>BSBK01003859.1:2500-492500 GCA_027943335.1 Chamaecyparis obtusa | reverse complement strand
TGTAGAGAATCAAAGTAATGTAAGAAGATTTCAGTGAGAGAAAAATAAAATGATTTGAAAATTTGATAACCTCCATTTGTTTTTGGTTTTTAATAATTTATTTGGAAAAATACATTTCAGACCTTGATACTTGGGACGGAACATCAGAAAAATGTTTTAAATGAAATTATTTTTTTCTTAAATTGTAGAGTCTGCGTGCCTTGTATGTGCTTCCGGTTGTTCACACACGTATGCAAGCATGCAAATGTAAGCATGGTTGAATTTTTTTGTTTGACACCTCTGTGCTACAAAAATTGAAAATAAGTTATTTCTTTCTGTAAGTATTCAACAAATCAGTGCCTTATTTTGTTGTAGAATAAAAATCATTAATGTACGAGGGGGCTTGTGGAGAAAATTCATTACTTATCAAGTTTTGCTATAGTTTAAGGGTTACTTAGAATGATATTATTCCAAGTTACTTGCGGGAGATATGTTTGGATCTTTGAATTGTTTTGGTGCAATGTGAAGAAGAGACAAACGATCCCAAAATAGTATTGAGAAAAAGGGAGAAGGTATTATCTTTCTTACATTTTTATTTATAGTTTTGTATTCCTCTTTGAGTGAAGTCAAATTGATATGGTTTTATTCTTTCTTGTTGTACATGCTAATACATAGTGTAGGACGAGAAAATGACATAGAAAGCATAAATGAGAGAACACAAATCTCAAATCATATATGCAAACCAATCTAATCTACCATAAAAGCCACTTGAAAAATATAAGAATTTAAACAACAAACCCTCTTTCAAGTATAGCTCCTATGTTATCCTTTCTTCTCCATTGAATTTGACTGATCTAGCTCTCGATCTTGACAAAATGCACACTATAATTTAAAGAAAAATGATGATAATGAGAATACTAGGAGTGTGGTTAAACTAAAAATGAGAGAAATGATCTCAATTTATAGAATTTGCAAGAGAAATTGTAAATTTGGAAATTAAGTGTGGAAAAGGGAAATTGTCATAGATTATGGAAATTGACAAATTTGAAAGAGGAATTTTGTCATTAAAATGACAACTTCATGCACAATTAGAAATTAGTGAGTTAAAAAAGGGAAATTTGTCATAAACTATGATGTAAACATGACAAAAGCAAAAACATAAAATTGTCATAAACTATGACAATTATGACAAAAGGGGAAAAGGAAAATGTCATAAACTATGACAATTTATGAAAAAAAGAAAAGGGATAGTAGATGCTAGAAAAGAGGAAGTGGATGCTAGAAAAGTAGGTGAAACACAAATTAAGGGATAAAATTCCATTTGGAAAAAGGAGGGAATTATTGAATTTTAAAATTCATTTATTCCCATAAAAATGGAAAATAGGATTTAGGAATTATGAAAATTTTATAAATCAATAATTAGCCAATTAATTAATGTTAAATTAATTAATTGTGAAACTTAGGGAAAATAGGATAAATAAATGCAATTTATTTATCAAGGCTAAGACTTGGAGATAAATTATGGGTTATTTACCCCTAAAGAAGACCAATTAATTGACTTTGACTAAATTGATGATTTTGCTGAGGCAAATGATCGATTTCGATGATTTTGAAAGCGATTGATTAGGTAAAAAATGAGGAAAAATAAAGGAGAAAAATTAGTGAATTAGGGATGAAAAATTAGACATTGAAGACATGTTAAAAAATGGGGCACATATGCGACGTGCGTGAACCATTTTTGAGTGTCTACACAACACTTTTCTATGATTTTAAGAAGATTTCTCCATCACTCGAGTTGTTAAAATATATCCCTATAAGGATCTCAAACTAGCAACAAGGAATTTTCATTTGGAAAATAAGATAAGTGTTGGGGGATTTTGGAACTATGTACAAGGTATGCGAAAACCTAGAATGTCATCAAAGAAAATGTTCGTGCTCGGGATATGTCAGGTTTGTGCTAATAGATGTTTGTAATTTATAGATAACTTGTCAATTTTGTATTCTGTTGTGGTGTGGAATGAAACCTAAATTGATTTTCATATAATTGTAAGGGCTCATCAATTCCAAGAAATTTTAAATGATCTTATTGTTTGGATTTGTTTCCTAATGTTTTCCAAGCTTAAATGGTTGCATTGGTGCTGAATAAATGCAATTATTGACATTGTGGGTATGCAATAGTGGGTGTGGAATTCCAAAACCTGGTTATTTAGGTGTCGACCATAAGAAATTCAGTAGGCAGGGTAACATTAAAATTGAGAAAATTAAACTTAGAATTTGAATCTTGTACCATAAGACCATCATGTTTCAAAATAGAGTTTGAATCCCACAATATCAAGCTGATAATGTTGCAAAGTCTTTGACACTTCTTTGGCTGCGATATATAACACTTGTCTCTACCTTGTTTCAGATTGAAAAGTAATATCCCACGATAGGGGTTTTTTTTCTCGAAAAGCTTTTGGAAAAAAACTATGAAGAAGATATCATGCAAATTTTTTATTTTTAAGTAAATCTTATAAGCGTGCAATTCTTGGCAAGGGCAGAAAGTTACAGAGGCTGAAGGTACTGAAAATCATGAGGCGTTGTTCATTTACAAAAAAAAGAAAAAAATAAAGGGATTTCATGACAAGTGGGTGTTTTAGGTATTTTACAAAACCTGTAGGCCTAAGCTCCCTTGGGCCATGACTAATTTGCTAAATAATTAAATAAATATTGATTAATAAAACTTTGTTAAATTTAACATTTAGCCATTTTAAACTTATTACAAACCCTTAACTAGTTGGAAAGCATAAATTCTCAGCTAGAAGCTCATTCTTTATGCTTCTGCAAGCCAACCATGGCTGGGTGAAGACTAAACTTCAACGAATCAATAAAAAAGAAAGAAAATAAAAACTGAAGAACTACAAATATCTTTACCTCGTGGAAACAAAAATATTAGCTATACTAGAGGCTTGCTGATCAAAGGAATTCCAATGCACATGCTTAAAACACATCTGGCCCCTTGAACAAAAGAATAGGACGCCATAATTTTGTTGACAGTAACAAGAAACCTGCAGTTAATTCACCTTACAAAAATGCCCAAATAATGATAAACCCATTTCAAAACTGTTCTTCATAACTATTCCCTATGCATGCATTCCACACCACATTTTGATGTCAGATAAAATTTATAAATCAGAAGAAAGAAAGATGGGAGACAGTGACACATAAAACTCACGTAAGTGCTTTCATGTCAGTGAACTCGACCCTTTTGGAAATGGGAAAAATATTTCAAGTTTGTGTATCGGTTACCACACGCTCTGCAGAAACAATGGCTAAGCCACTATTGCAAATCTCAAAACAACTTCCCCTGTTTTCAATCTCCTCTCCACCCTCACCTTCTTCTTAAAATCTGTCAATCCTCCCATTATCATTTGTTATTTTCAACCTTCCTTTGGTGTAGAGAAGTTAGAGCATACTACAATCCTTGGTAGAGTTCATGCCTCCATTACACAAGAACAAGTGCCTCTCAATGTCGATACTGAAACCACATGTGCCACTAGAGCGTTGGCATTGGGGACAAATACTCTTTGGAAGGGAATATGAAGGATGTGTTTTGGATTTTGCAAAGTAGAAAATCTAGAACTTCTAGGGAAGCTTCGAGCATAAGCTTTTAAATTTATTGATTATTATTATGCAACCAATTTTATATTTTTCTCAAAAAACATTGATTTTTCTCATTGCTCAAACCAATAAGAAATAAAAAATTCATATTTTTAAATTATTGAAAATAAATATCAAAAGTTAATTATTATATTTTGGGTCTAGCAAAATTTAATACTTAATTCTTATTGGTCCATTGACTTAGTCAACCTAGTCAAATAAATAAATTTGCATCAAAGGTATGCCTAGAGGAGGAACCAATAATAATAATACATATCTATTTTAAGTATATAAGCATTTCATAAAAGGTAATTTTAAAACAATTTGTGATGATTCAATATCATTGATTCTGTTCGACAAATATACAAAATTGTCTAAAATATTTAAAAAATAAAAACTGTTGATTCTCTCTATAATGCTATCACATAAAATGTATTGATTACTTACATGACGCAAGAAATATTCCAACCGTTAGAAAAATATATTTAAATTCTTGGAAAAGACAACCCAAAAAAAAGGAAAACCCGCAGGCAACAAAATCTTGGACGAAGTGGGCACAGGGCTGCAAAGTAATTATTGAGTATTAATGATGCATCGCTGGGGTTGGTGGGGCTTCAATCATATCACCACGCCATCGGCAACCGTTCTCATTTATCTGCAGATTGTGTTCTTATTCAGGTCGAGTACACAATTAAACAAGGGGACGGAAATTTCTTCGCTTCTGTCCTCTGGCCATGGCCTCTCAATTTTTATTCGAGAAAAGTCCTTCTTTCTATATCCAGCTATTAGAAAAAGCTGTAATTGTTTCAGGCGTAGTGATGGGATTCATGGAACTCAAGGGCATTCATTTCAAGTATTCGAAATTTAATCAGGGGTTTTCGCCAAGTGTCCAGTTATCCGGCAGAACAGCAATGCTTATTTTCTATCTACCATCCTTTCTGATCGCCGCGTTTTTTCTCTTTTGCAAGTTGCAGTGGGTAAATACCAGCATTTTGCTTGAAAAATTGGGTTTACTGCAGATCTCGATTAGTCTGCAGCTACATCGGGGTGCAGGGTTTAGGTTTATCATCTTGGCAACTACAGTCGCTCTGCATTTTCTCAAGAGGGTGCTGGAGGTATGCGTTACTGCACGCTATAATGATTTGGTTTTATGTGAAATCTTTTCCTTTAAAGGATTTGTGGATTTTGTTAATTTTACAGTTAGGGTTTTCATATTAGGAATGGCTTCAGGGCAGGTATCTTTGTTCTTCTAGGTTGAATGGTATATTTGTTAAAAAATAAAATTTTATTCTAATCAAAAGAGGGATTGGTCACAAAAGAAAGCAAGTCTATGGAAAAGTTTAATATGGTGTCGAAGGTAGATTAGCCTAGCCCAGCTTGGATAGGCTAGAAGCCCAAATCATTTTGGGTAATGGCCAAGGGTGGAAAATGAGCCATACTTTTTTATATTGAATCAATGCGGAAAAAAATTCTTAAGAGGGGCAAGACAGAAAGGTCAAACCAAAATTTGATTCTGAACTTCAACAAACGTTGTAGGTGTTTAGAACATAACATTTTTTTTCATAAATCTGCACAATTTGCCATTTAACTTCGTCCAACATTTTGACTCCTAACTAGTTCTTCAGAAATGGTTAAAATGGTATTGGAGATAGGCCAGCAAAGCCAAGGCTAGGTTAGCAGCCCCAATCATTTGCAATGTGATTCAAATGGGGGTGTTGAAAAATGAGTCACACGAGAACCATAGATGGACTATACACCAATTGCACTGGTGGTTCCGTTGTAAAACATCTTAATAGCAAATAAGCTGTCCCACATCAAGCTATTGGCCTCATTTATGATTAACCATGTTTGATTGAAATTGCGCCATTTTCAAACAGCCCCTTGAGCCACACAAGTGGTTCTGGCTCTCAGGAGAAGAGCACCAGGAGCCATCCATGTTTTAATTATCTTTAACTCCTTCCTCATCTAACTTCTTAATTACTTATTTTAAAGAAACCAAAAACATATAAGGCAAATCTCATTAATAAATATATCATATACTAATGGCCATTTATTTGTACCCCAGTTTTAAAATTTTCGAGCAACTATTAGAATATTTGTGCATAAGTATTGACAATGTTTGAGGTGATTGTAGTGCACAATTATTGAAGCATCTTTAAATAGGTATCAGATGATGTTGAACACACAACAGAACTGGGGTGGGTGAATCAGTCTGAACAATAGTACTAACTTTAAACTAGATCTCAATATAACTCAATTTACCATAAATAACTTACTTCAATGAAACCATGAAACATAAAGCAATATTAACACAAGAACACCAGATTTATGTTGAAAACTCAAGGCTGGAAAACAGAACTCTGTTGAGAATCTAACTAACTATATGAATAGAATTACAATGTACAGAACAACAGCAACTGAATGATTTGCACAACTAAGGCTTACTGCCTTAGGGCAAAATACAAATGACTTATACTGAAACTCGCTGTCTCAAGACAAGGTACAGAAAGCTGCCGGTAGATTTGGTGTCATCCGACAACAACAATAATCTCAGAGTAGAAATATTAAGATTCTCATGAACATGAACTGGATTAAACGACCAAGCTCATGGCATCAAACACTGTCATAACTCACACAGCCAATTTGCTTGCACACTTCTTTTGCGGCGCACACACTTTTATTCGGTTCCACACTCACTCTACTAAACATCATGAAGGTCGGCCACAAGACAAACATTTAATACATGAAAGGTACTAATGAAGGCTGGCCATACATTATAAAATAGATAATCCGAACCCAAGATACACGGCAGTCCACTTCAGGAGAAAAAGAGGACCCAAATACACTCTCCTAAGATTGATTCAACGGTCCGCACACCATTCAAGAACATCTCCGACTCGTAATGTCTAAGGTGAGACCCAAAATATCATTTCCACTTCATCTGTAGTGTATCCAGACCAAAGAATGGTCCCAAATAAGATAGCTCGTTCCGGATACACAAAACTGTAGCACAACCGAACATGTCGGACAAAGAGCAACACAGGTTACTTGCAATACACAAATATCACCAAGAAATCATATTGTATGAGTAGGCATGAATACAATCATCAACAATATAACTTCCTACAAATCCGGAGAGCAACAAAGATACTCCGAACCAATTCTGATAGAACACTCTGCTGTCAGAGAACAACTGTACCAGAGAAATAACTTTTAGCTTCATCTGCAACACATCTGGTATTATGAACAGTAGCAACATCCGAACATAGACTTCAGTAGTATCAACAATACCAAGTACCAATAGAAATATCATCCAATAGGCTCAACACAAGGCTAGGATGTCAGACACATAATTATGAGCAGCAACAGAAAACCATCTGACATCAGCCAAACCAAACTGAACAGTACAAGACAAGTGGTAAATCCATTTAGAATGATCTCACATATACTTCAGCAATACCATAGTCAGGCCAAAAACAATATACAGACCGGAGGCACTGAACTGAGCAACAATCACATAACCATAAGATAGAGCAACAATCACAACAGCATCCTTACTAAAGGACTAACCAGAGACTCTGCATCACCACCATAACGGTATACGGAACACAACTAGAATTCTGTAATATTAGATGAACAGCTTCCGGACTAGAGAGCAAAAATTTTGAACATATTCATAGAAGGAACTTCTGGAACATGTGCACATATCCAGACCAACAAACGAAGAGACAACAACACTGTCATCCAGACTAGCAATCGTGTCAACAACACTGTCACCAACACAAAATCACTTCCACTATTTCATCCTTTAACAAGTTTAATATCAATGACAATCAAAAGTCATATGTGCAACAGGTGACACTTTGAAAAGACTATTTTTTGACCCTTGCACGAATAACAGATCTGACATCATGCATCATTATTATCCAGGAGCTAGATCAATATTCTAGCTATAAGCAGTTAAATTGCCTATAAAGACAACCAAAAAAATTGTCAAAATCTTAAACACTGATTAAAATCTATGAATGTAAGAAATTAACTATAACGATTACTAATACATTTCCCCTAACATAACATACACTTCCCCTAACATGACATAACTAATTTTAGTAACTTAACTCTTATGCCGAAGTTAAAGAGTCAAACCTAGAATAAATTCATATGCTACTAGATTGCTATACTAGTGAAATATTGTCCCTCCCGATAATCCGACCATTTATAAGTTTGAGGATGTGGCATACAAATTTTATAACCAATACAAGTTCTACATTAAATAGACGTTTTGGGTACTTAACTGTAAGTATCGGTATTTAGTTGTAGTTACTTTGAATTAACTCTTATCCAGGGCAATTCTTTTGATGGATGAGCGGAAGTGTGAGTATTGGGCCTTCATTGTTCAGCGTTCACAGGCCTTGCGCCATTTCTATTGCAATTTGGAGTATTCCCTGTGTAATGAGATCTCTCGCCAGTGAGTGAGATGTATGGTAAGTAAATGGTAGAAAATCTCTCTGGAATCTCCCCTGGCGTTGATACGAAAGGCTGCTTTGTTATTACTTCAGAGCATTTGGTCTCTTATTGACTGTTTGATTTTTAGAGAACTGCAAAACTTGAATGAGCAACAATGGTTCAATAGCCTTGGATGATTTCCTCTGAGTTCGGTATCAATTAGAGATAGAATTTTAGATATCTTGTTTCAGTAGCAACCTATAATCCATTGAATGTGTTGCTCAGTTTCATTGCTGATTATGGTTACTGGCGAATACTAATATAATTTCTTTCTGGTTTCTGCCCAGGTGCTGTTTATTCATCAATACTCTGGAGGAATAACTATGAGCACCACTATTATGGTATCCTTTCTCTACAGTTTTAGTGCTGCCAATCTTCTTTACGCAATGCAAATATCTGAGGGCTTACCATCGCCATCTGTGGATTTGATGCCGCTAGGATTGGTCTTGTTTGTTGTGGGCATAACAGGGAATCTTTACCATCACTATTTGTTGAGTGGGCTTAGAAAGAAGGGGGAGAAGGGATACATGCTTCCTAAAGGAGGGTTGTTTGATTATGTTGTATGCCCACATTACCTTTTCGAGATTATTGGCTTTTTAGGAATTGCTCTCATCTCCCAGATAGTTTTTGGTTTCAGTCTACTTAGCTTTGTGTTTTTATATCTTCTGGGCCGGAGCTTATCGACCAGAGAGTGGTATGTGAAAAAATTTGAGGGCTTTCCTTCTCGCCGAAAGGCTTTAATACCCTTCATCATCTAACGAGTGACAGGTTTTCGTTCTGAACAGATTTCTATTCGTAAAGCTAAATAATTGACAAAAGAATGGAGAATTCCTTTTAAAGCTCAGAGTGTTTGCCACCATGGACACTTAACTGTGCTTAGGTTATATGGTAGGCCTGTATATTAAAAATCCTTGCAAATTTGACACTTAAATATTGATTAGAGACTTGTAAATCTTATTTTAAAAATGGATAAAATACTGTATGAAGCTTATGCGCCATTATCTTTGGTTGAAGTGGTTTTCCGTTGTCTCAAAATAGCAGTGAACTCTGTAACTCTTATCGAGGATTTTGGGATCCCAATCCATGTGTCACTATATTGTAGATGCTACAAGTACAATTTTTTTTTGAACAGTTTTGAATCATAGCTTGCAACAATTTGTGCTACATCAAACATGTCTAATTTTCTCCTACCTTTACACCAACAAACATACATAACAAGACTATCATTAATGAACAAATGTCTAAACATGAATGTTAGATGTAAATGTGTTTACAAACGCTACATTATTTATGAATAAATTATCATTACGAATCAGTTCATGGAGATAACTCAAACACTATTAAATAAAACTATTTTCCCACAAGTTCTAAGAGCAGATGAGTTTTTGAGTAACATTACTTTCATAGAAAAATTATTTGGGATATATATCAAAGTTTAATACCAGAAATTAAACAGAAAATATCTGGAATGTAATTGATCATTGGAGCTAGTACATTTTCTCTAACAAGTGTGCATCGTCTTTGGTTTGGGTGTAGGGTGTAATATGATCTTGGCCACATAGATAAGAAAGGTCTATCCACCCCCTATTCAGGTGGATTTTGGGGTTTTGTTAAGAATGAGGTTTTTAAAATGCCTCTATTCTAAGGTTCTGTGGTAAAAAATAAAATAAACTAAGATTCATCTTGTTATTTCCCACTTGTCTATCTGTTATACTTGTAGATGCTAAACAACTATGCATAAGGAGTAGATGTAGCCTTACTGCATCCATTAGCTTTCTATTACGTAGTTACTCAACCTTTGATTCCTTAATGGATATGTGAAAACAAATAAATAAAAACTAGTGCATTGCATACTAAATTGTTAGTCCATGCCTTATCTTATAGCATTAATAGTTGATGCCTTTTTCTATATCGTTAATAGTTGTGACGATGAACATGAGTCTCATGATACTTGTGATCACTAGCGACAAGGGTATAAAAGTTTGTGAAACACATATGAGACCAATTGGACACTTTTGATTAGTCTCCTACTTTGTAAAGTTCCCCCTTAGTTTGTTGAACATATTAAGTGGATGGATCTTGCATCTATTGCTTACATGTTGGGAAAAATTGTCCAATCCACCTAGGTAGTTACTAATACCCATCACTTATATTCCACATGTGAGTGTTGGCTAACACTTGGCTATGGCTGATTACCTTTTTTTGGTAGAGCTTGCTTCTTGACTTCTATCATGCTTGAGTTATTGTTTACATGCTATTGGGGAAGGTTGTCCAACCCATGGATGTCGTTCTTTATACCCATCACTTCTATGCCAAGTATCATGCTTATACCATTGCTTACATGTTATAGGGGAAAATTTGCCAACCCATGGAGATAGTTCTTGATACCCACACTTCTATGCAAATTTAGCTAATACTAAGCTATGATTGATTACTTTTGTTGGTAGAGCACACTTCTCGACTTCTATCATGCGAGTAGCAATAAGAAAAGGATCACAAGATTTACTAACTAGTGATCACCTTAGGAGGAGCAAGCTATGGTTTAGAAGGTATTACGAACCTTTACCTTTACCCTTGTAGTGGCCTTATCTCCATATTACTTGTGTTACTATGAAAGTTGGCTCTTGTGTTAAGACTTGGTTATTGCATGGAAGGACCTTTTATAGTCAAATAAATAAAATAATGAGTACTTATAGTGTTATATTACCTTCATGTCGACGATCAATATTTCAACTTGTAACATAAATGATTGAGCTAGATGTGATAATAAGGGGTTCTACCATGGTTCTCTAATATGACATCCAACTAACCTTGGTTACATTGGAAGGAAGACGACCCACTAAGCTCAAGTAAACTTAAGCACTAAATGAGTGCAAGGATCCTTCACTGTAATTGAGGGTTGATTATGAAAATGTGATTGGACAATGCAAGATTAAAGGCTAGAAAGGTGAAAACAATGAGTTTTAGGATGCACATATTAGCAAAAAGAAGACAAACCTATCATGTAACCAGAATAGAGCCCAGGGATGTCAACTAACTTGTAAAATCAATTTGAAGAGGATATGGAGGAACTATGGCGACTTGGTTGACCTATTCCCAAAACTAGGCCTACTCGTTCCATGTAGTCCCGACTATTTTCAATCGTAGATTGTTTGTGAGGTTCTGAACATCTCAATTTTGATATGGTGCAAGTGCCACTTGTACGTGGACACAAAAAAGAGAGGAAATGTTCTGAAGAAAGGGGTTTGCCTCAGACAAACCTCGATTGAGGAATCAAAATTGAAATATAAATGAAATATGTATGAACGGAAAGCTTGCAGATGTAAAACAAATAATAGACTTGAAATGTAAATGTTTATACATTCATAAATAGACTTAGTGTCATGATGTTTATGAAGATGCTTGTAAGTTGCTTGAATGTAGTTGTTGGATCTTGAAATGTAGAGAAGAATCAAGGATGCCATCTACAAATGCATAGATCTGCAAATACTGCTCAAGTCTTCAACATTGTTATGCTTGACTCTTGCCTTAAGAAGATGAACTATATTCACATTGATATTCATGTATTTGAAAGAAGGATCTCTTTGCTTAATTGAGGCCTCCTCTACTTGGTCTTTATGAAGGAGAGAAGCTTGCTATAATGCAGAAGATTACCTTCAAGAGATGCCTTGGATGCTTGAGAATGTTCGAAATGCAAATTTGTAGGAGAGAGAGATTGAATTCCAATTTTCTTTTGTCCAAATGAGGAGAGGTAGGTTGCTTATACACCTCTCACAAGCATTTCAGAGCTCAAAGCTTGAAAAGGGCTGACGAGATTTTAGATTTCCCTCTTAACCGTTGAGATGGGCCCCTGATTTAAATTTCGGGGCAAACCTCAGGAAATAGGCTGACTTGGTCGACCTATTCCCCCAAAAATGTCATGAAATTTGGCCTAGGAGTTAGTAATATAGAAATGTCGAAATGAAAAGAGGTATTGGGGGCTAAATCAAGTGTAATTAACACAGAAGTTCAAGAACACTAAAATGAGGCCTAATTGAGTATCTAATTATATGTGCTTACAATTTAGGACGATACATTTAACCCTCACTTTAGTGGGAGTATGAGATTACATTATGCAAATGGTAGAGTAGATCAAAGGATTGAATTTTTTTTATCAAGTGCCACTTGTACGTGGACATAGAAAGGAGAGGAAATGTTGTGAAGAAAGGGGTTTGCCTTAGACAAACCTCGATTGAGGAATCAAAATTGAAATATAAATGAAATATGTATGAAAGGAAAGCTTGCAGATGTAAAACAAATAATAGACTTGAAATGTAAATGTTTATACATTCATAAATAGATTCAGTGTCATGATGTTTATGAAGATGCTTGTAAGTTGCTTGAATGTAGTTGTTGGATCTTGAAATGTAGAGAAGAATCAAGGATGCCTTCTACAAATGCATAGATCTGCAAATATTTCTCAAGTCTTCAACATTGTTATGCTTGACTCTTGCCTTAAGAAGATGAACTATATTCACATTGATATTCATGTATTTGAAAGAAGGATCTCTTTGCTTAATTGAGGCCTCCTCTACTTGGTCTTTACGAAGGAGAGAAGCTTGCTATAATGGAGAAGATTGCCTTCAAGAGATGCCTTGGATGCTTGAGAATGTTTGAAATGCAAATTTGTAGGAGAGAGAGCTTGAATTCCAATTTTCTTTTGTCCAAATGAGGAGAGGTAGGTTGCTTATACACCTCACAAGCATTTTAGAGCTCAAAGCTTGAAAAGGGTTGACGAGATTTTAGATTTCCCTCTTAACTGTTGAGATGGGCCCTTGATTTAAATTTTGGGGCAAACGTCGGGGAATAGGCTGACTTGGTCGACCTATTCCCCCAAAAATGTCATGAAATTTGGCCTAGGAGTTAGTAATACAGAAATGTCGAAATGAAAAGAGGTATTGGGGCTAAATCAAGTGTAATTAACACAGAAGTTCGAGAACACTAAAATGGGGCTTGACTGAGTATCCAATTATATGTGCTTACAATTCAGGACGATACATTTAGCCCTCACTTTAGCGGGAGTATGAGATTACATTATGCAAATGGTAGAGTAGATCAAAGGATTGGATTTCTTTTTATCAAGGTCAAGGAGACAAGGAGACACCAAGCCTCTAAGTGGCTTAGGTCCTCATAAATCCAAAACCAAGATAAAAAGAAGCAACACTAGAGAGAGAGAGAGAGAGAGAGAGAGAGAGAGAGAGATGGACAACTAGCGTAGTAAGGCTTGACTTACTAAAGGGCCATGCAAAGAGAAAGAGAGATCAATACAAAGATGAAATTGATAGTCTAACAAGTTGTGTTATGCTAGTCAGCTCGTCAAAAAGGATAACAAAGCAAAGCATTGTCCACAAAGAAATATGCCATAGGAGGATTAGGCCTAAAGAAAGCCTTGTCTCCAAAGGAATCTACTAAGTAATGCACTGTAATGAAAGGATGAATCCAAGGAAAGCATTGTCTCCAAGACCATCCGCAAAATGAATTGAATTGTTGTGTATGTGTGCAATTGTAAACACCTTAATGGGGTCATTGGATTTAACAAGAATTTTCCACTATGATATGCCCCAAGCAAGAACATGTTATCATCTTCAAGTTTTGAAGGAGTTTGAAGTAGCCATGTAAAAAGAAAATATGCTAAGGCAAGAAAGTGCACTCCTAAAGACTTGGTTTGAAGGGCCTACTTTGAGAGAAGACACTTTGATGCCTAATGCATGTTATGAATAGTGCCCTTGCAATCATGCTTGTGCCTATCATTAAGTACATTTACCCATTGATAACCTCGTGTGGTCAATTTTGACATGTTTTTAGAGCACCTAGTTTAAGGGGTTTGCATAAAACTGAACAATGCATATTTTTAGAAATAATGGAGTAGCCTACTTTGGGAGCTAGTATTTTGCACCTAGTTAGTCATCATGGTAGAAGGAGCATTCCCTTGCATTGTACATATGAAAGAGAATCCTTGTGTCCATTTTGAGGCTTCAGTGAATCCGTTGGACATGTTTGCCAAGCCAAATCCAAACCAGATTTATTCAAGTTTTCTGTGTGAACATAGTTGCATATTCAAGTTGCCATTTTCAAAGGAGTGTATCTCAAAGTGCATGAATGCAAGGTTTTAGGTCCTGAGAAATTTATTTCATATTTTTATTAATCCCAATCCAAATGCAATTTAATTAGTTTTCAGCGTGCACGTTTAGAATAGTTTGAGAGTTGTCATCTTGGACCATTAATATCTTGCAAACTGGGAGGAATTGGGCAAAACTATTTGGCACACATATTCTTATATCTTAATGAACATATCTTGTCAATGATAGTCTCCTGAAAGGCCATTTGGCATTTTTACAAGAAGTGTTTTATCAGGGTTTCAAAATGTTTTCAGTCTTGTTTAGTGCAGATCAAACAAAGAAGGCAACTTTGACGATTGATAAATTTCACCTTAGGGAGAGTCACGTAGAACCATTTTGTTATGTGAATGTATGTATATCAGTTTATGTGTTTGCTAGATGCTAGGGTCTGATGATGTGTTTTGATCAGTTTTCAAGGGGAGAACCATAGGCCATTTATTCAGTTTGGGCACTTAAAATCAGAGATAGAAAATTGATTTCCAGGTAAATCAAGCTCCATGGTTTCAATCTTGGTGCATAATGAAATGTTTCAGTTTGGTCCCATGATTAGTTGTTTCAGTTCAAATTCTTTTTTAGCTGGACCCACTCCGGAGACCCGACTTTCCTCATTAAATCAAACTTTTGAGTTAAAATGTAATATTTTATTATTTAAATCATTATGATTTAAATAATAAAAACATAAGGAGAATAAGAATATGTATAAATAATTTTCCCAAGTTGTGATTTGCACGCAATTATATGGTTACCCAAATCCAAGCCAAGGAGGGAGGTGAGAAAATATTTTATCCAAGCCAATGTTTGATAATATTGTTTAACATTATTAAATACATTCAAAGAAAAACCTATGATCATATTAAAATATCTCAAATCTTTTGGGGAAAGCCAAAGTACCCCGCTCATCCACATGAAAAGTGGCAAGAATGGTAAAGGAGGCACAAAAATGTGGGGCCCAAATAAAATGAAACGAAGTGTTGTTACCCCGCATCTCCGTTGCAAGTAAAACCAAAAGACAAAATGATGAGCATAAGTACGGGGTAGTAAATTGAATGGAGCAACTTTTAAAGTTTGAATGAGCCTTGCCTTTCTGCTCTTATTTTTCAATACTGGTATGAGAGGAGAAGGAGAATGAACGGATGCAAAAGGATTTAGGATTTTCCTTCTCTACCTGTGTCGTATGGAAGCTATGATTTGAGCAAGGTTTGAACAATCCATGAATGCAAATGTGAAATCACAAACCGGACACATTTATTGTTTCCCAACAGACATCAGAGATATGTGATCTCTGTTTGGAATAAACTTGAATATGCAAAAAGTGGAAATGATTTGAAGAGGTTTTAGAAAATTTTCAGGCAATAACAATTTGCAGGGCATGCCCAAAATGATTTGATGAATTGGGCTGGAGCAACTTTAAATCAAATGCAACCCGCTTGTGCTGCTTGGAGCCGCATGAATGATTGGTGTAATAGAAGGGCATGTAAACACATTGAAGCTCTACCTAGGCATGTGGATTTTTGTTTGGTAGGAAGCCCAAACCAATTTGGTCTTGTGTTTTAGCACGATGTAGACATGCACAATGCAGGAAGCCCAAACTAGTTTGGTCTTATTGTTTGAAGATTTCCTTTGCAAGGAGGTGGTGACTTTGATGAAAAACCTGCTGGAGATTTGAAGAAAATCTCCATATCTACGAAGTTCAACTGCTGCTGCAAATACTTCTGGTATTCCTCATTATTTATGAAGATTCCTGATGTTCCCTTCAAGTGGGTTAAGCACTAAAACAAGGAAAGATTGATGTTAGTTTTATATATTCTTCATATGTCTATCACACTTTTGTATGAGAGGAGATATATGTATTTCAGATTTATGCTTCTTGCATAAAGTTTTAAATTCTTGCTATAGTATGCTTTGTGTTGTAAATTGAAGGCGTCTTGTTGTCTAAGAGCTTTTGGTAAAAGCATAATTGTAAAGATGTCTTGGTTTGAGCATCCTCGTATGGTTCCTAGTGTAACCATACTTTGTAATAGACCCCAACCTTAAATGCAGTCACATGAATGTCATTTTCACAAAGGCACCGTATGTGTGACTGTGAGGTGATAAAGGGGATATTTTCAGTTAGTGGAGCAGCTAGTTGGGCAAGTTTGTTAGTTGCAAAGAGAAGATTTTTTTCTTTTCCAAATTAGGCCATATTGGAGAAGGTCGACACGTGTCACTAGCACATCAAATCTGGAGTTCCCTTCTCTTCTATTTAATCTTTCTTCTTCTCATTCTCAGGGTTCTGATGGTAAATCTTCTTTTTGGACAGGTTAGTATAGCTGTGAATATCTTTGAAGATTTGTAAAACTGTTGCAAAGACTATCTCTATACATTATTTTCACATTTCATATGAATCAATATATTCAGAATATGCTGATTTGTCTTGACAAATTCCTTGTCAATGTGTAACTCTATGTATGGGTTTCATTCAAGGAATGAACTAAATTCCATCTGCAAGTTACAGTAAATTTGGAAATGTATTGTGGATTCATAAGAATGGTCTATGCAATAGAAGGAGGAGTTGCATTATTGTTAGGCATTAATGCATAGAGAGCTCACTAATTTGAAGTATATGCTGTTTGGGTTTGCATTCTTACGTAGGATTTGACTCCGTGCCCTTGGATAAGAAATGGTCTGTTAATGTTGTCGAAGTTTGTTTTCAGAAACACTTATCAACCAAGTCACCTTTTTCTTTATGTTATTAGGTGTAATTTTAAGTCATTTTCATGCTCAGTTGTGTCTTCAAGGTGTAAAATTAGAATAAAGCCAATATTGAAAGTATTTATGTACTCTGATGTGTTTTGCCGAGACTTATCCTACTTGTGTGTAATGCTTGTTACTGGTAGTGTTATATCTTAAGTGTTACAAAGGGGTTACCCACCCGGGTTTCACAGAGCCCAAAGTGTAGGAGGATTTTCTCATTTCTTGAGTAATCCAAGTTAGTTGGCTAGTAGTTTCAAATCTCTGTTAACAAAAGAAGGCTAATTCCTAGGTAGATCTGAATCATCTCCTAGAACAACCAACAAACCGATGATTTTGTTGGGGGAGATGAGTTAAAAAATTGCGTTCAACCTATCCTAGAATCTCTGATTTATTTTACCCAGTTAAGCTAGAGTCAGGGAATTTGTAGAATCTAAAAGTTGTTTCAGATTTGAAAGTTTGTAACCCAGAGAAAGACTTTGTTGCAACAGATTTAAAGTGTTTTGTGTGACTTTGCTGGTTGGAGAAAACCCAGAGACAAATATATATGTTTCAAATGACTTTTGTTGTTTGAAGATTTCCTCTGCAAGGAGGTGGCGACTATGATGAAAAACCTACTGGAGATTTGACCAAAACCTCCATATCTACAAAGTTCAGCTGCTGATGCAAATACTTTAGGTATTCCTCATTATTTATGAAGATTCCAAATTTTCCCTTCAAGTGGGTTAAGCACTAAAATAGGAAAAGATTGATGTTAGTTCTATATACTCCTCATATGTCTATTTCAATTTTGTATGAGAGGAGATACATGCATTTTAGATTTATGCTTCTTGCATAAAGTTTAAAATTCTTGCTATAGTATGCTTCGTGTTGTAAATTGAAGGCCTCTTGTTGTTTAAGAGCTTTTGGTAAAAGCATAATTGTAAAGATGTCTGAGTTTGAGCATCCTCACATGGTTCCTAGTGTAACTATACCTTGTAATAGACACCAGCCTCAAATGTGTAACATGAGAAGAGATTTTAGTGTTCAAAGGTATTAGGCCATATATTTTAGGGGCATTCTTGGTTACCCAAATCCTATTTCAGCTAAAGTTAGAAAGGAAGTTCTAAAGTTTAGTGGTCAGAAGTCTGAATCAACATATAAGCACATACAAAAGTTCAGTAATATTATTGATGATTATGAGATAAATCATGAGGATATCATAATCCGATTGTTTGTCCAGTTCTTAACAGATGAATCCTGAGAGTGGTTTGTAAATTTGTTTCCCAATTCAACCAACTCTTTGGATGAGTTCAAATCAACATTCAATGAGCAGTATGGTGAAAGAGTTTGTGTTTCCATAACATTAGAGGACATCATGAATATGCAGATTATGAATGATGAGTTAATCCATGATTTCGATCTAAGACTCATGAGAGATCTGAAAAAGATTCCTAAAAATTATAGGCCTCAAGATGCAATGGCATTAGTCATTTACTTGGGTGCATTCAACAAAAAGATGAGCTACTGATTAAGAAATGAAGACCCAAGAAGATTGTATGAAGCATTTGAGACAACCATGAATATTGAAAAGGTGGCTATGTTTGGCATGATTAGAAGATTGAAGCCTAAGGATGTGAGATCTTATGAGAAATCTTGTGCAAATTTCTATAAATGATGCTTTAAGTGATAACCAACTTGCTGCTCTAGTTGAAGTTTATAATTATTTATCTTCCTATAATGCTAGTTATGCTTCTCATAAGGTAGAGGTTGATCCAATAAGTTGTATAAAATATCCTAATGAAATAAGATGATTTCAGCCTATGCCTACGCCACATGTATTTTCCTAGAATGATGCATATGAAGAGTCACTTGAGGTATGTGTACCTCAAGTTAGTATTACATGTGGTTGCATACCCGCTGTCCCATTTCAATCACCATTTCATACATTGATCCTCATCCATCTTGTCAACAAAATGTTCCTTATTTAACATGCATGGTTGATGAATTTGAAGCTCAAAGTGGCCAGGATAGTCATCCTTATTTTACTAAAGTTAATGATGATCTTCTTTGTGAGAATCATAATCATGAGGACTGAATTGTTGATGATTGTTTTAGTTCAAACTATGGTGTGTTGATTCTGAATCTTGTTCTTTCCCTGATGAAAATGACTTTGATATTGAAAATGAAAGTGGCTTTAGTGAATTTTTTAATCCACTCTTTGTTGAAGAAGTAGAAATGGATTAGGAAATGTTTTATCATGGCATCTTGGAGAAGGGTTACCATGCCGTTTCTAACCCACTGTATGAAGTAGGAGTTGAGAGTTTAGATGGTGTGGGTGATATATCAGTTTGCATAGAAAGTGATTATGATGACCAAGATGTGATTATTGATTTGATGCCACCTTATGATGATGAGTCTTCTTCTGATGTTGGTTATGATGATGTTTTTGAACATGTTTCATAATGAAAGGAACCACACTAGGTTGAGCGATAAGAGATGTAGGACATTTAAAAGATATACGTGGTGAGATTGAAGCATAAATAGGAGGAATGGAAGGTGTAGGAAGGAGTCTTGGTCTAGGAAAATAAGGTGGGACATCCTTAAGGTTGCTAAGTTCACAAATATTTTGGGCTTTGAATTTTTGGTAGGATAAGAAGAGATGATCTTGGAAAAGTTGAATTGGTTGAGGCATGCTAGGTCAAAAGAAGTCAAGGTTAAAATTTCCACAACTCGCTAAAGGTTGACAAAGACTATGGTTAATGGTGACAATTCCTCCATTATGGATAAATTTAAAATATTTATGGATAAGAGAGACAATATCTTTCATAGAAGTGAGCCAAGGAAGTCCAAGTCTTACTTGGAATTGATTGGAAGTTGGGAGGACAACAAAGGTGATATCTAAAGATTTATTAGCAACTTCAATAGGGAAAGTAATGGAACCATGGGTAGCACAAGTAAAACCATTGAAAGTCTTAATCATCATTAAATCAAATTTGTCATATAAGTCTAGATGGAGGTATTTTGTGTAAAGATTTTCTTCATTTATAACCATGCAAGATCGATAAGGACTCCACTAGAGGGAATACCATTAATATTTCCAGCAATGTAAAGGGGACCATCAAGTGCCTTAAGTCTCCTTAGGATATGTTATCCATAATTTTAAAAATTGGAAATTTTAAAATTTTCATCTCTCCAAATTTTGAAATCTATGGTCTCTATTGCCACAATATGATCACAAATCTCTCTCAATTTTTCATTACATCGGTAATCAAGTTTGGCTAAAAAGATGAATTTGTGAAGAATGCTATGCATACGAAGATGGATGAAACTATAGTATCATTATTTGTAGAAACATGGATGCATGTGCAAAACATTTAAAATATTTTGTAAAGTGCCCCAGGAAGATTTTGTCATGCGGTTAAAATTGCTTGAGAAATATGTGAAAACCTTTGTTAAGTATTGAGGTCTCGTCCATAATTGGGGTAGCGAAGTTGTGTGTTCATGATTAAAAATTTGATCCAATATTCCCATGTGGACCCAATCTCCTAAGTAAGAAGTATTTGATAAAATTTAATTTGAGCTATACTGGGTGGCAAGGCAAGTTTAAGAGCTTGATATCGAGCCCGACAAGAGTTTTAGGCTCTTCCAAAATTCACCGATAGCTAGACATACTTGGAGTAGAGTTCAAATGTTCAAAAGCTCAAAATAGTTCAAGGGTTCAAAAGTTGTTAATTAAGGTCCTTAAGGTCCATTATCAAGTAAGGTCCTTCGAATAAGATTTCCATTGACAAGGAAAGCTACCATAAGGGCATCATATTTATTTTGAACTTATTTTGGAGGAAAATCATCTTGAGTAAAGACAATTTGAGTAGGGATGGGTGTAGTATGCATGCATTCCAGGAAGGAATTAATGTTATCCTAGTTAGGAGGTGGAGTTATAAGATTAGTTAAAGCTTTATTCAAGTCTTCATGATAAGTAGGAGAATTTTGAAGAAGTTCCCAAAGGGGAATATTGGTAGGGGTATTACATAATTACTGTACCAAATCATGCTCTTTTCCAAGATTTTGAAGAAGACAAGGTAGAGGAGGAAGCCTAGGTCGAGAAGTAGGAAAAACCATATTAGAAGGTTGAGGATTGTTTCTTGTGTGATAGGTGTGAGCCACTACATGATAATCCTTAAAAAACTCCAAAGGACTTCTAGGTTTTCCTTTAATAGTTATAATAGGCTTGTTGGGAGTTTGGAAAGAACTTTAAGGATTATATCCTTTAACGATAATCAAAAGTGTAGTGAAAGTTTGAGGGGTAGATTGAGGATAACCCTTAATAGTGATGATACCTATCTATTAGGATTTTGAGAAGAAATTGATTGAGGATATCCTTCGACAGTTATCACAAAATTTTTTACTACCATAGGCTAAGCATGAATATTGACAAAATTAATTTGATCACACTCTTGAGTCTTCATAGATTTATCACTAGAAGGGAGAGAACTAAGGTAATTAGGAATGATATGATCCCCTCTTTCCAAGATGTACTTATAAGAAGGATTAGGGGTGTTCTTTAATGCTTCATCTCTAGAAGGAGTGTCAAATGAAGGTAAGGTAAGATTAAGAAAAGTATTTATAATATCCTCCTCTTGCTCTAAAATATCCTCATAAGGGGGATACATTTTAGGAGAAGGGTCATGATCATATATGAATGTATCATCTAAGAGGGAGTAGGAGAAATGTCAACCAATATAGAATATTCTTGTGTCAAGGTTGGTTCATGATGAAGAGATTAATCAATGTCCTTATCAAAGGGTTCATCCCAAATAGGATAATCATCAAGGGAAGGAATATTGTGTTTAGGAGAGGAATAATCATGACTCAAAATGGCTTCATGAGGCAGATATTAATCAAGATCCATATCGAAAGGTTCATCTAAAATAGGAGAATCAAGGGAAGGAATATCTTTTTGAATTAAGAACTCTATAGGAGAGGAATAATCACGACTCACTAAAGCCTAATCCCTAAAGGTAAGGGGATGAGAAAGAAAGTGGGATAAAGTATTAATCTCTTGCACCAATATGTCTTTATGGGAGAAATATATTTTAGGAGAAGGATCAAAATTATCCTTCAAGATATCATCCTTTGGAAGGAGATTCTTTTAAAAAATGTTAATGGACTCTTCTTTTGCAAAAATGTTTTCATGGGTGTGATAGGTTTTGGGGGGCACAATAGTATGACTATGAAGGAAATTAAGAACTAAACTATCATCATATGCATGAAAGGAAACATTGTGAAATTATTGAAAGATTTTTTAAAATGAACTAGGAAATGATGATAACTACTCCATGCAAAATGGCTAAAATAAAATGAAAGAATGCAATGAATCTATGAATGCATGTATATTATTTCTAACTGGATAAAAATGCAACATTGTAATGAAAATAAAATCTAATGTATAGAAAGGGCATCTACCACCAAAGAAAAATGGAGATGTAAGAAGTTAGGAGAGGATTTGAATGAGCTTAACATTGATCTATACATCTGCAATTGAAGTTGTATTAAGGCAGATCACCTGCTGTTACATTTTAACCATTGTATATAGTTAAATCTCTTAACCGAGTGGACTAGGAAAGTCTTTTATGTATCATTCATAGAATGAACATTGTTATCCTGTTGGAAACTACAATTGAAACAATTGTTGTATTGTCATTGATGTGAAACCTTAACTGGTAAGACTGTTGCTACTTATGAAAGTACTATATCTATTGTATTGTTGTGAAGGATTGGGGCAAGGTTGGTAACAATAGCACCTAAGGAAAGGTTGAGTTATCTTGATACTACAAAGTGTACTTGACTATGTTGTACAATGATGAGACAATGTATTGTTTATCTTAGTAATTTTTGAAGACTAAACTGGTAGGCTTGACCGAGCAAAAATGAAGAAATCATGTTTAAGCTGAGTGATGCTAGTGTTGACCAAGTCAGTATATGTTGAGAAAAATTCTAGTGTCGACCGAACATCAGTTAATTGCTGAGGAAGACAGTATAAGCCAACGAAATATTTTTAGTATTGACTGAGCTTTCTACATATAGACCGAGTATTTGATCGAAGTATTGACTGAGCATCAACATTTTATTTGAAGAGAATTCAGATTTAGAGTCGACATTGTTGAATTCTTGGATTATGTAAAACGTGTTGACTTTATTTATTGATTGTTTGAAAGCATTCAATGCACTAAAAAATGTTTTATTGTAAATTTTTAAGAGATTTGAGAAGATTCTAGAAAAGGAGCCAAAGAACATAAAGCAGGTAGATTCAATGAATCTGACCTAACCCTAATATTTACAAAGGAGATTAAGTGGCAAAAGATGAGTTAACCTAATTGAGGAAAGTATTAAAGGAACCTAAGATTAGATGTGAATGTATGGGTGAAAAGAGAATGCTAGAAGACTAGTAAGTTTTATTGACTGTATAAGTAGGAAAGGCTGAAGGAGAAGTGTGGTGGTTGCTTGAAGAAAAGTTCCAAGCAGATCAGAGATGGAAATGGAAAATTTATAAAGTCAATAAACTAGCATTAGTGTACGGAATTGGATCTGATATTTGCAAAGTGAGTTGTATATTTTTCAGATCAATACTGTTGCTACTTTCTAACCATTGTAACAGTCAAAATCCTTTTAACAGAGGTTGACCTAATAGTCATTTGTTAAATCCTTTGAACAAGGTTGCATTCTAATGGAATGTATGTAAGTCCTATAACAAGGCTCACTTTTAACAGGGTGATTGAAATCCTTTAACTGGGTCACACCTAACAGTGTGTATTGTAACCTTTGACAGGGTTGGCTTTTAACCAAGCTCACTTCAGAAGAGTGAAAACAATAGTAGCATGTTACAAAGTGGTACTGGTTTTTCCCATATTGGGTTTCCACTATAAATCCTGGTGTCAATGCTTGTGTGAATGTTATGGTTTGAACATTTCTATGTTTTGCAAGTTAGATACAACTGGGTAGTGGACTACATTGTTATATGTTTCTATTATTGAATCAGTGATGACCGAGTTGGTTTTGGTTGTTTGATTTGATTTACAGTAAAGTTTTTAAGTTTGTCTTATATGTTTTGCATGCAATAAAGTTGGTCATATAGTTGCTAGATGTCTTGATAGGAAGGATAAAGATGATTAAAGACAAAGCAAACACAAAGACATAAGAGATGACAGAAGCTACCGAAGGCTCAATGAATATAAAAGAAAAGGTAAGAAATCTTGTTACATTGCTGAAGAAGAAACTAATATTGATAGTGATGACTTTGAAATTGAGGTAGTCTATGTTGCAATGAAAGATGAATCTAATGAGGATGAAAAAACTACATTGATTTCCTATATGAACAAGAATGACAAATGGATCATTGACAATGGTTGTTCACATCACATGACTGGTGACAAGAGTATGTTTGAGACTCTACATCATTATAGAGGTAAAAGTGTAACATTTGGTAATGATGCACCATGTCTTGTTAAAGGAAAAGGTTTGATTAAGTTGACTAATAAGATATCTTGTGATAATGCATATTGGGTTGAAGGTCTTAATTATAATATGATAAGTGTTGCTCAACTCAATAGAACTGGTTACTAAGTGGAATTTCATTACAAGAAAGCTAAAATATTTGATGCTACTAGTGAACTGATTGGAAGTGGAGAATAGACTAGAGGTAATTTGTTCTATCTTGACCTATCTGAAGAAACATGTATGGTTGCACAACTTGATGACATTTGGTTATGGCATAAGAGGCTATGTCATGTTAACTTTGATAATCTGGTAGAGATAAGTAAGAAGAAGAAAGTAAGAGGTCTACCTAGATTGAAGAAACCTGAGAATGTAATGTGCAAGGAATGTTAGGAAAAATGACAACGTCAAGCTTTAAGAGCAAATCCTTTATTTCTGAAAACATTTTAGATTTGGTTCATATTGACCTTTGTGGACCTATGGGTATACAAAGTTATTGTGGTGCTATATATTTTATCTTGTTTGTTGATGATCATACCAAGATGATGCATGTAATGTTTCTAAAAGAAAAATCTGAAGCTTTTCAATTCTTTAAGTGGTATTTGGCTAAGGTTGAGAAGGAGACAGGTAGGCACCTGAAATGTCTTAGATCTAATCGAGGTGGAGAATTTACATCAAATGAATTCAATCTATTTTACAATGAAAGAGGAATTAAACGATAGATGTCTGCACCTAGAACACCTCCACAGAATGGTATAGCAGAGAGAAGAAATAGATCTATCTCTGATTGTGCAAGAACATTATTGATTGAAAAGAATGTGGCACAGAAATACTGGAAAGAAGCTATAAGCACCGTTGTCTACACTCTTAACCGGGTACAGATCAGGAAAGGTACAAATTTGACACCCTATGAATTATGGCATGGACATACACTGAGTGTTAAATACTTTAGAATCTTTGGAAGCAAGTGCTACATATTAAAAGATACTAGGAATGCAAAATTTGATGCTAAAAGTGATGAAGGTATATTCCAAGGGTATTCCACAAAAAGTAAAGCTTATAAGTGTTTGAACTCTAACACTAACAAAATTGTGGAAAGTGTGAATGTCAAATTTGATAAGTATGCGGAAAGAAATGAAGCTGATAGCAAAAGAGAACCAAAATATTATACATCTTTTGTGTATATTGAAGAAGAAGAAGATGCAAGTAACAAACTTGCACCTGATGCCGAGTCTTGGGTAAGCAATGCCGAGTGATAGGAAGATGCTACCAAGCATCGGGAAAATAGTGTTGAGAGAGAACAAGAACATGTCGAATGACAAGACAATGCTGTCGAGTATCAGGAAGAGGTTGCCGAGCATTCAGAAGCTGAATCTAAAAATCTTGTTGAGGAACTTGATGAAATAGATAAGAGAAGTGCTAAACCAATTTTGGAAAAATATGTAAGAAGACATCACAAGCCTGAATAGATAATTGGAGACAAAAATACTAGAATTCAGACCAGAAGTAAGACAAAGGATCCAACTTGTTTATTGTGTGAATTTGAACCCAAGTCAACTAGAGAGGCATTAGAAAATGAAGTCTAGATATAAGCAATGAATGAAGAGATTGACCAGATAGAGAAGAATGATACTTGGACTCTGGTGCCGAGACTTGAAAACAAAAATGTTATAGGAACAAAGTGGGTGTTTTGAAATAAGATGAATGAAAATGGTGAAATAACTAGGAACAAAGCTAGGCTGGTATGCAAAGGCTACGCACAAGAAGAAGGAATAGATTACGGGGAGACATTTTCCCTTGTAGCTAGACTGGAAGGAGTAAGAACTCTGCTTGCATATGCTGCTTATAAAGATTTCAAGGTCTATCAAATGGATTTCAAGTCTGCATTTTTAAATGGTATACTAGAAGAAGAAGTTTACATAGAACAGCCAGAAGGTTTTATTGATCCAAATAGAAGACACATGGTATGCAAACTAAACAAGACATTATATGGATTGAAACAAGCTCCTAGAGCGGGGTATGAGAGGTTGCATAACTACTTGATACAGATTGGATTTTCAAGAACAAAAGACACAAGCAATCTGTACATGAAAGATGAAGAAGGTAAAGGTATCCTGTTGGCAAAATTTTTTGTTGATGATATTATTTTTGGTGGAGTAGATTCTTTGTGTAAAATATTTTCAAATGAAATGCAAACTAAATTTGAAATGAGCATGTCTAGTGAGATCAAATTCTTTGTTGGTTTACAAGTCTATTAGATGAAGAAAGGAATTTTCATTACATAGTCTAAGTATGTTAATGAGATACTGAAAACTTTTGGAATGGAAGATTCTAGACTAGTGAGTACTCCTATGGTTACTAGACAAAAGTTATCTAAGAATGATGATGCTGCAGAAGTGAACCAAAATTTGTACAGATCAATGATTGGAAAATTGCAGCATGCTGTACATAGTAGACCAGATATTGTATTAGCTATTGGGATTATGGCAAGATTCTCTGCTATCCTAAGGAAACACACATGATGGCTGTGAAAAGAATTATGAGATATTTGAAAGGAACTGCTGATTATGGGCTATATTACAAGAAGGATGACAAATTTGAGCTAAGAGTATATACAGATACTGATTGGGTAGGAAATGTAGATGACACAAAAAATACTAGTGGTGGAGCTTTCTTTCTTGGACAGAGATTAGTCTCTTGGACAAGCAAGAAACAAAATTGCATTTCCCAATCTATTGCCAAGGCCGAGTATGTTGCTGCTACAGTAAACTATTCAAATTTGGTATGGATAAAACAATTGTTGGTAGGCATGAAAGAAGAAATCACTGAACCCGCTGTTATTTTCTGTGACAACACAAGTGCTATCAATATTTCTAAGAATCCAGTAATGCATACTAAGACCAAGCACATAGCAATCAAGTATCACTACTTGAGAGAATTGGTACAAGATAAAGAAGTCCGAATGGAATATGTGAATACAAAGGAACAATTAGCAGACATATTCACTAAAGCTTTACCAAGAGAAGCACATGAATACTTGAGAAGTCAATTAGGGGTCCTTCCCCTAATTGAGGCTGCCTAGTCAAGCTAGGAGCACTGCATCAAATGTGCACCAATAGATTATTTGACAAATTGATGCAGAAGATTGTCACACTTTAGGACTGGCCTAGAGTTGTGAAGAAGAGAAAAAATAAGGAATAATTCATAAGCAAGATGACATAGGGAGAAACACTAAGCTACACAGATAATATTTACATTTGATGGATGTATGTTATAGTTGCTGCTTTGACATTTTTGTCAAAGAGGGAGATGAACTGAGATGATATAATAACACATGACACTGAAAAGGAGATGCTAAATTGAAATGAAGGATCAGGATAGAGGGAGATCTGAATACTTTTGACGGTCACATAAGTGAGTCTTATAAATTCTGAATCAAAATGAAGCTAAGGATATTAAATTTTTTTTTCTTCTGATGGACAGATAAGTTTTTGGATTGGTTGGTAATCCATGTGTTATTTAGGTGATATCATATGGTGTTGCCATCAATGCCAAAGAGGGAGATTGTTGGAAACTGCAATTGAAAAAATTGTTGTATTCTCATTGATGTCAAACCTTAACTGATAAGATTGTTGCTACTTAGGAAAGTACTATATCTATTGTATTGTTGTGAAGGATTAGGGCAAGGTTGGTAACAATAGCACCTAAGGAAAGGTTGAGTTATCTTGATACTACAAAGTGTACTTGACTATGTTGTACAATGATGAGACAATGTATTGTTTATCTTAGTAAGTTTTGAAGACTAAATTGGTAGGCTTGATCGAGCAAAAATGAAGAAATCATGTTTAAGCCAAGTGATGTTAGTGTCGACTGAGTCAGTATATGCCAAGCAAAATTCTAGTGTCAACCGAACATCAGTTAATTACCGAGGAAGACAGTATAAGCCAAGGAAATATTTTTAGTATTGACCGAGCTTTTTACATATAGACCGAGTAGTTGATTGAAGTATTGACCGAGCATCAACATTTTTATATTTGAAGAGAATTCAGATTTGGAGCTGACATTGTTGAATTCTTGGATTATGTAAAATGTGTTGACTTTATTTATTGATTGTTTGAAAGCATTCAATGCACGGAAAAAAGTTTTATTGTAAATCTTTAAGAGATTTGAGAAGATTCTAGAAAAGGAGCCAAAGAACATAAAGGGGGTAGATTCAATGAATCTGACCTAACCCTAAGATTTACGAAGGAGATTAAGTGGCAAAATATGAGTTAACCTAATTGAGGAAAGTATTAAAGGAACCTAAGATTAGATGTGAATGTATGGGTGAAAAGGGAATGCTGGAAGATCAGTAAGTTTTATTGACTGTATAAGCAAAAAAGGCTGAAGGAGAAGTGTGGTGGTTGCTTGAAGAAAAGTTCCAAGCAAATCAGAGATAGAAATGGAAAAATTTCAAACTCAGTAAACCAACATTAGTGTATGGAATTGGATCTAATATTTGCAAAGTGAGTTGAATATTTTTTAGATCAATACTGCTGCTACTTTCTAACCATTGTAACAGTCAAAATCCTTTTAACAGAGGTTGACCTAACAATCATTTGTTAAATCCTTTGAACAAGGTTGTATTCTAATGGAATGTATGTAAGTCCTATAACAAGGCTCACTTTTAACAGGGTGATTGAAATCCTTTAACCAAGTCACACCTAATAGTGTGTATTGTAACCTTTGATAGGGTTGGATTTTAACCGAGCTCACTTTAGAAGAGTGAAAACAATAGTAGCATGTTACAAAGTGGTTTTTCCCATATTGGGTTTCCACTATAAATCTCGATGTCAATGCTTGTGTGAATGTTATGGTTTGAACATTTCTATGTTTTGCAAGTTAGATACAACTGGGTAGTGGAATACATTGTTATATGTTTCTATTATTGAATTAGTGATGACCGAGTTGGTTTTGGTTGTTTGATTTGATTTAAAGTAAAGTTTTTAAGTTTGTCTTATACATCAGGACCTGAGAACAACGGATTCACCCCCCCTCTCTGTTGTTCTAAATCATATTAACATATCCTATCAACCCCATAGTGAATGCTGGTTGGATGATAACGGTTGGTCTAAAATCCTCTAACAAGATCACACCTAACAGTGTGTTTGTAACCTTTAATAGGGTTGGGTCTTCACCGACCTCACTTCAAAAGAGTGAATTTTTTTTGGGTTTCGGGTTTCCCTTCACAGGGTTACCATGTTAAATCTCTCATGTTATGCGTTTTGTGATATTTGTTTAATTTCATGCTTACATGTTGCATATTTGATTTGATTGGTAATCATTGTATGTTTATGACTGGTAATCAGTAAAAGCACATACAATTTAGTATTTTAAGTTACTGAGTAGTAGAAGTTTGAGATAATTGTTTTGGATTATACATTTTGACTTGGGACAATGGATAACTGATTCACCCCCCCTCTTATTTATTCTAACAATTGGTATAAGAGCCAGGTTGCTTGGAACAGAGTTTTAAGGACTTCAGCACAAAGATCTCAAAATGTATAAGAGGGAAGTGCCAAAGATGAATAAAGATAACTTCGCAGTATGGCAAAGCTGAATGAAGCTACACATATCTGGAATTGGGAATTTTGCACTAGAACTGATGGAGAATGGCTACATTGAACTGACCACTGGTCCCTTGACTCTTGATCAACTAAGAGACATGCATGAACACAATGTTACTATGATGGAGATTGTTGCTACCTGTACCGATGCCAAATTTGAAGATATTAAAAGCTGCACAACTGCCAAAGGTATGCGGGATAAACTTTCTTAAGTTTATAGTGGTGATGTGAATGTTAAAAGAGCCAAAGCTGAAAGCCTAAGGAGTAGATTCAATGATATGAAGATGAAGAAAGGTGAAAATATTGTGCAGTACACAAATAGACTAAAAGAGGTAGTACATGCTATTAGAGCATTTGATGGTGTTATTAGTGAAGAAACAGTAGTAAGCAAAGTCCTCAGAACCTTATTGCCGGTTTATGCAATCAAAATATCTACAATTCATGAAACAAGGTCTACATCTAGTAACAACCTTACTCTTGACAATCTAATTGGTAAACTTACAACCTTTGAACTGAATAACTTTGACAATAGTGTTGTTCCATCTGTTGAATCTGCTTTTATGACTTCTCTAAAGATTGGTAAGTCTAGTAGCAAGAATAATAAGAATGATAGTGATAACAATACTGACGATGAGCTTGATGAACTTGAAGCTCTTATGGCCAGAAGGTTACCTAAAGGTAAAGGAAGATATAGAGGAAAATTACCTTTAACATGCTTTAATTGTAAAGAGGTTGGCCACATTTATGGTAGATGTTCACATAAGAAAGATGATGAAAGAACTAGAGACCGATCTGAAGGAAGCTATGGGAGAAGAAACAATAGGGGCTACCAACACAACAACAGAGAAAACTGGGACAATAATGACAAAGGTAAAAAGGTATGTTACATAGCTGAAGAAAATGAATCTGAATTTGACTTTGATGATGATGTAGAAATTGTACTTGTTGCTATGAAAGATGACTCAGAGGAAGAAGAAAAACATGTAGAAACAACACTGATCTCTAAGTTAACAAAAATGATACATGGATCATAGATAGTGGTTGTACACATCACATGACTGGTGATGAAGAGAAATTTGATCAACTTGAAGAATACAATGGAGGATCTATGAGAATGGGTAATGATGCACCCTATATGGTAAAAGGTAAAGGATCCCTGATGATAAATGATAGAATAAAATGTGAAAATGCTTATTGGGTAAAAGGAATGAACTATAATTTGCTAAGTGTGGCACAACTGAACAATTTAGGCCACCGAGTTTCTTTTGAGAGAAAGAAAGTAAAGATATATGATGATGGAGGAAGACTTGTTGGAACTGGTACACAATCTAGAAGTAATCTATTTTATCTTGATATTGATTAGTCTTCTTATTTGATAATGAAAGATGAAGATGCATGGTTGTGGCATAAAAGGTTATGCCATGTGAATTTTGATAACATGATTAAGATCAGTAAAAGGAAAAGAGTTAGAGGTCTGCCTAACTTGTCAAAGCCTAATCATGTTATGTGTCATGAATGTCAGAAAGGTAAAATGACTAAGTCTAGTTTCAAAATAAAAGACTATTCAACAAAGAAGATACTTGAGTCGGTTCATACCGACCTATGTGGTCCTATGAGAACTCAAAGTTATTATGGTGATAGATACTTTATTCTTTTTGTTGATGAATATACTAGATTGATGACTGTCATGTTCTTAAAAGAAAAATATGAAGCATTTAAGATGTTCAAGTGGTATAAAGAAAAAGTAGAAAAAGAGATTGGTAAAGAATTGAAATGCCTAAGATCTGATAGAGGAGGTGAATTTATCTTTGATGAATTTACTAATTTCTGTAATGAGCATGGTATTAAAAGATAGGTCTTTGCACCGAGGACACCTTAGTAGAATGGTATTGCTGAAAGGAGGAATAGGTCAATAGCTGACTGTGCTAGGACACTGATGTTGCAAAAGAATGTTTCTCAAACATACTGGAGAGAAGCTGTCAGTACAACTATTTATATTCTGAACCAAGTACAACTGAAGAAGGACACTAACAAGACACCCTATGAGTTATGGTTTGGACACAAACCTACTGTAAGTTATTTCAGGATTTTTGGAAGTAAATGTTTTATTCTAAAAGATGAAAGAAATGGGAAGTTTGACTCAAAAGGTGATGAAGGGATATTTCTAGGATATTCCAGTAAAAGCAAAGCATATAAGTGTCTGAATAAATCTACTAATAAAATGATTGAAAGTACTAATGTTCGAGTTGATGAGTTTGATGACAAGAATGGAGAGGAAAGCAAAAAGGAACTGGAAGACTATGGTAGATTCACTTACATTGAACAACCTGAGTATCTATCAAAGCTGTAGATGGTGATAACCATTCAACAGGAAAACCATACCGAAGAACATGAAAGAGAAACCGATGAGCAGGATGGACCTGCTGAGAAAGAAAATGAGCCTGCCCAGGATGAACAAGAAAGAAGAGACCAAGTATTGGCAAGATTTGTTAGGAGACATCATCTTGAGACACAAATTATTAGAGACAGACAAGCTGGCATGTAACAAGGAGTAAAAAAAGACAAGGTACATGTCTAGTTTGTGAATATGAACCGAAGAATGTGAAAGTTGCATTAGAAAATGATGAATGGGTTAATGCAATGAAAGAAGACATATAGAAAATAGAGAAGAAAAAAACTTGGAGTTTAGTACCCAGACCTAAGGACAAGAATGTTATCGGTACTAAGTGGATATTCAGGAACAAACTGAATGAAAATGGAGAGGTAACAAGAAATAAAGCCAGATTAGTATGCAAGGGATATGCACAGAAGGAAGGAATTGATTATGGTGAAACATTTGCACCTGTTGTTACATTAGAAGGAGTTAGAATGCTACTTGCATATGTTGCACATAATAAATTCAAATTTTATCAAATGGATGTGAAATCAATATTTTTGAATGGAATACTTGAAGAAGAGGTCTACATAGAACGGCCAGAAAGGTTCGTTGATCCAGACAACAAAGACATGGTATGTAGACTACATAAAGCTTTATATGGTTTGAAGCAAGCACTGAGAGCCTGGTATGAAAGGCTGCATACTTATTTGTTAATTGTTGGATTTGTTAGAATTGGTGAGAACAACAATTTGTATATGAAAGGAGATACTGATGATACTATTCTTATTGCTAAAATATTTGTGGATGTTATTATTTTTGGAGGTCAAGATCACATATGTAAATCCTTTGTTGATGAGATCAGAAAAGAGTTTGAAATGTCTATGTTTGGAGAGATTAAGTTCTTTCTAGGCTTACAAGTGATTCAGAAGAGTGATGGGATATTCATCACACAATCTAAATATATAAAGGAAGTATTGAAAACATTTGGCATGGAAGATGCTAAACCTGTGGGAACACCAATGGCTACTAGATGTAAATTGACTAAGGAAGATGAAACTACAAAGGTAAACCAGACACTGTACCGATCTATGATTGGTAAATTAATGTATGTAGTTCATAGTAGACCAGACATAGCACATGCTGTGGGAATTGTTGCTAGATTTTATATAAACCCTAGAGAATCGCACCTAGTTGCCACAAAGTGAATCTTAAGATACTTGAAAAAGATTGAAGACTATGGATTATGGTATCCTAAGGAAGGAAAATTTGAACTGAAGGTCTATACCGATGCTGATTGGGCTGGAAATGTGGATGACAGAAAAAGTACCACCGGAGGAGCATTTTTCTTTGGTGAAAGACTTGTTACATGGACAAGTAAGAAGCAGGCTTGCATTTCTTAGTCTACAACTAAAGTAGAGTATGTTGTTGTTGCTACAAATTGTTCAAATATTGCATATATTAAGAAAGTGTTGGAAGGTATGAATGAGGTAATCACTAAGCCGATGATTATATATTGTAACAACACTAGTGCCATTAATATTTCAAAGAATCCAGTGATGTACTCTAAGAAAAAGCATATATCTATTAAGTATCACTACTTAAGAGAACAAGTACAGGAGAAGCAAGTGAAGTTAAAATTTGTTACATCTAAAGAACAACTTGCAGACATATTTACAAAGCCTCTACCGAAGGATACATTTGAATACTTAAGGACTAGACTTGGGGTTCGTCCCTTGTCTGCCGGTCACTAATGTGATTTGGATGTTGCATCAGCCTCATCTTATCAGAAGATCATTCATGTTGATGCAGCATAGTTCACACTTTGGATCATGTCTAAGGTTGTGAAAAGTTTGAAGAACTAGAATAGATTGGCATATCAGTATACAAAGATACAAAGAATGCACCAGACAACAAAGAGTTACATGGCTACTAAAGAGCAGTGTGTTTATTTGTTTCTTTGGCATTATTGTCAAAGGGAGAGATAAACAATATGAAACAATATGCACCGATGAGAACACTGAAACATCTATCTAAGGGAGAGATAATCTAGAAGAAAGAGAGAACACTGAAGATGAGTTACTGAGAACAAAAGAAGGAATTTGAGAGCTGAACATAACATATCTATAGAATGGAAAAGTTGCATTGGTAATGCTATTGAGTAACGTAGTAATTAAACATATTAAGCTAGGGAGAGCTTGTACCGAGTTACAACATTTGTTCACAGAGTTGTAGAATACATGTTTGGTATGTGTATGGTATATTTTATATTACTTGAGTTTCCATCAATGCCAACGAGAGAGATTGATGAACTACAACTAATTTATAACCTAATTAAAGAATATGTGATTAGAGATCACCAAGTTGCTGATTAGATATGTAAGATGATTAAATTAGTATTATGTTGTCATTGATGTCAACTAGTTCAAGACATCACTTATCTTGTAAGTTACTATACCGAAACATATGTAGAAAAGGAGTGAAAGAGATGAAGAACATATATATCTACATAAGGAAGATGTATATGATAGATGATGATAAGAAATACATTGGGTAACTTGTTGATGAGTCTATGACCTTATGATATTGACTTGATTATGTTGCATTCATCTATGATGAAGGATAGAACCAAAAGACACAAAGCAGTGTTATCGGTTGATGAAGGATTTTAGTATACACTGATGGAGTGTAGTGTATACCAAGCACATTATAAACCAAGCTTGTGTTAATCAACACATTTCTTTGTTAACTGAGCAGGAGAAAAGAACTAAATGATTAGTTTAGCTGATAAGGATTGATGACCTGGAAAGTGTATAACTTCGAGGTAAAGGATAATGATTGGAGATAAAGTTTTTTACAAAGATTGATGGATAGCATAATTTGAGGAAGATCAAATGGATTGAAATGAAACATGTTATTGACACATCAGCCGAGGAAGGTTTAAGCAGCAAAATCAATGAAGGTGATTAAGCGGCAAAATCTAATGGAGGAGAAGAAAATGGTTTACTTGTCTATTTAAGAGACCAGAGTTTCACAATGAAATGGATGCCAAAAGAAGGAGACTACATAATTATCATGTGAACAAGTTTTCATGCATACCTGATCAAACTGGTTAAGGAGAACCAAACTATAGAATTTATCGAGCGTCAGGAAGCTATTACTAAGTGACAGTAAGACACTGAATATTGGTTGGAAAAGAATTGTTATAATGATAAGAGGATTTGAATGAGCTTAACATTGATCTGTATATCTGAAATTGAAGTTGTATTAAGGCAGATCACCTACTGTTATATTTTAACCATTGTATATAGTCAAATCTCTTAACCGAGTGTACTAGGAAAGTCTTTTATGTATCATTCATAGAATGAACATTGTTATCCTGTCAACCCCATAGTGAATGCTGGTTGGATGATAACGGTTGGTCTAAAATCCTCTAACAAGGTCACACCTAACAATGTGTTTTTAACCTTTAATAGGTCTAGGTCTTCACCGACCTCACTTCAAAAGAGTGAATGATTTTTGGGTTGCCGGTCCCAGGTGGTTTTTCCCTTCACAAGGTTTCCATGTTAAATCTCTTATGTTATGTGTTGATTGTGATATTTGTTTGATGTCATACTTACATGTTGCATATTTGATTTGATCGATAATCATTATATGTTTATGACTGGTAATTGGTAAAAGCATAGATAATTTAGTATTTTAAGTTACCGAGTAGCAGAAGTTTGACATAATTGTTTTGGATTATACATTTTGACTTGGGACAGTGGATAACTGATTCACCCCCCTCTCAGTTATTCTAACAGTTAGGCTCACCAAAATGTATAGGTGAGCTTATACATACAATGTAAGAAGATCACACAAAGAAGATATAACTACCCAATCAAAAAGTAGAAAGCATGAAAGTGTCAGGTTCACCAAAATGTATGATAGGAAATGGTTATAAATGAGAAATTCCCACTTCACCACCATACATTGGAAGGAGCCCTGAAACATGACCCCTTTCTGGGATAAATATGATTAGAACATCCCAAGTAGATGCAAGGGAGCTAATTAATGATCTACACCTAACATGAAGTGTTGATTCTAGGGTCCTTTCTGTCTATGCAAGAATGTAGGGATAGAAGTAAGTAAAGTAAAGAAAAGTAGACACTCATGCAATGATAAACAACAAGATATCAGATCTAGTGTATCAAAGTAAGTGCTATGAAAGAATAGAGATGAAGATGTCCTCACCTTGGGGGCTAGTAGAGGAAGCCAATTCAGATCTAAAAGAACCTATCAGACTATATCAAAATCTAGGAAATGTCTCAGATCCAGAGCTTAGAAGACTGAATCTACCAAACTATATAAATATCATAAATTAGGAATAGGTCGACTTTCTAGGTATAGATTGAAAATGGTGCAACCTATATCGGTATAGGTCGAAGGTGGTTTGACCTATAATTGGGAGGGATGAATTTGAAGGTCTTCTAGATCTACAATTTTGAACCTAAAACTCTACAAATATGCACCTACACACAATATAAGGGAAAATTGTTGGGGAAAGGGGCTTTCCTTGGTCAAGTCCCTATTTAGGAATTAAGCTTTAAATGTAATTGGAATTGCATGAGGAAATATAATCTAGATCTAAATATAAATTACCTTATACCTTAATGATGCAATGCCGCTTTGGAGATGATCAAAAGTGTTGATGTAGTAGCTTGGACTCCACAAAAACCCAATAGGAAATCATGAGACCAAATCTTGAATGATGAGTGTTGTAGTTTGCCACAATGTTGGATTTAAGAAGAAAGAGAAGAAGGATGTTTGATAATGAATGCCTTCAATGGATGGATGATTGCTTTCTTGAACTTCTTGAATGCAAAATAAATTTCTTGAGGATGAATTTATTGGAATGAGATGTCTTGCAATTGAAGGATTGTAGATACAAAAATAAGGGGAATAAGTCTCCTTTTATAGTAATTCTGGAGTCCAAATTCGTGAAGGCCAACCTCACTAGATGAGAAAATGAAAACACTTTACATCAGGCCCCAAAATCTACCAAAATTAACTCCCTAAGGTATATGATGAACTAGGTTCAATCTATACTAGTATAGGTCAAACCAGGTTTGACCTATACTTGGAAGGATTAGTTTTGAGGTAGAGTTTACATGATTCGAGAGGTGTTAAGTGGTTTAGGGAGAAATAGAAAGATAAGTGAAAAAATGATGCATCTAAATCTTGAAATTACCAAAATGGGGCCTAAGAGGGAAATGCATTTTGTGAATGGAGGGATAAATGAGAAATCATGCATAGAAATTAAAGCCATTCTCAAGTTTGAATAAATAATATTAATTTGGAGGATGAAAAAGGGCTAGAAGAACGTGAAATCAATGTGGGAACCCATAAATGCTAAAACGGGGCTAAAAATGAGCACCTAACAAGGGTTCTTACTTTTTAAGATGATACACTTTCAAATCAAATAAACCATTTTGGTCAGTAGAAATGCAACCACACAATGTATTAAAGCACCTAATGCTAGTAAGATCACAATCTTGATTTTCTATGCACATTTCCATGTTTGAATCTTTAACATAACTACATTAGAGAAATAAAAATACTAATGTATTAGATAAAAGAATTAATTTTTTCATTGCATAATGTATAATTCAAGTTAACAATACAAAATTATAGAAACTAATATATATATATATATATATATATATATATATATATATATATATATATATATATATATATAATGACATTTTCAACATTATGGACTAAATTTTTTTAATAAATTTGTCTACTATATTTTGGAAAGTTGACTTGAATTCATATAATTCTTTACAAATGTAGGTGTTCCCAAAACTACATCTATGCCCCTCCACTTACCAAGATAAATACGTCAAATTATTCTTATGGATAAAGATAACAATGAATGGAACATCTGATGCATTCCTATGTACAACAGATCCATCTTGAGTGGTGGTTGACCCCATATTATATGATACTCTTAAAAGAGTTAATTTGTTGTTATTAGTTTTGTTAAAGTCATATTGATTGCCAAAGTCATTCGATAAAGAAGGACAGTCAAGTCGGTAAAGGAAGAGATAATTTTGGTAAAGGGAATATGAAAGAGACACCGAGAAAGGAAAGGAAAGCACTGAGCACTGAGCAGTTACCAAATTACAACAGTTATCGATCTGAGATAATACATGTAATCGAGTAGAACAAAATGTATTACCAAGTAGCATAGGTTGACATAGAAGATACATTGAATCTGGACACTGAGCATAAAACATTTTATAGATCTTGAGGAGATTGTTTGATAAAGCACCAGAGATTTAAATATGATGATTTTTCATGATTACAAGGTAATATCCACCAATTAAAATTAAATACAATATATGCATTGGATCTGTAACCATTGGTAGCACCAAAGGAGAAGATTCTAGAATTTTTCCATCACTTCTAGATTGAGTATAAATGGATCAGAGTATGAAGATAACAATGTGTGTATGTGTGAGAGAGAGAACAAGGTGATGATCATTCAAAGATAAGTGTGAAGGTGATGAACATAGAAGCCACCGACTAACAAAGCAATTAGAGAAGAGTATGAATATGATTTAGAGTTGAAGCTATTGAGTACAAAAGTGAAATTGTGAGTGGAATATATTATGAGGTAAATTATTAGTGAGCATATTGAGTCTGATAAGCATATGTTGATGCAAGCATTACACACAGTTTATGTTACTGATTAGTGTATAATCAGAATTGTAAAATATCTTAATCGAGTAGATCCTAATAGATTTTAAATTGCAAATCCTTTAACATGGTACATCTCTTAGATTAGAGTTGTAAAATCCTTTAGCAAGGTAGACTGAATAAGTATTTATACTCTTAGTAGGGTAAATACTATTAACAAGGTAAGCTATCAGAAATAGCTAATTTTGTAGCTCTAACTAAGCAAACATTTTACTATGGTAGTGAAGTGTTGTGGGTGTCATCCCCACCATAGTTTTTTCCTTTGACCAAGGATTTCTGCGAGACCAAAAATCATGGTGTTATGAGTTGTGTTTCATGATTTTGATTTATATGTTTCATGATGATATATGCAAAGTTTTCTATTTGGTGAATGTTTATATAAGTAGATAAAATTGTTTGGAGTACTGATTCACCCCTTCTCTCTCGACTTGACTTTCTATAACTAATCCAACAATTTTTGTAATTCCTAAGGTAGACATCTCCACCCTATCAGAATTTGGAGATTTACTTAAGAGGAAAGAAACACAAGATAAGTGTTAAGGAGATATTGTAGGAGATTGTACCAGATGCCAATATAAATGAGAAGGGAAGTCTACTCAGCCAATTGGGTGAATTGGTAAAACACATCAATCAACCTAGTACAAAGGACACAAAATAATTGATGCAAGTACACCAAAAAAAATGGATGATAAGATAATTGAAGAGTTACTGCAATCAATGACACCAAACAAGGTAACACTTTCTAAATTGGTTACTGAATTGGAAGAGAAATTGAAAGATATTCTTTCATTATTTTAGAAAATCTGTTTGATTTCAAATTTTACAAAGGATATAAAGGAAAAAGATGAATAAGTTGAGAAAGAGCTGACTGAGTAGCTGATCAAGGTCACAACCAAGCCTGATGCATTCAAAATTTACTAAATTTACTATCAAGGCTTAAGCATCTAATGGGAGTACAACATGAGCTGAGAAAAGAGGAGAAAAAGATAAGATTGGAACTCATGGAGTTGCAAACATTTCTAATACCCCAGATAGAGTCACTACAAAAACATACTCATAAGGCTAAAGAGCTAGTGAACACCTATGATATTAATGCTATGGATAGCATGAAAAGTCTTGCAGCTGACATAGGTGAACAAATAGTATTGTTAAAAACAATAAAGGAGTCATGGGCATTATCACTGAAAAATGCACAACAAAGAAATAAATACATTTTTGATAAGATTCCTCCATCAGATAATAATAAGTAATTTTGTTTTTGGCATTTTTGTCACAAAAGGGGGATATATAGTGTTATATAAAAGGGGAATTATATGTATGTAAAGGAGATGGATATAGATATGTATATATGGAGTATTACTATAGGGGGAGTAATGAGTAAAGACTATTGAGTTATGAAGCTATGGAGATATAAGGAGTTATACCGAGTAGTGTATACATGGTCAAATTTTGCTAAGGACACAAAATTTTGATGAATTTGAAGTTTTTAACAAAGATGCCAAAATAATGTCAAAGGGGGAGATTGATACTCCTAAAAGAGTTATTTTGTTGTCATTAGTTTTGTTAAAGTTGTTAGAATAACTAAGAGGGGGGTGAATCAGTTATCTAGTGTCCCAAAACAAAATGTATAATTCAAAACTATTTCTTCAATTTCTTCTCATCGGTAAACAATAATAACTTTCACTATCTGTGCTTTTACCAATTACCAGTCTAATACCATAACAGTTACCGATCAAATCTAACATGTAACATGTAAAGAATGATAACAAACAAATATCACAATCAACACATAACACAAGAGATTTAACGTGGAAACCTTGTAAAGGGAAAAACCACTTGGGACTAGCAACCCAAAATTTTTCACTCTTCTAAAGTGAGGTTTGTTAAGACCCAACCCTGTTAAAGGTTTAAAAACACACTGTCAGGTGTGACCTTGTTAGAGGATTTTATACTAGAAGTTATCTTCCAATTGGCATTCACTATGGGGTTGACAGGATAACAATGTTCATTCTATGAATGATACATCATAAGACTTTCAAAGTCCACTCGGTTAAGAGATTTTGACTGTATACAATGGTTAAATATGTAACAGTAAATGATCTACCCAAATATAACTTCAATTGCAGATTACAGATCAATATTCAGTCCATACAAATCCTTCTGACCAATATTTCACTTAAGATTCAATACTGTATCAACTTACTGTCCATCGGTAATTTCTCTCTATAGCTCGGTAATTTTTCTACAACTCAGTTCTTACTTAACCAATATGATCAGAATGCATGAAAACCTTGTTCACGTGATATTCTTGCAATTTCTACTTCTTCCAGCATTCTTCTGTAAAGAAATTCTGTTCTCTTATATAGACGGGTAAATCATTTTCTTTTGCACCATCAAATTTTTCTGCTTAACCACATTCATAGATTTTACCACTTCAAACTTTCTCAGCACTTGTGTCAATAACACTTTTGATTCTCATCCTTTAGATCTTTCCTGAATTTCATCCACCATCGATCTATGTAACAAACATTATCCGTGACCTCGATGTTATACTCTTTCCAACTCATCAATCTTATCAGCTAAACTAATCATTTAGTTCATTCTATTTTGCTTGGTTAACAAAGAAATGTGTCAGTGAAAACTGCTCGGTTAATACTATGATCGATATTCACTACACTCCGTCAGTGTATACTAGAAATGCTTCATTTACCGACAACATTGCTTTGTGTCTTTTAGCTCTATACTTCATCATAGATGAATGCAACATAATAAAGTCAATATCATCAAGTCATAGACTCATCAACAAGTTACTCAATGTGTTCCTTATCCTCATCTATCATGTACGTCTTTCCCATGTAGATTTCTTTTTTCTTCATCTCTTTCACCTTTCTTCAGATGTCTTAGTATAGTAACTTACAAGATAAGTGCTGTCAAGCTAGTTGACATCAATGACAACATAATACTGATTTAATCATATTACATATCTAATCAGCAACTCCTCAGTGATCTTTAATCATGGATTCTTCAATCAGATTCCAAATCAGTTGTAGTTCAACAATCTCTCCCTTTGGCATTGATGGCAACTCAAGTAATATGAAATGTACCATACACATACCAAACATATATTCTATAACTTTGTGAACAAAATGCTGTAAGTCAGATAGACTTAATATGTTTAATCACTACATTACTAAACAACATTAGATAATACAGCTTTACCATTCTATAGTTGTGTTATTTTTAGTTCTCCTGTTCTTGCTTCTGTTCTCTGTAACTGATCTTCAATACTCTATCTCATTTAGATTGTTTCTCCCTTAGATAATTCTCATTTGTGCTTGTCCTTTTTCATATTATTTATCTCTCCCTTTGACAACAATGCCAAAGAAACAAATAAACAAACAATTCTATCTTCCTCTATATCTCTATATACTGATATTCCAATCAGTTCAAGTTCTCAAACTTAATCACAACCTTGAACATGATTCAAAGTGTGAACTATGATGCATCAACATGAATGATCTTTTTATAAAAATAGGCTGATGCAACATAAAGATCACCTTAGTGACCGATAGACAGGGGATGGACCCCAAGTCTAGTCCTCAAGTATTCAAATGTGTCCTTCGGTAGAGGCTTTGTAAAAATATCTGCAAGTTATTCTTTAGATGTGACAAATTCTAACTTCACTTGCTTCTCTTGCACTTTTTCTCTTAAGTAATGATACTTAATAGATATATGCTTTGTCTTAGAGTACATCACAGGATTCTTTGAAATATTAACAGCACTAGTGTTTTCACAATATATAATCACCAGGTCAATGATTACCTCATTCATTCCTTCCAACACTTGCTTGATATATGCAATGTTTGAACAGTTAGTAGCAGCATCAACATACTCTGCTTCAACTGTAGACTAAGAAATACAAGCCTACTTTTTACTTGTCCATGTTACAAGTCTTTCACCAAAGAAAAATGCACCTCCGGTGGTGCTTTTCCTATCATCCACATTTCTAGCCCAATTAGCATCAGTGTAAACTTTCAGTTCAAAATTCCCTTCCTTAGGATACCATAATCAACAATTCTCTATTTTCTTTAGGTATCTTAAGATCCTTTTTGTAGCTATCATGTGTGATTCTCTAGGATTAGCAGAAAATCTTGCAACAATACCCACAACATGTGCTATATCTGGTCTATTGTGAACTACGTACATTAACTTACCAATCATGGATCGGTAAAGTGTCTGGTTTACCTCTATAGTTTCATCCTCCTTTGTCAATTTGCATCTAGTAGCCATCAGTGTTCCCACAGGTTTAGGATCTTCCATGCCAAATGTCTTCAGTACTTCCTTTATGTATTTAGATTGTGTGATGAATATCCCATCACTCTGTTGAATCACTTGTAGTCCAAGAAAGAACTTAATCTCTCCAAACATAGACATTTAAAATTCCTTTTGCATCTCATCAAAAAATATCTTGCATACAAGATCTTGACCTCCAAAAATAATATCATCAACAAATATTTCAGCAATGATAATAGTATCATTAGTATCACCTTTCATATACAGATTGTTGTTTTCACTTGTTCTAACAAATCCAATACTTAACAAGTAAGTATGTAGTCTTTCATACCATGCTCTAGGTGCTTGCTTCAATCCATATAAAGCTTTATGTAATCTACATACCATGTCTTTATTGTTGGGATCAACAAATCCTTCAGGTTGTTCGATGTAGACCTCTTCTTCAAGTATACCATTTAAAAATGCTGACTTCACATCCATTTGATAGACTTTGAATTTCTTGTGTGCAACATATGCAAGTAGCATTCTAACTCCTAATATAGCAATAGGTGCAAATGTTTCACCATAGTCAATGCCTTCTTCCTGTGCATATCCCTTGCATACCAATCTAGCTTTATTTCTTGTGACTTCACCATTTTCATTCAATTTATTCCTATATATCCACTTAGTACTGATAACATTCTTATCTTTAGGTCGGGGTACTAAGGACCAGGTTTTGTTCTTCTCTATTTGCTATATTTCCTCCTTCATTGCATTAACCCATTCTTCATTCTCTAATGCAACTTTCATAGTTTTAGGTTCAAATTCACAAATTAGACATGTACCTTGTCTTGTTTTGCTTCTAGTCTACATTCTAGCATGTTTGTCTCCAATGATTTGTGTTTTAGGATGATGTCTTTTGACAAAACTAGCCTAAAATCAGTTTCTCTTTTCTTGCTCATCCTATTCAGGGTCATTTTCTTGCTTGATAGCTCCATCTTGTTCCTTGGTTTGTGTTGCTAGTTGTCCTACATTGTTTCCCTACTGATCAGTTGTTACAACTTGTAGCATTGGTGGATACTCTGGATGTTCAATGTAAGTGAATCTACCATAGTCTTCCAGTTCCTTTGTACTTTCCTCTATGTTCTTATCATCAAACTCATCAACATGAACATTAGTACTTTCAACTATATTATTTGTAACCTTATTCAAACATTTGTATGCTTTACTTGTAGTGGAATATCCCAAAAATATCCCTTCATCTCCTTTAGAATCAAATTTTCCATTTCTCTCATCTTTCAAAATAAAGCATTTACTTCCAAAAATTTTGAAATAACTTACAATAGGTTTGCATCCAAACCATAGCTCATAAGGTGTTCAGTTGGAGTCCTTCTTCAGTTGTACTTGGTTAAGAACATACACAACTGTACTGATAGCTTTCCTCCAATATGTCTGAGCAACATTCTTCTGTATCATCAATGTTCTAGCACAGTCAATTATAGACCTGTTCCTCCTTTTAGCAATGCCATTTTGTTGAGGCATCCTCAGTGCAGATACCTATCTTTTGATTCCATGCTCATTACAAAAATGAGTAAATTCATTAGAGATAAATTCACTTCCTCTATCATGTCTTAAGCATTTTATTTCCTTTCCAGTTTCTTTCTCTACCTTAGCTTTATACCACTTAAACATTTTAAAAGATTTAGATTTATCTTTCAAAAACATAATAGTCATCAGTCTAGTATAGTCAACAACAAAGAGAATAAAATATCTATCACTAGAACAACTTTGAGTTCTCATAGGACCAAATAGATCGGTATGAACCAACTCAAGTATCTTCTTTGTTGAATAGTCTTTGCTTTTAAAACTAGACTTAGTCATCTTACCTTTCTGACATTCATGGCACATGGCATGATCAGGTTTTGTCAAGTTAGGTAATCCTCTAACTCTTTTCTTTCTACTAATCTTGATCATGTTGTCAAAGTTCACATGGCATAACCTTCTGTACCATAACCAAGCATCTTCATCCTTTATTAACAAACAAGAAGGCTGATCCATATCAAGATAGAATAGATTACATCTAGATTGTGTACCAGTTCTGACAAGTCTTCCTCCATCATCATAGATCTTCACCTTTTTGCTCTCAAAAGCCAGTCGGTGGCCTAAATTATTCGGCTGAGCCACACTTAACAAATTATAGTTCAGTCCATCTACCTAGTATGCATTTTCACATTGTATTCTATCATTGATCATCAGTGAGCCTTTACCTCTTACCATACAAGGTGCATCATTTCCCATTCTCATAGATCCTCCATTATATTCAACAAGATGATCAAAATTCTCTACATCACCATCATGTGATGTGTACAGCCATTGTCTATGATCCATGTATCATTTCTACTTACTTTAGAGATCAGTGCTGTCTCTTCATGTTTCTCTTCTTCCTCTGAGTCATCTTTCATAACAACAAATAAAACTTCTATATCATCATCAGAATTAGATTTAGTTTCAATATCTTCAGCTATGTAACATACCTTTTTGCCTTTTTCATCTCGGTTGTCTCTGTTGTTGTGTCAGTAGCCTCTGTTGACTCTTCTCCCATAGCTTCCTTCAGATCGGTCTTTGGCTCTATCATCATCTTTCTTTTAAGGAAATCTAGTAGCGATGTGACCAACTTCTTTACAATTAAAGCATGCTAAAGGTAGCTTACCTCTATACCTTCCTTTTCCTTTGGGCAATCTTCTGGCTATAAGAGCTTCAAGTTCATCAAGCTCATCATCGGTATTGTCATCACTATCATAATTCTTACTATTCCTGCTAGACTTTCCAATCTTCAAAGAAGACATGAAAGAGGATTCAACAGAAGGAACAACACTATTATCAAAGTTGTTTAATTTAAAAGTTGTAAGTTTACCAATCAGAGTGTCAAGAGTAAGGTTGGATGTAGCTCTTGTTTCATGAATTGCAAAAATCCTAATTGCATAAAATGGTAGCAAAGTTTTGAGAATCTTGCTAATTACTATTTCATCATCAATCACTCCATCAGATGCTCTAATAGTATGTACCACTTCTTTGAGTCTATTTGAATATTGGACAATGTTCTCACCTTCTTTCATTCTCATATCATCAAATTTGCCTCTTAGACTTTCAGCTCGGGCTCTTTTGACATTCAGATCTCCACTGTATATTAGTGTTAATTTATCCCACATTTCTTTGGCAGTCATGCATGTCTTAATATCTTCAAATTTAGCATCGGTATAGGCACCAACAAGTTCCATCATAGTAACATTGTGTTCATGCTTGTCCTTCAGTTGATCAAGAGTTAAGGGACCAGTAGGCGGTTGTATGTAGCCATTCTCCATAAGATCTAGCATAGAGTTCCCCATTCCAGATATGTATAGCTTCATCCGGCTTTGCCATACTGTGAAGTTCTCTTTGTTCAGTTTCGATACTTCCCTCTTATACATCTTGAGACCTTTATGCTTAAGTCCTTAAAACTCTGTTCTAAGAAACCAGAGCTCTGATACCAATTGTTAGAATAACTGAGAGGGGGGTGAATTAGTTATCTAGTGTCCCAAAACAAAATTTATAATTCAAAAATATTTCTTCAATTTCTACTCATTGGTAAACAATAATAACTTTCACTGTCTGTGCTTTTACCGATTACCAGTCTAATACCATAATAGTTACCAATCAAATATAACATGTAACATGTAAAGAATGATAACAAAAAAATATCACAATCAACACATAACACAAGAGATTTAACGTGGAAACCCTATAAAGAGAAAAACCACTTGGGACTAGCAACCCAAAATTGTTCACTCTTCTGAAGTGAGGTTAGTTAAGACCCAACCCTATTAAAGGTTTACAAACACACTGTCAGGTGTGACCTTGTTAGAGGATTTTAGACTAGAAGTTATCATCCAACCAACATTCACTATGGGGTTGAAAGGATAACAATGTTCATTCTATAAATGATACATCATAAGACTTTCAGAGTCCACTCGGTTAAGAGATTTTGACTGTATACAATTGTTAAGTATGCAACAGTAAATGATCTGCCTAAACACAACTTCAATTGCAGAATACAGATTAATATTCAGTCCATACAAATCCTTCTGACCAATATTTCACTTAAGATTCAATACTGTATCAACTTACCATCCATTGGTAATTTCTCTTTGTAGCTTAGTAATTATTCTGTAGCTTGGTTCTTACTTAACCAGTATGATTAGAATGCATGAAAACCTTGTTCACACAATATTCCTATAGTTTCTACTTCTTATGACATTCTTCTGTAAAGAAATTATGTTCTCTTATATAGACGGGTAAATCATTTTCTTCTCCACCATCAGATTTTGCCGCTTCAAACTTTCTTGGCACTTGTGTCAATAACACGTTTGATTCTCATCCTTTAGATCTTTCCTGAATTTCATCAACCGTCAATCTGTGTAACAAACATTATCCGTTACCTCGATGTTATACTCTTGCCAACTCATCAATCTTATCAGCTAAACTAATCATTTAGTTCATTTTGTTTTGCTTGGTTAACAAAGAAATGCGTTGATGAACACTGCTTGATTAATACTATGATTGGTATACACTACACTCCATCGGTGTATACTAGAAATGCTTGATTTACCGACAACATTGTTTTGTGTCTTTCAGCTCTATACTTCATCATAGATGAATGCAACATAATAAAGTCAATATCATCAAGTCATAGAATCATCAACAAGTTACTCAATGTGTTCCTTATCCTCATCTATCATGTACATCTTTCCCATGTAGATTTCTCTGTTCTTCATCTCTTTCACCTTTTTTTAGATGTCTCGGTATAGTAACTTACAAGATAAGTGCTGTCAAGCTAGTTGATATCAATGACAACATAATATTGATTTAATCATATTACATATCTAATCAGAAACTCCTCAGTGATCTTTAATCATAGATTCTTCAATCAGGTTCCAAATCAGTTGTAGTTCAACAAAAGTTATATTGATTGTCAAAGTCATTCAACAAAGGATGATAGTCAAGTCAGTAAAGGAAGAGACAATTTCGGTAAAGGGAATAAGGAATAGACACCAAGAAAGGAAAGAAAAGCACCGAGCATTAAGCAGTTACTGAGTTACATCAGTTACCGAGATGAGAGAATACATGTCACCGAGTAGAACAAAACATATTACCGAGTAGCACAAGCTGACATAGAAGATACATTTAATCTAGACACTGAGCATAAAATAGTTTACAGATCTGGAGGAGATTATTTGATAAAGCATTGGAGATTTAAATATGATGATTTTGTATGATTACAAGGTAAGATCCACCAATGAAAATTAAATAGAATATATGCATTGGAGATGTAACCATTGGTAGCACCATTTAAGGAGAACATTCTAGAATGTTTCCACCACTTCTAGATCGAGTATAAATGGATCAGAGTATGAAGATCACAATGTGTGTATGTGTGTGTGTGTGTGTGTGTGTGTGTGAGAGAGAGAGAGAGAGAGAGAGAGAGAGAGAGAGAGAGAGAGAGAGAGAGTAGGGTGATGATTATTCATAGATAAGTGTGAAGGTGATGAGAAGAGAAGGCACTGAGTAACAAAGCAGTTAGAGAAGAGTATGAATGTGATTCAGAGTTGAAGCTACCGAGTACATAAGTGATATTGTGAGTGGAATATAGTATGAGGTAAATTGTTATTAAGCATATTGAGTCTGATAAGGATATGTTGATGCAAACATTACAAACAGTTTATGTTACTAATTAGTGTGTAATTATAATTGTAAAAGCTCTTAACCAATTAGATCCTAATAGATCTTAAATTGAAAATCCTTTAACAGGGTATATCTCTTAGATTAGAGTTGTAAAATACTTTAGCAAGGTAGAATGAATAAGTCTTTATACTCTTAGCAAGGTAAATATTCTTAATAGGGTAAGCTATCAGAAATAGCTAATTTTCTATTTCTAACTGAGAAAATGTTTTATTGTAGTAGTGAAGTGTTGTGAGTGTCATCCCACCTCAGTTTTTTCCTCTGACCAAGGATTTCTGTGAGACCAAAAATCATGGTGTTATGAGTTGTGTTTCATAATTTTGATTTATATGTTTCATGATGATATATACAATGTTTTCTATTTAGTGAATGGTTAGATAAGTAGATAATTTTTTTTTGGAGTACTAATTCACCTCTCCCCTCTCAGTACTTGAATTTCCATAATTAATCCAACAATTGTACATCAAAAAAGTATCAAGGAAGGGGAAATTCACATCTTTGAACAAATGGAAAAAAAGAAGCATAAATTTGTGTAAAGTTTATAAATATCCTAAATTGTAAAAAAGGCTATATAAATTTTAATATGACTGGTACTGTTTCAAAAATTTTCAAACACATATGTTTATCCTTCACTTTATAGATCTATGCATATTTTCAAATTTTAAAACAAAAACTAGTAAACTTTGTTTCTATTAGTTTCTTTCAAATTTGGCAACATTAAATGTCTAACTCTTGAATGACTAGTTTTATGGATTTGATCATCTATGTCTATGGTGGTACACTAAATCTGTGCATAGGAGCTTGTCCTTTACTTATGCAAATTTCTTGTGTAGTTATCAAAATGAATTAGCCTTTAAAAAATAACTATTATTGATTTAGATGCATTCCATTAACATATCCCAATTGTTTTCGCTATGACTATTCATTGAGTAGTAACATATAGTGAAACTGACATTGATCTAATAGCTAAGTAATATTTAATTACATATATACGTCATGTATTTTCCTAATAAGTAACATCTAATTACATATATAATTTATACATTTCTCCAATCTATTCTATGTAGTGACTCCTATGGTTGCATTCTATTCAATGATTATTTTGATTCGAGATATACTCTTATTGTGATGTTGTCATTTTCTACATGATGAGATGCATTTGATGATAGTATATTATTTTGGTTGCCAACATCTTGGTTGTGATAGATGGTTAGATTATATTGTTGTTTATAGTTTGATCATATCTACATGATGATGCTATTGATGTGGCATGATGCCTTATGATGATACCTCATGTATTTCGCATTAAAAAATAATGGAATTGTTAGATATTGGTTAAAAACATTACTATTTGGGTTGTTGATATTCATGTTTTGTCATTGATGTCAACATATGTTTCAATTCTATGTTGGATGTATCAAAAAAACTATGTTTCTGGTTGCTATGTAGGCAGTTGGAAAAAGTTGTACAAACAATTTACAATATTTTAGAGTATGCAAGCACATATTTGTTATGTTGGGTGAGTTTAGACACTATGTCTAAGGTTGTGTGGCTTCATGTTATGACTTGTGTTAGTTACAATTATTTTAGTGAAGACTAGTTGTAGAACAAAGATAGGAAATTATGCTAGAATTGGTTGCTAATTTTTGAGTATAAGTTGGTTGCGAAATGGAATCATGGTATACAAGATTAATGCATGGAAGGAGATTCATATTAGAGTACATTGTGGGATTTATGGCTTAATTGAGTTATATTGTTGTTAGAGCTAGCATGTGGAATTCACATTATTTTATTTGGGAGTCGACTAGGTGATGCAATGTGTACAATGGATTGGTGAGCCTTGATTGTGGATCTTGGTATGTTATTTGACACTTGTAAATGTTATATACTTGTATTAGGTATTGTGTGTACCTTAGCATTGGTTGTTGTAATTTTTTATGCATTGTGAAAGCTCTAACATGCTGACCTAATTGGTTTTTGTAACTTATGTAAAGGGAAGTAATTCCTTTGATGTAAAGTGAGGGATATAATGAAAGTGGATACAAGAATTATTTCTATTTGTCAGAGCAGAGCTGAAAAGTAGGTCAGATGCTTTGATATAGGTATGAGTGAAATCTATGATCATTCCTTGTGCACTTCAATGGAACTATAAAGGAAAGAGAGTTATCATTAGTCAGTTCATTGGTAGTAAGTCCTCTTTTCTGTATTCAGATAGTGAGTCCTTCTAAAGATGGATTTAACCTTCTCCTTGAGTAGTGTTCCCTTTGTTCTCATCAACTTCTAATAGGGTTGAAGGAACTTTTAATATGGGTTCTGTCCTTTAACATGGGCTTGTCCTCTAGTAGGGACTGATGTGCTAGATGTATTGTATCAAATCTTAATAGGGACATTATTGTTCTAGTACATGATATTGTGGGTATCATCCTCACTGTGGTTTTTCCCTTAATAGGGTTTTCCTTGAGAACATAAATCTTAAGTGTTATGGTGTTGGAATTTATCTTGTTCATCTTGTTTTTCACTGTGTTGTCATGCCTTGCACTACCCCTTAAAAGACTCCAAGTCTATAAGCCTTTGAGAAAGTGTTTTTTTTTGCCTTTGTCATTGAACCAGTTCAAAAGGTTCATAGAAGCTCAATAAGTTCATTGAGTTTGGTTCAATGGTCCATTGAGCATCATTCCCCCCTTTTTGTAAAATTGTTAAGTCTATCGGGATACATTGTTGAACTTGATGAACCTTTGAACTCCTTGAACCCATTGAAATTATTTTCCATAGGTTCATTTGGTTCATCCAATTCATTGATTTCAAGGTTCAAACATTGTTGCATCTTGTCAAGTCAGCCCATGTAAGCATAATTTTGATTAAGTTCTGATCCCCAGAACACACATACACATGGAAGGATGTGAACTTGATGAACTAATTTTTGAGGAGTTCAACGAGTTCATTGGGTACAAAAGGCACATGGGTTTATTAAAGGGACATCTGTGATAGTTTGAAAAAGGAAATAGACAAAATAAAAAGGGGAGTATTCAAAAAATCTTTAGTAATTATGAGTTGATGAACTATTTAAGTTGGAAGTAATCATTGTATGGTAAGATTACGTAATGGCATGATAGTTAATAAATGTTCACACCATAAGAAACATCCTATCATGTTGAATTTGCATGGATTAATGGATCGTGAAATTAAATCATAAGATTTTGTTCTTCGACAAACATTTTAAAGCTCATATCATAGTTAAAGAAGTACCAGTTGATCATTAGAGGTGAAAGGACTAGAGGTAAAAGTTGGATTTTTCATGCACAAAAATTACAAGGGTTTCAATTCATAAGGTGAGTTTCAACAATTCTCTTCTATTACTATTTTTGTAGTACTTGTGATGTGCTTGAGGAGAAACTGTTACCTAATTAAGTAAACCTATAGATATGAGGTCTACATTTTAAATTTTTGATAATGCTACTAGCTTAGTTTGTGATTTTCCAAAGTTGGGTGATAAGTCCCTTATGTATTATGACTTGGAAGAATTTAAAGAAAAGGTGAAAAGCACAACAAAAATACCATTTATTAAGGAAATTTCTGAATGTGTCCTGGTTGAAGCCGTTTCTTTTCCTCTAGTTTTTTTGTGTCCCAAGCTAGTCATCGATTGCATCAACATATATGACACTAGACATAAGTGTATCTAAAAGGATAATGGAGAAATTTTATTATCAATTGATAGGGAAACTATTGTCTCTATGTTCAAGATACTAGAAAAGGACACTTACTTTGATTTTGCTCCTTCCATTTTAGTTAGTCATTTTAGTGAGAAGAAGAATCAATATAGGAGTGTTATAGCTTGAAAATGGCTACTCAAATTTTAGAAGGGTGTTCCAGATTGGTAAAGCCTCTCATCAGAGAACATATGCAACCCTATGTGAGAGATTTAGTGGTGTTGTTGCATAGATTCAGGAGTAATGCTCAAGATTACTATTTCCAGGACCGGATGTACTTATTTATCTAAATTATGTTGCAAGGAACTTAATATTTAGATTGGGGAGAAATCATAGCTGAAGCTATGTAGGATCAGTTAAACTTAGCCCACCTATGTCTTAAAGATTTTTTTATGTCTTCATATATTTTGTACTACTTGTCTTGCACCAAAGATTGGACTAGTATCCCACACAAACCTTGGTTCCAAGGGATTAGGATCTATGAGTATTATCCCCTTCTATAGAAAGAGAGGTCCATCAAAGATTATAGAAGGGTAAATGATGTCTTCACTAGTAGAATTCTTCCTGAATTGACTAGAGTGTTAAATAAAGGGATGTTTGAGGAGGTGATGTAATTGGTGAGCATTTATGGTAGTTATTATATTAAGTGCCCAAATTTTACATACAATCAAGTGGGATGCTATGAAGGCGAACTGATGCAATTACCAAGATATGCCCTAGACTATTTTGTATTAGTTGAATTGTGCAGGCAGTTAGCACATGTTAGTAAGAATTATCTGCCAAAAGAAGATCAGGAAAATTATTTTCCTATTGAATTAGGCCTATGTTCGTGTAATTCCATTTCCAATGCTTTGAATCTAGGTTTTGATTTAAAGAGATTTGATATCAAGTACTAAAAAGTTAGGAACATATTTGACAATAAAGGTTTTGCAAGGAAACACCTAAAGTTGGGTGGTCAATTTTTTCCCATGCCTCATCTTGAGGACTACTAGGAGGATTTCCTAGCTGAAATGGAGGTGAGATGAAGGCATTGGAGTAGGTTCTCTCTTCAAAAAATTCCACCTTGGGTTTAAAAATGGACATAATTGGCACACATGAAGATAAGGAAAGTATAATTGATCCTTAGTTTGAGTGGATAAAGGACCAACCTATCCCTGAGGTGAACTAGATTGAAACCAAGAAAGATGATATTAAAATTAGGACATCTAGTGTAATCAAAAGAACTTAAAATTAGCTAAGAGAAAAGAGGGTAAAAAGAATCCCAAATTCTAAAACAATGGTGTCTAAAAAGACTCCTAAATCTCCTTCCCTGACTTTAGTTTCTGATGATGATGTTCAAACTTATGATGCAGGTAAATACAAAACTATGACAAAGAAGTCAATTTCCAATAATAAGTCTACAAGTGCTACTGTTACATGCTCAACCATACGAGTAACCATATCTAAGACAAAGGAAAAAAAAGCAAGAGACTTTAGTGAAGAAGGAGAGAAAGGAAAACGTGAACAATGTACCACTTCCCAACCAATGGATTTAGATCAAATGACATATAGCCTCTTGGATCTAGATGATTCAATGGTAATGGTGAAGCCTACACCTAACTAGTCTTCTCCTGCTAAAGGTTCAATTGATGGCACTCCAAAATGACTAGAAGATTCCATTAATAAAAAATACAATATAGTCCCGGTCTCCCTTCCTCTTGAAGATATGGTAAGAAAATATGCTATCAAGACTCCCAAGTCTAAAAAGATGAAGAATGCCTCTAGGATTGACATTGATTCAATGATGAGTAACCAGGTGACTAAAGTAGCCAAGCCAATGATAGATGGAGAGGTTTCTAACCCCACAACCAAAGAATATAACATGGAGAAATTGGACCTGGGTAATATAGAGAAGAAGATAACCATCGCTTTCAACTTTCTACTAAGTGCATGTTATCTAGGTCATGGAAAGATGGAAAAGAAAAAAGGAACTGAAGAAGACAATCAAATTTATGGCTGAATATATAGATTCAATAAATAGTCCTTAGTTCACAACCTATTTCTCAAGATCAACAATTTTTCGATCATAATTCTCAGGCAAGACAAAAGCTACTGATCCAGATTCAGTGAGGCAGGGTTTTATCAGAGGTTTTTGATGAGTGGATGGAGGGAGTGATTTAAGGCTGTAACAAATTAGTCCTTGATTCTAAGAAGATATATTATGATATTTATGCATTGACTGGTGCATCACAGACACAAGTTCTTGTGTGGAGGGCTGAAGAAACTAAATGGAAAATAGTGTCCCTTTAGATGTACAAAGTTTAGAGGTATGGGGTTATGAAATTCTTGTCTTGAAAAACCCTCTAAAATATTGATGAAGATTTGGTGTTTGCCTACAAGAAGAATATGGATTGGAGGAACTATGTGTTCAAGGCTAGTCGAGGAGAGTTCTTGAAATTAGAAAAAGAGCTTCAAGGCCTCACCCAGTGTCTATTAAATGACTTAAAATGTATCAATGCTACATATGTTTGGTATGACGGTGTTGTCAAACATGATATAAATACAATCATTAAGGTATTTAGGGACAGTGGAGTAGGTAAAAAATGTGAAGAATCCAATAATCACTAATTTATCAAAGATAGAAAAGATTGAGTCCCTTCTTTACTTGAGTGTTGTACAATTGGCTAAACATGATAAAAAAGTAGCAGAGATAAAATGGGAGAAGGAAATGTGGAAGTAGCGAATTGTACACATTAAGTTTCTCAATGTTAAGGGAACACACAAGTTCATGAATGCATACAAATAATGGAAAGTGTTGCATGGAATTACCATGAACCATAGCCAACCAATGAGCCTCAGATCACCCACTGCTACTTAAATTTGCTTCCTTTTTTTGTGTTTCTCTAAAAACTAAAGATAGTTATTTTGATTAGTTTTATTTTCAGTTTTAAAACTTTCTCATAAAATCTACCCTGAGGTTGGTTTAAAACCTCAGGTGTTTTAATTTAGTTAAGGTTAAGTAATGTTATATATGGTTAAAAAATTTGGGTTGCGAAATGAAAATGATTGGTTGGAGGCTATGATTTTGATTGGGAAGAAAAAGGTCAAACTTGAACCAGAGGCTAGAAAAAATTCATAGTATTTCCTTTAGATAACCTGAAGTCTCATATACTATATATGAGGAATGTGAATTCAAGAATTATTTTCTCTTATTTGAGAAACTAGAAGAGGAACCAATTGTATCATGGGCTGGAGATGCCGACCCCTAGGTTATGGAGTTTGATGGCAGTTGCTTCACATCTTGGTCAGGAGAAGGAGTAGTTTTGATATCACCGCAAGGTGATAACTTTCCTTTTTATTTCAAACTTGATTTCAAAAACACCAATAATAATGTATAGTATAAATCTTTGTTACTTAGGTTGCAAGAAGGAAAGGAAAAAGGTGTTAAAATACTCAAGGTGAAGGGAGATGCAAAATTAATCATGAAATATGCAAGAAATATCTTCACTATAAATAATGAAAGATTGAATCATTGTCTGGATAGAGTATGGGATGTGTTACACTATTTTGATGCTTTTTCTATAGAAGATATCCCTAGAGACCATACTTCTAGAGCCAACTCATTAATAGTTTCAAATTTTCTTTTGTTGCCTCATGCTGACTTTAAGGAAGAGACTTATCAAATAAAGGTTATCTACAAGCCTAGTGTGCCTGATAATGTTGAACATTGACAAGTTTTTGAAGGTGATCCTCAGATCAATTTTTTTGGATAATACTTAGAATTATTACTTTGAGGGGTCTAAAGCCACTTGCAAGGAATTCTACCTTGATCCTAGGATTGTGATTGATGAAAATGTAATTTAGTTAAAGGGAAACCAAATCTTGAAAGGCCTTGTCACTTTAGAGCTACTCTTCACTCAAAGGGATGAAATTTTTATGAGGAAGGGTGCTCAAAACTCAAACAACCAAAGTGAATGTGAAAAGGTTAATATTGGTAGTGAACTAGATCCTAAATGGATATCAGAAGGCAAGAATTGTACTCTAGAAGAAAAGAGTAGGCTATGTGAACTTTTGAAAGATTTCAAGGATGTCTTTGCTTGGAATTACGATAACCTAAAAGATTTTAGAAATAGATAGTTTGAACACCACATTCCCCTTAATCCAAATGCGATCCCCTTTAGATAGAAGTTGAGGAACTATAACCCAAAGGTTTCTGAAGCCATCTACAAAGAAGTGGATAAAATGATTAAAGAAAGAATCATCTTTTTTTTTTGACTCTAGCTTGGTGCATTGTAAATCTATCTAGAAACTCTTCTCTTTCCTCATCAAGATTCAACAAGTACATCCCTCTTTTCTCCAGTGAACTCTATAAAAATTGGTCATCTATAACACTGCAATTTTGATGCAACTAGTTCTGAAAGCGGGAGAGATATTTGAGCTTCTATATCATAGACCAATTCAAATGGTGCCATTCCTATTTCTCTCTTAGGTGTGGTCCGATCAGCCCAAAGAGCTTCATACAATTTTTTGTGCCAATCCTTCACATTGTTATTAACCAAATTCTTCATAATGGATATCAAGTTTTTATTGCTCAATTTCGTTTGACTATTACCATGAGGGTAATAATTTGAAGAGTGAGACAAGGAAATGCTATATAGTCATAGAAAAACATGATTAATTACTGGGAAGAAAAATAGGTTGCATTATCAATCACAATCTTCTATGGCACACCAAACCACACTAGAATATTTATTTTGAGGAAGTCACAGACAAATTCAGAGGTGGTATTCTTCACAGGTACAAGCTCCACCCACTTAGTAAAATAATATGTTGCAGTCAATATGTAGGTGTGTCCTGGACTTGAAGGGTGGTTAAGTGGATCGATAAAATCTATGCCCCATTTCTTGAATGGCTCTTCAATTACAACATGTCTCAGGGGTAAGGCTTCAAGTTGAGGTTTTTCGATAAACATTTTACACTTCTCACAATTGGACACCCACTTAAATGCATCTTTAAAAATCCTAGGCCAATAATATAAATTTACAAGAGTCTTGAAAGTGATCATTGTGGAAGAGAAATTCCCACCACAAGCTTCATCATGGAAGGATTTTAAAAGCTTCTGATATTGCTTCATATTCATGCATCTCAAGAATGCACCATCAAGAAAATTATTGTACAAAACATCTTTCCAAATCACATACTTGGCTACCTTTAATATTAGGTTCCTCTTCTCCATTGGCATAAGATGATCTAGAAAATCCCCATAAGTGAAATAGTAGGCCACATCTGAAAACCATGGGTCTTGAAGGCTTACCAGTAGGACAGTTTGAAGTTCTTCTTGTTCTTCTTTATTTTTCACAATTAGTTTACATAGGCCTTGAACTCAGACCAACTTGGTTGGTCAAATATCCAAATCATAATCTTGAATCCTTGACACCTAGATTGCCCTTTTATTCATACGGACCTCCTATTGGGTCAACACACTTTTGGCATCTGAGTCAAGTAAATAGACTATCAAGTGAGACTGTAGGACATAGTACCTAAATTATTTAATAACTTTCATGACTAAAAAAGCATGTTTATTAGTAAGGGAATACTTGAGCTCATGATTCTTCAAAGGAACAATCATAAATAAAATAGGAGCCTCAACATTTGATTCATCTTTCTATAAAAGGATACCTGATAAAGTGTGCTCTGAATAATAGCGGTAAATGATAAATCCTTTTTAAAGACAAGATTGGCGAGGGTAGGAGTTCTTGCGATTGTACCTTTAATGTATTCAAAAGATTTTTTTTCTTCCTTACTCCATCTAAATGCCTATTTATTACTCATCATCCCAACTATGTATTTTTGTGGTCTTGGAAAAATCAAGAACAAACCTCCTCAAGAGATTAATCTACCCCAAAAATGATTTAACCCTACTCCGACTTGAAGGGAGACTTAATTATTGAATTTGCTTCACCTTTTCCGTATCTATCTTGATACCATCTTTAGAAACCACATGCCCAAGAAGTTTACCTTATGTGACACAAAAGGTCGAATTCTTTGGGTTCAAAGAGATTCCATGATCTCTACACTATTGTAGTACTTATTTCAAATGTTTATGGTGATTCTTCCTCATTTTAGAAAATACAGTTAAATAATCTAAATAGATGATAATTATCTCATCTTTCAACTATCTAAATGAGGATTTCATCACTCTCTAAAATTTACCTCCAACATTAATTAGGCCAAAAGGAATCTTGTTATATGCAAAAGTCCCCCATGGTGTGATTAACATCATTTTGTGGTGATCCTCCTTGGCTGCACTTATCTAGTTATACCCAAAAAATCCATCTAACATTAACATCATCTCAGACCCTACAATTGTATGCAACACATGATCCATAATTGACAAAGCATAGTTATCTTTTAAAATGGCTTGGTTTAGGTTTCTAAAATCTACACATATCTTGACCTCACCATTTTTCTTGTGCATGGGCACTATATTGGCTATCCAAGTAGAATGATGGATTAAGGGAATGCCCTTGTAAATTTATGGAAGGAAATGAAGTACTACTGTGGGATAAAAGGAGAGAACCAAATGGGGCCCATGGAAAGTTTGAATCACTTTAGAGGGGACCTTTTAAGGTCCATTAGGTATTAATCCCTAACTCTTTTAAACTTTCATACCCTGATGGGTTTGTCCTATAATGGGCAAGACCTCAAGTTCTTTTATGTTGTGAAGAAGATATCCCCAACATTGTGTATAGTTATTTGTAGTTTTTCTATGGCCTATGTCGTCCCAGTTTTGGTTTTGTGTTAGAAACTTTGTTATCCATTATTTTTCTTTCGCATTAACTAGAGATTGAGAGTTCTCTACATTTTGTCCAAAAATGCAATCCCCAGTTAGAGTTGATGTTTTCATACCTTGGCACTACCCCTTAAAAGATTCCTAGTCTATAATCTGTCGAGCAATTATTTTTACCTTCATCATTAAACTAGTTCAATAGGTTCATAGTAGTTCAATAAGTTCATTGAGTTCATTTGGCTCAATGGTCCATTGAGCACCATTCCCCTTTTGTGTAAAATTGTTAAGTTTGTCGGGATACATTGTTGAACTCTATGAACCTTTGAAATCCTTAAACCCATTGAAATTATTTTCCATAGGTTCATTTAGTTCATCTGGTTCATCAAGCTCAAGGTTCAAATATTGTCATATCTTATCAAGTCAGCCCATGTTAGCATAATTTTGATTAAGTTCTGATCCCCAAAACACTCATACATATGGAAGGATTGTGAACCTGATGAACCACATTTTGAGGAGTTCAACAAGTTCATTGGGTACAGAAAGAACATGGATTTATTAAAGGGACAAATGAGATTGTTTTAAAAAGGAAATAACTGTAATAAAAATGGGAATATTCATAGAATATTTAGTGATTATGAGTTGATGAGTTGTTTAAGTCATAAGTAATCATTGTATGGTAAGATTACGTAATGACATGATAGTTAATAAATGTTCACACCACAAGAAAATTATTTTCATGTTGAATTAGCATGGACTAATGGATATTAAAATTAAATCCCAAGATTTTTCTATTCGGTGAACATTTTAAAGCTCATATCATAGTCAAGGAAGTACTAGTTGATCATCAGAGGAGAAATAACTGTAGTTAACATTTGGGTTTTTCATACTCATAAATTGAAAGGGTTTCAATTCATAATTTGAGTTTCAGTACTTCTCTTCTATTACTATTTTTGTAGTACTTGTGATGTTCTTAAGGAGAAACTATTACCTAATTAAGTAAACCTATAACTATGAGGTTTGCATTTTAGATTTTTGATAATGCTACTAGCTTAGATTGTGATTCCACAGAGTTGGGTGATACCTCCCTTATGTATTATGACTTGGAAGAAATTAGAGAAAAGGTGAAAAGAACAACAAAAAAATAATTTGTTAAGGAAATTGTCAAAAGTGGCTTGGTTGAAGCCGCCACTTTTCCTCCAGCTGTTTTGTGTCCCGAGCTAGTCAGGGAATGCATCAATAGATATGACACTAGAAATTGGTGTATCCAAGAGGATAATGGAGAAATTTTATTGTCAATTGATAGGGAAACTATTGTCTCCATGTTCAAGATACCACAAAAGGACACTTACTCTGATTTCAATCCTTCCATTTTAGTTAGTCATTTTAGTGAGAAGAAGAATCAATATAGGAGTGTTATGGCTTGAAAATGGCTACTCAAATCTTAGAAGGGTGGTTCTAGATTGCCAAAGCCTCTTACCAGGGAACATATAAAACCCTATGTGAGAGATTTAGTGGTGTTGTTTCATAGAGTTAGGGGTACTACTCAAGCTTACTATTTTTAGGACCAAATGCACTTATTTATCCAAATTATGTTGCAAGGAACTCAATATTTATATTGGGGAGAAGTCATAGCTAAAGCTATGTAGGATCAGTTAAACTTAGCCTGCCTATGTCTTAAATATTTTTATATGTTTTAATATCTTTTGTACTACTTGGATTGCACCAGATATTGGAATGGTATCCCACATGAAGCCTAGTTCCAAGGGATTAAGATCTATGAGTATTATCCTGTTCTGAAGAAAGAGAGGTCCATCAAAGATTATAGAAGGGTAAATGATGTTTTCATCAGTAGAATACTTCATGAATTGACTAGAGTGTTAAATAAAGAGATGTATGAGGAGGTGATGCAATTGGTGAGCATTTATGGTTGTTATTATATTCAGTACCCATATTTTACATACATTCGAGTGGGAGGCTATGAAAGTGAACTAATGAAATTACCAAGGTATGCCCTATAATTTTTTGTATTAGCTGAATTTTGCAAGCATTTGGTGCATATTAGTAAGGAGTATTTTCCAAAAGAATATCATGAAAATTATTTTCCTATTGAATTAGGCCTCTTTTAATGTAATTCTATTTATGATACTCTGAATATAGGCTTTGATTTAAAGAGATTTGATTTTAGGTACTACAAAGTTAGGAACAGCTTTGACAATAAAGGTTTTGAAAGGAAGCACTTGAAGTTGGGTGGTTAATTTTTCCCCATGCCTCATCTTGAGGACTATTGGGAGGATTTATCATATGAAATGGAGGTGAGAAGAAGGAATTCAAGCCGGTTATCTCTTCAAAAACTTTCCATCTTGGGTTTGAAAATGGACATAAGTGGCATACAAGAAGATGAAGAAAGTATAATTGATCCTCAATTTGAGTGGATAAAGGACCAACCTATCCCCGAGGTGAACTTGATTGAAATGAAGAAGGATGGTATTGAAATGAGGACATTCAGTTTAATCATAAGAACTAAAAAATTTTCTCAGAGAAAAGTGGGTGAAAAGAATCCCATATTCTAAAGCAACTGAAAAGAGAATCCTAAATTTTCTTCCCCATCCTTAGTTTCTAATGATGATGTTCAAACTTATGATGTAGGTAAATACAAAACTAGGGCTAATTTGTCAACTGTTAGTAAAATTTTTGCAAGTGCTACTGTTACATGATCAATTGCATGAGTAACGAGATCTAAGACAAAGGAAAACAAAAAGAAGGAGCCATGCAATGAGTTGGTGATAGATTTAGACTTTGGTGAAGGAGAGAAAGGAAAAGGTGAATAATGCACCACTTCCCAACCAATGGATTCATATCTACTAACAGATAGCCTCCTAGACCTAGATGATTTGATGGTAATGGTGAACCCTACATCTGACTATTCTAATTCTACTAAAGGTTTAGGTGATGGCACTCCAAGATGGCTAGAAGCTTCCATTAATAAAAAACACAATATATTCCCAGTCTCACTCCCTCTTGAAGATATGGTAAGAAAATATGCTATCAAGACTCCCAAGTCTAAAAAAGTGAAGACTACCTCTAGGGTTGACATTGATATGGTGATCGGTACCTAGGTGGCCAAAGTAGCCAAGCCAATGATAGATGGAGAGGTTGCTGACCCCACATCCAAAGACTATGACGTAGAGAAATGTTGGCATAAATAGTTGGAGATTGTTGATTTATGTTTCTACTGGTAAATACATGATTGGTATACATGATAATAAGTTATATGTTTGTCATTGATGTCAAAATATTTAGCATGCGATTTGGCATGATGTTTTACTTGTTACTATATCTATTAGAAGGAAAGTATTGTTGTTGTAATGAGAAGTTAAGTAAGGTAAAGGATATGTCGATAGGAACCTTATCGGGTAACAGTTAAGACAAAAAATGGTGGAAAGATGAATGATTTGATTGTTTATTAGAATATACCAAGGAGTTAGATGAATGATGTTGTTCATAAAGATTTTAATCAGATATGAGTAAAGGTGAAGGTAATTTGATTAAGATACTTACCGGTAAAGTATTGTCTTATTGGTACACTGAACAAAGTCTTATCAGTACAAAGGAAGTTTTATCAGTGATATGAAAGACCTAAAGGAGAGAGAAGAATAGATGATGAAATAAGAAAGCAGGATGACTCAAGCATAATCTAAGGAGAAAGGTGATGACACAAAGATCAAGGTAACACATATTAAGGAATTTTCTACAAGATTAAAATGGTATATCAATTAGCAAGCTGAAAAGGATATAAAGAAAAAAATATGGATGGTTAGATTTGATATGAAAGATATAGATTGTTGGATTTAGGTTTAGGGTTTATGAATGAGGAAATTATACTTAATGAATAAGAAAGAATAATTTTGGTATCATGATGAAGAAAAGAAGAAGATTGTGGTAAAATTTGGGATATTGGTGGAACAAAGAAGTTAATAAGAGAAGTATTGTTGCGATAAAAAAGAAGGATACATAGAAGAACATATAATTGAATTGGTATGTTATTGTTTAAAGGAACTTCATTAGATCTAAATTAGCAAGATTAGTGTGAACTACAGATCATTTTTTAGTTGTTACTCTCTAACAATTGTGATAGTAAAATCCCCTATCAGGTGACCCTAACATGTCTATTGTAAAATCCTCTAACTAGGTGGGATTCACAAAAGAGTGTCTAAAATCCTCTAACTAGGTTACTCCTAATAGAGTAAAAGACTTTAACAGGTCTCTAGGAAAATCCCTTAATCAGGTAGCATTTAACCGTGCATTTGTAACCCTAATCAAGTGGATCTTTAACATGGAATGCTCTTAACCGAATGTATTCCAAAAGAGTAAAATTATTTGTGGGCATTATTATCACATCGTGGTTTTCACCCTAATCAGGTTTCCACAAGATAAATACTAGTGTTATTTTTTTTTGAATGATTTTATATGTTGCATGGATGTTTAATGTTTAGTTAACCGATAATGATGTTATAGGTTAAAATATATCTTAATCGGTAAATTTTTTTAAAGAAGTATTGGGACTGTGAAATTTAATTTGGGTTGATGATTACTAATTCACCCCCCTCTTAGTAATCAATCCTATACCTACAAGAAAGTGGACCTAGGAATTGTAGATAGAGAAGCAAATAGCCATCACTTTTAGGTTTTTGCTAAGTACATGTTATCTTGGTCATGGAAAGATGGAAAAGTGAAAAAGGAACTAAAGTTGACAATCAAATTCATGGCTAAATATATAGATTCTGTTAGCATGTGCAAAACATTTCATGACTTCATCATCTCTCCCATGGTCTCTGTAGTATTTTTCATGTTTTTGGTCTTAAACCCTAAGAAAATATTCAAAAAAAAACTAGCTGTTACTTTAAACCCTTTGTTTTACCCTGGCCCTATTCTATTTTAATGTTACTTTTTTGGGTCACTTAAGTGCCTAAAGGTCCACGTGCTTAATATCTTTCCTAAGTTCCCAGTGCCCAATGGTTTTAATTTTTCCTAAGTCCTGAGCTTTAATTTTTCCTATGTTTTGGCCTTAGTGTTTTCTGGGCCCGGTCTTCTGACAGCATTTCCATCTGACGGTCAGCGTAAGTTCTCATAGATTGTGTTAGACGCTTGAGATCTTACGACCGTCATTGATTTTTCCTGATGACATAGTCTTTCTTTTCAAGTGGGTCCACTACCATGTTGGCACAGCTGGCATTCTCTCATTGGTCAGTGTGTTGCTGGGAGGGATCCTATCAGTGGGGCCTGCAGTGAAGGCTTTTCAATCTACAGTTGGCGCATGATCTTAAGGAATATTCTTCCCCTTTGAGATCATGTGCCATCCATTGATTTTGAATCTTACTTGGACATGTCAGTGGGACCTAGTTTTCAACTTGTCAGCGGGTCCTGACATCCGTAATCCATCCAACGACAGGCGTAAGTTCTCATGGAATCTATCAGAGGCTTGAGATCTTATGCCTGCCGTTGATCTCATTTGTCTCAAATGTATCTTTGGCGGTGGTCCCGGTGTCAGATCGTGCTGATTTTTTGTAATGTGATTGGTCCACATTGTGTGAGCTGGACGTGTTGTCAGGTGAGCCCGGTATCTCAATCTAAGGATTCCTAATCGACGGTTGGCATGTAAGTGCATAGAATCTTCTCGGCCTTTCAGATCTTGCACCAGCTGTTCGATCTTCCAGGGGGCTTAATGTTCTTAGTGGGGCCATTTTCTAGGTGGTGTAGGATTGTTCAAATTTTATTGGTCGATGTGGATGATGCCGCAGGTGGGGTCATTGTCAGAGAGATCAGTGATGAGGACATGATCTACGATCGGCGTAAGTTCTCTTGAGATTTGTCAGAGCTATGAGATCTTACACCTATTGTCTGATTATAAGGATTATAGAAGGTGGGTCCTGTGTTAGTGTGACCGAGCATGAGCTATGAATGAGGTAATGACAAGTGGCATAAAGTGGGTCCAGGTGGGGTCTAAGGTCTTAGCGGTCTAGATAAATATGGTTAGCGACCTGACAAGATTCAATGGGTTCACTCATTCGCATGATAAAATGGTGACGTTCTAAAAGTCTTGGCGATTCATTGAACAAGGTCATGTAATTGCTAAATCAGTTGGCGAAAGTAAAAAGTGTTTTGTGAACTGGCAAAAACCTTTGTCGCCAGTTCGCTAAATATGACTTGGGTCTTTTAAAAGGTAAATCATAAAGCACGTGAAATAACAAGATCAGACGGTCACGACTTAAAGTTGATCTGAGTTCAAATTTTGACCACTGATGTGACCAGGATGCCATGAAGTGACCGTTGAAATTCAAATTTGAATTTTTTGAGAAGGTTTTTCGATAGAAAGGACTGGTTTTAATTGCTTCTTCCACCAGATTTGATTTGTTTGGTGGCGCCAGTGGTTGCAATGTGGTCCAGGGTGTGCCATGATCAATTGCAGAGATCTGTACCATGTAAGGAGTGAACATAGAGTGGCTTGAGGTGTATTACAGGGTGATTGAATAGACTGGTTTTCATGGAAATTCCTTGTTGTTTTGTACTTTTCTCATAGATTTTCATGATTACGGATCTGTTTGAGATTCATTCTTTCTGAGTTGCCTGTGTTTCTTCCCCTGCAATAAATTTTGTTGTAATTAGGGTTGGTGTAGTTGTTGAAACCCTAACCCTAGCTGTCCAAAGCTTGTTGCATCCTATCTTTGGGATTCCAAGGCAGCTAGTGGTATAAATGGTAAAAGGTTTTATTTTTTAAGGGTTCCTTCTTCTGCAAATTTTTGTGGAGAACTAGTTCCATGAAGGATCCTTTTCCTATAGATTTTCTCTACTTCTCTACATATAGAGTGTTCTTTTCTCCTTTGTTGGCTGAGAGAATATGATATGTATTGTAACTGATTTGTCTTATGTATGAGGATTCAATATATTCTTATTGTTACTAAGCTATCTCCATTTGAATTTTAAATTCATTAATCATACATTAAGGGTGTTTGATTTTTCTATTTGCATTGCCTATGTGTTTGCAAGTGGAGTTGTCTTCGCAAAGACAACTGGTTTAGGATTAGTTTTCATGTATGTATGAGCTGAGGTGTCAAAGATATGTCATGCTTGTCTTCCAGTAGATGTTGGTTAATGTATTGCCTATTTATAGGTCTCTTCTAAGGGGAGGGTTGAAATCCTTTGGATGGGTAATAACATACTTGAATACACAGGTGGGTTGTTAAAGTGAGGTTTGTTCATGGTGTGTGATTGATGTTAGGCATCAACACATTAAGTACATTGTCTTCTTGTTTCATAGCTATCTATTACAATAGGGTATTTGACTATGTGGCCCATTGGACAAGGCACTGGTCTATGAGGGACTTAGGACATCTTAGGGGTCCTTCAACTCATCTTCAAATCATTCACTTTCAGTTCCACCCTTTCCTTTTCATGTTGTTAGTATAGGTCTCTGGTCTTCAGACTCATTCTATGCAAGTAGGGCTATTGCATGAGATCTTGGTTTCATTGAGGTATATGATACCTAAAGGGGTTTGAAGACTATTCCACAATAATCTATGTAATACCTCTCCTATGGTGATACTTAGACTTTTCTGATTTGGACATTTTTATTATGATGGTCAGGACTATACATTTATATTTATGTTTTGTGAATGATGATATGATGGATATGCTCACTTATGGTTATCATTTATACGTTTATGAGATTAGAAAACCATCTATTTTTATATGTTTTATGGATCTAACCCAATGATTTGAATCTAACCATTATCATGATGTTTTATGTTTCATGGATATGTGTCGGATGTGTTTTCATGACTCAGGATGAAGTCGTAGTTACTCACTTAGTTGAGGTCCATAGGATGTATCGATCCTAGTCATCTGCTTGCATATATCTGATTTGTATATCCATATGTATATATATGTGTATCTCTTCTTGGTGATGTAGGATTGCAGGTACCGGGTATTGTGTCCACCTGGCTTCACAGGTTTGAGTGATCCCTCAAAATCCTTGATTATTGTTGTTGTTACGGAGATATCACCAGGTTCCACAGGAAGAAACTTCACCTTTGATCCTTTTATCCTTAGGTGGGAAGTGCCGAGTTAGTCCCTTGTGTGGATATATTATGTGATCTCTCAGTTTACTGGTTTTGTGGGTCTTGTAGTTAGTTTCTTGTCTTTTGTATTCATTGTGAATGAAGTTTTGAGTATAGTGGTTCTAGTTGTCTTTATGGTACGTTCAATTCTATTAGTAGATTATTGATGTGAATTTGAGGGTATGATTTAGTAATTTATCTTTATTATTAGCTACTTATGTACTAGAAGATCTTGTTAGGAATGAGTTAGTATGTGATTGAAATATGTGATTTTAATATCAATAATAATAAAGAATTTTATGGTATTATCTTTACAATATCCATAATAACAAAATGTCTATGGCAATAAAAAAAAAATAATAAATATTTTAATAATAGTGGTATGTTTCACCTTGTATATATATCACTATTTCATTTTGTAAAGAATATGGATTAAGTGTGTAAATAATAATATGCTTCATAATAATAATATTATGTTTGCAATAATATTTATAATAATAATAATATATGTACACATAGGCATATGGGTGCACACATATGCATATGTATACATATATTTATGTAATTATTGGTGAGTAAGTAATTATTACATTCTATTAATGAATAATTAGATTAGTTAATGATATGGTTGTAAATAATAATAATAATTATTAACTTCCCTACAGTAAAGGAAACATAAATTTGATTACCGTAATAGATTATAGTTTTATTAAAAAAATTATTTATCCCTTTATGGGAATGGTTTTACAAACTGTATTGTTAATGGATAACCATTGGATAGTTGCATTAGCTGGAGTACTTGTGCAACTGCTCCCCAATCTATATATAGGAAAGTCTTCCTGTGTGAGAGATAGTTGGAGGAGAGTTGTTTCGAGAAGAAGATAACAAGATTAGTATTATGCTAGTAGGAATATTGTATTTGTGAGGAGAGAAATTCATCATTCTCTGAGAGTGGCATTTGGTTATTTCTGGAAGAGGCTGGAGATTGCACCCAGGAGGATTTGAAGGAGTGCTGAAAGGGTTGAGAGGATTGGACTGGTTTTCATCAACCGAATCTCCGCATGACTCTAGGTTGGAATTCATCTTAAGAGTTATCTCTCCTTTGTGATATGAAAAGATGAAAATCTAGTTAAATGTTTCTCTGTATATTCGTTGTTGATATAAATTACAGAATGTTGTGTTTTATATATATCATTGTCCCTGTATTAGTGATTTGAAGAGTAGGAACATGTTGAATGGATTTATTTCCTGTATTAAGTATAAACAAATATTTATGCATTTATAGGAGGTTGTAGGGTCCTTAGCATTCTACTTGTATTTCCTCTCTTATCCAGAATGTCCATGAGTTCTTTGAGACTTTAGAACTTCTGTTTCAAACCTACAGTTTCATATTTTTCTTTGCACCACTTTTCCTTGCCCAGATCTAGAATAGATATTTTGGATAGATAGGATGGATTGATGGGCTGTTTCTGAAGAGAAACTGGGAGGTCTCAAATCAGTTGTGCTCAGATAAGGCAACCCTAGTTCCCATAAAGCCTAGTTTTACCCGCAAGCCAAAGTTGACAGTCATATTTTGTAGTTTCTGGCAATCAGTCAGTGGTGATGGAGTAAGTCAGTGATGACCAAGTAAGCTAGTGATGACTGAGTAAGTTAGTGATGACCGAGTAAGTTAGTGATGATCGAGTAAGTTAGTGATGACCGAGTAAGTTAGTGGTGACCGAGTAAGTTAGTAGTGATCGAGCAACCAATGTGAACCGAGTAGATTAGTGTTAATCGATGAAAATAGGATTCAGGCTTTATACAATTAAAACATTAAAGTATAAGCTACTTATACTTTAAGTTATACTTGTATAAAGGGCTTAGGTACCTTTTGGATTGATTGGAATAGGTTTCAACTTCCTAGGAGTTAAGTTGTAACTTTTAATTTTTAGATTTTTAATAAAATCAGACTTAGTCAAATTTCAGGCTTAGTCAAATATCAGGCTTAGAATGAAGTTCATGGAACATTGTCTTTTGGTATATGGAACTTTGAGTAAATCATAAATGTGTTCATTCCTTGTTTGGTAGAGGTTATGTTCAGTGTGTTTGGATGCCTTAATAAGGTCAGGATGTGTGTAGAAAGTAGTTTAGGGTTTAGGGTTGTCTAAGAAGATCAGGACCATTATAAACATCCTTAAATGTTCCTAATTTCCCCTAAAACATCCATAAATTATCTTATTATTTTCTACTCTTTGATGCAGTCTTACAAAAGTGTTTATGATATGTTTTTACTATGTGTATGATGTGGTTGCGATATGTGGGTTAAGGGTAGAAAACCTAACGACACCTAGTGAGTGGCTTTCAGTGCGGGGTCGGGGCCTTAAGTGGCTAGTACTAGGATAACTGACTGAAGAGTTATTTTAACAAGTGATAATTTAATTAAAACTTATGGGAATGGGTTCAAACATGTAAAAATATGAAATGTGCCTCGCCCATGCCATTAGTACTAGTAAAGGCTATGGATGGGAGTGGGAGAATGTGCCTATGTGTAGGTATGATCGAATGACGCTTGTCTGTATGAAAGACATTCGGTTCTGCATGTGCCTACTTGGGGGCCGGGGCCCGGAGTGGCTAGTATCAGGACAACCCAAGGGGTGAGGGCTATGCGATGACACTCACTTAGGTTGTTGCTTAGAGTTTCTACCAAGCCTTAGAACCTATTTGGGGAAAGATTTATAATTGGGCTTTCTTTTCATTTGTTATTTGGGAAAGGTAACCCGACCCTAGGTTTGGCCTAGCTATTCCTTCTTTGTGGACCCTAGTGTTTATCTCCTAGCATGAGGGAGTGGGCCTTTAGGTGTCCACATGGTTGGGTGGTAAACATTTTATTGAGGTATCTTTTGCGGATGCAGTGTTGAAGATTCATGCTTGCTTATGTACCAGTTTTTGAAAAATAAAGGCTTTGTAATTATCTTTCATGATGTAAAGTTATTGTTACCTCCCGAGCAGAGATGAATGTAATGTAATCATTGATGTAATTCAAAATGATGTATTTGAAATGGGTAGACTTAGGAAAAAGGGAAAAAGGGGATGTGAACTTTATGTATAAGATGTATGTTGGAAAAGAAAATGATTTTTAGTTAAGTAGTATGATTTTAATTAGTGATGATTCAAGGAAAGGCTATTGAAGAACAAATGTATTATTTGCAATGTATCAAATGATTTAGATGGTTCTATTTGATTTAAAGGTTATATTGTTCATAAAGAATAATTAGGAATATAGATGATTTTAAATGGAAAATTGAAATGAAAGTACTATGTAGTTCTTAATAAAGAATCTTATAGTGATATGATGTAATTTGCTTTGAGAAGTATATCTTGTTGTTAGTTTACTTAATGGACTTAAATGAATCATGCATTAGATAGAAGGGAACCTTGGGAGGAAACTAAGTTTAAGTTTTGTTCATATAATTGTTTTAAAAATTCAAAATTTTTCATAAATCATTACTTGGGTTTTTCTTTTATAAAGAGAATCTTTGTTCTCTTCCTCGGTTCCCTTACAAGGCATGAAAATCTATTTGCAGGCCTATTGTTTATCATGAGGTGTCTTGAGTGTGCAGATAAGGCAATACCCGCCTGAGTGATGTGGAGCTCAAAGAAGAAGGAGGATGTTCTCTATCCTCATCAATTGGTTCTATTTTCTTGTCAAATTTGAGTGCCTAATTTGAGGATCAAGCCCACCTTTTGATTCAAGTTTGGTCCTGCAAGGAAAAGATACCAACAAATTGGTGACTCTACTGGGGAAGAAGTAAAAGACAACAAGTTTTACTGCTTGGCTAGATCATCCCAGAGTTTTGGTTGAAGATCATAATACAGAGTCAGATATAAAAAATACATTTGTAAAAACTTCTCACTAAGTGTTGAGTGGCGACTCTGAGTCTCTGTTTGGTCAATGTTTTATAGAAAAGTGTGATATATGTATAGTCCTGACAAGCAGTTATCCTGTGAGATTGTGTTGTGATTGTTGGTTTTGAAGAAGGTTTAGAGTTGGGAAAGATTTTTTAGTTGATTCAGATTTATCCTCTGCAAAGAGGTGGCGGCTCTACCAAAGTTTGAAAGGTAATTTGGAGGAGACTTCAGATCAATATATTGCAGCATTCACAACATCTCTAGAAGCTTTGGTTGTTGTAAAAAGTATCAGAAATATGTTGGGGTTTAATCAGGTCAGTGGTTCCATTAATTTGGATAAAAGTATTGTCATGAGAACAAGCTGCATTGTCTTGTCAGTATATTAAATGGAGTTTCCAGCCTTGATGAATCAAGATGATGTTTCTAGATCTAAAATTTCTCTATCAATTTCTAAAAATGTTAATAGAGAAAGAGATATTTATTTGATGAGTCAAATAATCTAGCAAACTTGCATAAAATTTTTGAGATGTACAATAGGAGAAAGAAAAGATGAGTCATCCCATTCTTACTATAAGAAGTTTCTTGTAGCTTGTGATGAGTATCTTATGGGTATTGAGCTTCAAGATTCCCAATATGCTGAAATGTTTTTAGAACTTGGTATGCCTGATTCAATTAGTTGGTCTGCATCCTTTAGGAATGAAGCACTAGAAAATGTTAAAGGATGGATGGCTTCATTTGTGGAGGATGAGTCTTGTGATGCTGATGTTGATAATGGAACTTGTGGTTATCAAGAGATAGAAGATGAATATGTAATAGATGTAAGTTCCTGCAGTGATGACTTTGCACAAGGTATTGCGACACAAGAAGTTTCAGCTCCTGTCTCAGATAAGGGTGATGTCTACAACATTTGCAGTGAGACCAATGAGATAGAATGTGAAGTTCAATGCTTACTAAGTAGTAAGAAAATTTTAGAACTCTTGGATGTAGAATTTCAGAGATGCACTCCCAAATATGTTTCCAAAATCCCATGCCTAGTGGATATTATTTTTGATGAAGAAAAAACAAATGATGGCATGATGTGTGAAACTTCTATTATGGTTCTTTCTCCCATTTTTGATATGCAAGTGGATGGTACATATCATTGTAGTGAATTTGATAATGGCATATTTGATGGATATGATGATGTGTGTGCTGGTGTGGATTTAGTTTTTCAAGAGCCTAATGTCAGTGGTTCTTTTTTATACTTTGATGCTAGAGAGTATAGTAGATCTAAAGGGGTTTTCTTAGATTTGCAAATGACTAATGAGTCATTGACTGACAATGCTTGTTCCTTTCCAGAAGTTGTTGATGTGATTTTTGATCAGCAAGTTGTTTCCATTTTCATGCAATCAAATTTTTGTCTTGAGAAGTGCTATGTTAGTTTGCAGAGTAAGGAGATAGAAAAGAGTTATTCTTTATTGCAAACTAGTGATTAGCATGCTGATGTGTCCATCCATAAGGTTGGAAGGGAATGTTTCCTTTTTTAGCATGATAGTGATAATCAAGAGTGTGACATTTTGATGTCACATAATGATCAGTATTCATGGCAGTGTGGTGATTTTGTCTTGCCAGATGATGGTGGGTATGGTGATCATTTTTTATATAATGTGCTAAATGTTGATCATAATGTTTTTGGCAGGATGGATGGAAAATGTAATTTCAATTTTCCTCTGCTAAATGGAGATGAAAATTATTTGTTTGATAGAGGAAAGAACTGATCAGAAGTTTTGGGGCCCTGAGCCTTCTGTAAATTTTGCAAATATTTGTAGATATTTCCTTTTCCTATTGTGTGTCTCTTTCCCTGGTTCAGTTGCCAGTTTTTGAGGTCCCTATTTTTGTTTTGTGGGTGGTTTGCTCTCCCAGAGATCTGAATTCTTGCATGGACACAAGTTGCCCATCATCCCCAACCAGAGCCACTGTTAGCATGTGCAAAAAATTTCATGACTTCATCATCTCTCCCCTGGTCTCTGCAATATTTTTTATGTCTCTGGCCTTAAACCCTAAGCAAATATTAAAAAAAAAAACTAGCGGTTACTTTAAACCCTTTGTTTTACCCTGGCCCTATTCTATTTTAACGTTACTTTTTTAGGTCACTTAAGTGCCTAAAGGTCCACATGCTTAATATCTTTCCTAAGTTCCCAACACCCAGTGGTTTTAATTTTTCCTAAGTCCCGAGCTTTAATTTTTCCTATGTTTTGGCCTTAGTGTTTTCTGGACCTAGTCTTCTGACAACATTTCCATCCGATGGTCAGCATAAGTTCTCATAGACTATGTCAGATGCTTGAGATCTTAAGAATGTCATTTATTTTTCCTAATGATGTACTCTTTCTTTTCAAGTGGGTCCACTACCATGTTGGCACAGTTGGCATTCTCTCATTGGTTAGTGTGTTGCTGAGAGGGATCCTATCAGTGGGGCCTGCAGTGAAGGCTTTTCAATCTATGGTCAGCGCATGATCTTAAGGAATATTCTTCCACTTTGAGATCATGCACCATCCATTGATTTCAAATCTTACTTGGACATGTCAGTGGGATGTGGTTTTCAGCTTGTCAATCGGTCCTGACATCCGTAATCCATCCAATGATGGGTGTAAGTTCTCATGGAATCTGTCAAAGGCTTGAGATCTTACGCCCACTATTGATCTCATTTGTCTCAAATATATCTTTGGTGCTGGTCCCGGTGTCAGATGGTGCTGATTTGTTGTACTATGATTGGTCCATGTTGTGTGAGCTAGACGTGTTGTCAGGTGGGCCCGGTATCTCAATCTGAGGATTCCTAATCGACGGTTGGCATGTAAGTGCATAGAATCTTCTAGGCCTTTTAGATCTTGCGCGAGCCATCTGATCTTCTAGGTGGCTTAATGTTCTCAGTGGGGCCATTTGCCAGGTGGTGCAGGATTGTTCAAATTTTATTACTTGACGTGGATGATGCGGCAGGTGGGGTTGTTGTTAGAGAGATCAGTGATGAGGACATGATCTACAGTCGGTGTAAGTTCTCATGAGATTTGTCAGAGCTATGAGATCTTACACTTGCCATCCAATTATATGGATTACAGAAGGTGGGTCTTGTGTCAATGTGACTGAGCATGAGCCATGAATGAGGTAACGACAAGTGGCATAAAGCGGGCCCAGGTGGGGTCTAAGGTCTTAGCGGTTTGGATAAATATGGTTAGTGGCCTGACAAGATTCAATGGATTCGCTCATTCGCATGATAAAATGGCAATGTTCTAAAAGTCTTGGCGATTCAGTGAACAAGGTCGTGTAATCGCTAAATCATTTGGCAGAAGTAAAAAGTGTTCTGCAAACTAGCGAAAACCTTTGTCACCAGTTCGCTAAATATGACTGGGGTCTTTTAAAAGGTAAATCATAAAGCACGTGAAATAACAAGATCGAACGGTCACGACTTAAAGTTGATCTATGTTCAAATTTTGACCACCGATGAGACTGGGATGCCATGAAGTGACCATTGAAATTGAAATTTGAATTTTTTGAAAAGGTTTTTCGATAGAAAGGACTGGTTTTAATTGCTTCTTCCACTGGATTTGATTTGTTTGGTGGCGCCAGTGGTTGCAGTGTGGTCCAGGGTGTGCCATGATCAATTGTAGAGATCTGTACTGTGTAAGGAGTGAACATAGAGTAGCTTGAGGTGTATTACAAGGTGATTGAATAGACTGGTTTTCATGGCAATTCCTTATTGTTTTGTACTTTTCTCACAGATTTTCATGATTGCAGATCTATTTGAGATTCATTCTTTCTAAGTTGCCTGTGTTTCTTCCCTTGTAATAACTTTTGTTGTAATTAGGGTTGGTGTAGTTGTTGAAACCCTAACCCTAGCTATCCAAAGCTTGTTGCATCCTATCTTTGGGATTTCAAGGTAGCTAGTGGTATAAATGGTAAAAGGTTTTATTTTGTAAGGGTTCCTTCTTCTGCAATTTTTTGTGGAGAACTAGTTCCATGAAGGATCCTTTTCCTGTAGATTTTCTCTACTTCTCTGCATATAGAGTGTTCTTTTCTTCTTTGTTGGCTCAGAGAATATGATATGTATTGTAATTGATTTGTCTTATGTATGAGGATTTAGTATATTCTTACTGTTACTAAGCTATCTCCATTTGAATTTTAAATTCATTAATCATACATCAAGGGTGTTTGATTTTTCTATTTGCATTGCCTATGTGTTTGCAAGTGGAGTTGTCTTTGCAGAGACAACTGGTTTAGGATTAGTTTTCATGTATGTATGAGCTGAGGTGTCAAAGATATGTCATGCTTGTCTTCTAGTGGATGCTGGTTAATGTATTGCCTATTTATAGGTCTCTTCTAAGGGGAGGGTTAAAATCTTTTGGATGGGTAATAACATACTTGAATACAAAGGTGGGTTGTTACAGTGAGGTTTGGTCATGGTGTGTGATTGATGTTAGGCATCAACACATTGAGTACATTGTCTTCTTGTTTCATAGTTGTCTATTACAATAGGGTATTTGACTATGTGGCCCATTGGACAAGGCACTGGTCTATGAGGGACTTAGGACATCTCAGGGGTCCTTCAACTCATCTTCAAATCATTCACTTTCAGTTCCACCCTTTCCCTTTCATGTTGTTAGTATAGGTCTCTGGTCTTCAGACTCATTCTATGCAAGTAGGGCTATTGCATGAGATCTTGGTTTCATTGAGGTAGAGGATACCTAAAGGGGTTTGAAGACTATTCCACAATAATCTATCTACAGGTCTATTGTTTATCATGAGGTGTCTTGAGTGTGAAGATAATGCAATACTGGCCTGAGTGATGTGGAGCTCAAAGAAGAAGGAGGATGTTCTCTATCCTCATCAATTGGTTCTATTTTCTTGTCAAACTTGAGTGCCTAATTTGAGGATCAAGCCCACCTTTTGATTCAAGTTTGGTCCTGCAAGGAAAGGATACCAACATATTCCATAAATAGTCTGAGTCCATAACCTATTTCTCAAGCTCCCCAGTCATTTGATCCTAACTCTCTGGCAAGCCAAAAGCTATTGAGCCAGATTCAACATGGAAGTGTTTTATCAGAAGTTTTCGATGACTGGATGGAGGGAGTGATTCAAGATGTTAGAAAATTTATCCTTAATTCTAAGATGATATGTGATGATATTGGTGTATTGGCTGTTGAACTACAGATGCAAGATCTTGTGTGGGAAGCTGAAGAAACTAAATGGACAATAATGTGTTCAAATGTACAAAGTTCAGAGGTATGGGGTTATGAAATTATTGTCTATAAAACCCCTCAAAAATATTGATGAAGGTTTTCTATTCTCCTGTAAGAAGAACATGGACTGGTGGAAATTTTTGTTCAAGGCTGGTCAGGGGGAGTTCATGAAATTAGAAAAAGAGCTGCGAGGCCTCACCCACTATCTGTTAAATGACTTAAAATATATCAATGCTACATATGTTTGGCATGACGGTGTCACCAAATATGATATGAATGTAGTCATCAAGGTATTTAAAAAGGGATGGAGTGGAGTAGGTAGAAAAGGAGAAGAACCTAGCAATAGATGGTTTCTTGAAGATAGAAAAGATTGATTCCCTTCTTTACTTGTGTGTTGATCAACTACCTAAACATGATTAAAAAGTAGAAGAGATAAAATGGGAGAAGGAAATGTGGAAGCAGTGGATCATACATATTAATATTCCCAATGTTCAGGGAATAAAGGAGCTTGTGAATGCATAAAAAGAATGTAAAGCACTGTGTCACACCCATGGACCATACCCAACTAGTGAACCTCAAACCACCCACTGCTACTTAAATTTTCTTCCTTTTTTTACTTTCTTTAAAAAATGAAGACAATTACTCTGATTAGTTTTATTTTTAGTTTTAAAATTTTCTTAGAAAATCTACCCTGAGGTTGGTTTAAAACTTCAAGTGTTTTAAGTTAGTTAAGGTTAAGCACTATATATGATTAAATATTTAAATGTAAATGGGTCTGAAATTCTATTTTTCTAAACAAAACCAGTAGACAAGTCAATATATGGGTTTTGGAAACATATTTTTGAATGAATGTTTCTATCTATGAATGGGAAGAAAGTTAATCTGTTGAATTAATTTGGATATGTGCATCCGATTCTTTGAGAATGGATTTTTCTTTGTGAACATTTTTTCTTACTTGAATATATTATCTTACATTCACGTATATGTGGATGAATGTTCATTATATGTTGATTTTTTGGAAATATTGTTAGATTATACTAATGCAACAGTATATAGAAAAATGTGTTTTTCTATAAATTATTGTTTAATTGATTCTAAAGTCTGTGTTCATTTGCATATTGATGAAGTGAATTCTTAATGCCTTCCAAAATTTAGAGGGAAACAAATGATTGTTACTCAATTTTACCATTAGATTTGTTTTCAAAAGAAGGGGTTAGAGTTAGTGATTGTAATATTTATTAGAAGACAAAATCTATTTTCCAACACATTGTTATATTCAGTATTGCTGATGTGGTTGAAAAACATAAAGTTTATAATTATAGCACACAATTGATTCAACCCCCCCCCCCTCTTAGTTGTGTTGAATGGATTATTATTCCTTTAAAAATTGGCATCAGAGATTGTGGTCCACTTGGAGAAAGATTAACCACTTGAGGAGATGGAGAATGACAAGTTATAAGAAGGACAATTCAAAATTTGATGGTGAAAATTTTGACAACTTGAAGATCAAGATGATGAATCATTTGATATGTTTGGGGATTAAATAATGGATGATCACAAAGATCAAGGAAAACATAAATATAGAAAATTAATTTTAATCAAGTATGGAAACCGACATAAAGAAATTCACTTGCAATATGGTTTCTAGAGAAGCCCTAATCAGTGCAGTTTTAGAGGCATAGTTTATAGAGGTCAAGGAGCTTGATTCTACACATGAGATCTAGAAAAAGTTGGAAGCACTATATGGAGACAAATATAGCAAATAGGCCAATTTACAAAGTTGGAAAGAAAATTTGGAAAACATGAGGATGCAAGAAGATGAGACTATCAGATCATATGTTCAAAGAGTAAAAACGGTTATTACTGGCATCAAGAATTCAGGTGGAACTATTATAGAGGATGAAATCATTGAAAATATTTTGAGATCCTTGACACCAAAATATGACACTAAGGTCATGAAAATTAATAATATTGTACTTCTCACACAAGGATTCACAAGGGAGACTTTGATTGGTAAGTTATTTACATTTGAAACTACTAGATTATAAGATGCTTTACCTAAAGTTGAATATACATTTAAGGCTACTATTCTTAAGGATAAGAAAATGCTAATGAATAATGAAAGTACTAGTAGAAGTGATAAATATGAAAATCTTGGACATTATGCTAAGGATTGGGTAGAGATAGAAGAAGAAGAAAGGAAATTAGATGAGATTGTAGCTTTGGTCACCAAAAGAGAAAATAAAGGTAAAGGGAAATATAAAGGAAAGTTACCTTTAAAATATTTTTCATGTAATAAGATAGGTAATTTTTTTTCTAGATGTCCTACCAAAATTCTAAAGTATAAGCCTAAGCCATAAAAGTCTAAATATCCTAAGGAATGTTATTATGCTAGTAATGGGATCTCTAATGATGAATCTATAACAAGTGAGGATGAGATTGTATTTATTTCTATCAAAGATGAAAATTCCGTTCATGAAGAAAAATCCTTGGTTTCACATGTGGAAAAAAAATTAGAATGGATTATAGATAGTGGTTGTTCACATTATATAATAGGTGATTAAGATAAATTTTTACAACTTGACAAGTATGATGAAGGTGTAGTCAGATTTGGAGATAACACACCTCACTTGATCATATGAAGAGGGTCTATAACTCTTGATGGTAAAGATAATACTGATGATGTATGATTTATTGATGGACTAAAACATAATCTATTGAGTGTTGGACAACTTGTCGATAAGGGATGTCATTTGTGATTCAAGGATGGAAAATGCACTATCAAAGATCAATAAGATAATTTGATTGCATCAAGTAAAAAGAAAAGAGGCAATGCATTTCAATTGAACTCAATATAAGCAAGTTGTTTTGTTGTGAAGATAGATGATAGTTGGTTGTGGCATAAGAGGTTTTGTGATATAAATTTTGATAACATTGTGAAGATCAATAATACTAATGCAGTTAGAGATTTTCCAAAGATTGTAAAGCCTACTAGCATGATGTGTAAAGAGTTTATTATGGGAAAGAAGACCAAGAATAATTTTCAAAGAAAGAATTATTCTTGAAAAGGGAGAATGGATTTGGTTCATATAGATCTTGTAGTCCTACAAAGAAAAGGTCATACTATGGTGATAAATAATTTATGATTTTTGTTGATGATTATTTAGGAATGATGTGGGTTTCTTTTCTTAAAGAAAAATTTGAAGCTTTTGATAAGATCAAGATCTACAAGGAACAAGTTGAGAATGAATTAGGGCTGAAGATTAAATGCTTATGAGGTAATAGAGGAGGAGAGTTTACATCAGATAAATTCAATGCATATTGTGAAGAACATGGGATCTTTAGACATACTTTTGCACCTAGGACACCACAATAGAATGACATAACAAAGAGAAGGAACATAACCATTCTTGATACTACAAGGAAAATGATGCTTGAAGAAAAGGCACATCAGATGAATTGTAGGAAAGTAACTAATACTACAGTCTATATATTGAACAAAGTTTAAATATGACATGGCACCGGTATGACTTCATAGGAGATATAGTTTGTTCATGTACCTACAACTGAGTACTTTAGAATATTTGGTAGTAAATGCTAAATCAAAAGAGATGATGAGATGGGAAATTTGTATCCTAGAAGTGATGAAGGAATATTCTTGGGTTACTCTAAAAGAAGTAAAGCACATAGATGCTTCAATAATAGATTGAGAAAGATAGTTGAGAGTTCTAATGTTAATAATTATGTGAAATTTTAGATTCGGGAAATATAGTATGATTATGAGTCAGATAATGAAGGTGGCTAGATATCCACAAATAAGAATTAGAATCAAAATCAAAATCAAAATTAGGATCATGAATCAAATATATTCTTTGAGATTGAAAATGGGATCAAGTATGTATTGATGAGACAAAGGAAACTCCTAAAATACCAAGGTATGTATCATTAAATCATTTTGATAAGTAGATAATTGGAGATGTAAAAAAGGTGTGTTGGTCCAAGATCAAAAGTTATAAATAAATTGTGCTCAACTTCAAGAACCTAAGACCATTGATGAAGCTTGTAAATATTAATCTTGGATTAAGGCAATGCATGAATAATTAGGTCATATTTAAAGGAATGACACTTAGGAATTAGTTTCAAGGCCTAAAAATAAAAATGTTATAGGAACTAAATGGGTTTTTAAGAAAAAAGATGAATGACAAGGTGAAGTGGTAAGGAACAAAGAAATAATTGTTTTTAAAGGTTACTCACAACAAGAAGGTATTGATTTTGATGATACTTTTGCACCGATGGATAGATTGGAGGCTGTTACATTATTTCTTGCTTATGCAACTCATAAAAACTTCAAGGTTTATCAGATAGATGTAAAATATGCATTCTTGAATGGAAAACTTGAAGAGGAAGTTTACATAGCATAACCTGATGGATTCCCATTGATTGATCAGGAAGAAATGGTATGTATACTAAAGAAAGCATTATATGACTTCAAGAAAGCACCAAGGGAATGGTATGCTAGATTGGACATGTATTTAATACATCTTGGTTTCAAAAAAGGTAATGTATTGTATCTTGATCATTGAGGTATTTGTTGATGATATTATATTTGGAGGAAATCATGAAATGATTAACAAGTTTACTAATGATATGAAAAATGAATTTGAGATGTCAATGATAGGGGAAATGAAATTTTTTCTCGGTTTACAAATCATTTAGAGTAAGGATGAAATTTTCATATCTTAGACTAAATATCTTAAGGAGTTATTAAAAAATTCTAGAATGGAATATTGTAAGCTATTAGGAATGCCTATAGTTATATGTTCCAAGATAACTGCTATTGATGACTCACTAGATATTTTTCAAACAAGGTATAGGTCCATGATTAGAAGATTGCAATATTTAACTCATACAAGGTCAGATATATCCAACATAGTTGGAATCATTGCAAGATTTCAAGTTGAACCTAAAGAAACCCATCTTGTGGCTATTAAAAGAATTTTTAGATATCTGAAAGGAGCATTGGACTATGGTGTATGGTATGATAGATATGATTATTTCACTTTGCATGCTTTTACTGATGTTGATTGGGAAAGAAGTGTGGATGATAGAAAAAACAAGTGGAGGAGAATTATTTCTTGGAAAGAGACTGGTTTCTTGGTTAAGCAAGAAACATGACTGTATATCACAATTTATTGCTGAATCAGAGTATTTTGTTGCTGCTTTTAATTTGCACTTAGATTGTTTGGATGAAACATATGTTGAAGGATATTGGGGTAAGCATAGAAGATCCTATTTTTATTAATTGTGACAACACAAGTACAATTAACATGTCAAAGAATCTAGTACTACAATCAAAGACAAAGCACATATCAATTAAGTATCATTTATTGAGAGATAAAGTTGTTGCAAAGGAAGTCAGATTGATATACATAATTATAAAGGAATAGATAGAGGATATTTTTACAAAGCCTTTTCCAAAAGAGACCTTCCAGTATCTTAGAGGCATGCTTGGGGTGATGGGCCCACCTTGTGACAACTGAATGATGCAGAAATACATCAATCTAGTAGCTATTAGAGCATTATTATTCACTTGGACTAGATGCTGGGTGCTACTTCTAAGGGGGATTAGTTGCAATGGTCAGAGCTAAGTTCAAGATCTCCATGGGTCGGTCAAAAGAAGATTTGGAGAGAAGAGCACCTAGTATGTTACAAATTTGAAGATTTGAAAAATTTGCATCATAAGGAGGGAGAATCGTTTGGGGAGAGAGCTATGTGAGATGTCAAAAGAGTTTGGATTTTTTGGAACCCTTTTCTAGTGATTTAAAATGGGGAGAGTGTCATGTGAAAAACCTCCTACTGTCCTAGGGGGAGTGTTGCTGAGGATATTGAGGAATTTGTATTGAGATGACTACTTTTAGATTGATGGTTTTTAACTCATATATTTCCATCAATCCCAAAGGGGGAGATTGTTAGATATTGGTTGAAATTTTCATTGTTTGGGTTGTTGACATTCATGTTTTGTCATTGATGTCAACACATATTTTAGTTCTATGTTGGCTGTATTAGACAAACTGTGTTTCTAGTTGCTACATACATTTGGATAGAGTTGTACATATATTGTACAATACTTCAGAGTATGTGAGCATGTATTATTTATGTTGGGTGAGTGTAGACCTTATTTCTAAGGTTGCATGGATTCATGTTATGATTTGAGTAAGTTACAATTATCTTAGAAAAGACTGGTTGGAGAATAGAGATAGGAAATTATGCTAGAGTTGGTTGCAGATTTTTGAGTATAAGTTGGTTACGAGTTGGAGTCATGGTATGCGAGAAAATAAATGGAAGGAGACTTAGATTAGAGTACACTATGGGATTTATGGATTAATTAAGTCATAATGCTATCAAAGCTAGCATGTGGAATTCACATTATTATATTTGGGAGCCGACTAGGTGATGTAACATGTGTAATGGATTAATGAGCATTGATTATGGGTATTGAGATGTAATATGATATTTTTGAATGTTATATACTTTTATTAGGTACCATGTGAACCTTAAAATTAGTTTTTGCAATTGTTTATGCATTGGGGAAGCTCTTACATGCCGACCTAATTGGTTTTTGTAACTTTTATAAAGGGAAGTAATTCCTTTGATGTAAAGTGAGGAATGTAATGAAAGCGGATTGAGAATTATTGTTGGTTGTCAGAGTAGAGATAAAAAGTAGGTTGTATGTTTTGATAGAGGTATGAGTAGAATCTAATACCATTCCTTGTGCACTTCAATGGAATTGTAAAGTCAAGAAAGTTTTCATCAGTCAATTCATTGGATAGCATGTCCTCTTTTTTGTATTCATACAATGATTCCTTTTGAAGGTAGATTTAATCTTCTCCTTGAGCATTGTGCTCTTAAAAGTGTGCATTTTGTTCTCATCAACTCCTAATAGGGTTGAAGGACCTTTTAACAGGGGTTCTATCCTTTAACAAGGACTAATGTGCTAGATGTATTGTATCAATTCCTAATAGGGTTGGGTCTCCTAATAGGGACATTATTATACTAGTACATGATCTTTTGGGTATCATCCCCACCAGGGTTCTTCCCTTAATAGGGTTTTACTTGAGAACAAAAATCTTGTGTCTTATGGTGTTGGCATTTATCTTGTTCATCTTGTTTTGCACTATTATATTATTTATTGTTTATTTGGTTGAAAAGAATAAATTTTATAATTATAGCAGACAACTAACTCACCCCTCCCTCTCAATTGTGTTGTGTGTATTTTTATTCTAAATAGGACTTATTTAGTATGATGATTATATCTGATTTCTAGTGTTATTGTGCTTTATATGTTGTTGGAAAACTTAGTTATTTACCTTCATTGATTTATGTTCATATTATTATAAAATGATTAATTTAAATGCTTTATATTTAAATGAAAGGTATAATTTAATTGCAATGCTTATTTAAATTACATGCACGAAGTGAGACAAAGTTGTAGTTACTCATTTTTGAGGTCCACACGATGTCTTGTTCTCCTTTTCTATTTGATATCATGTATGTTCACGTGCTTTGACTATTTATACTATGAGAAACTATACTTGATGTTTATGTTTTTTGGTGAAAAGGTGCTAAACACATTCTACTTGAGCTATAGTATTTGAGCATGTCTATATCCCTAGTAGTGGAACATGAGATAGTAGCATCAACCTTACATATTTGAGCCAATATTATTCATGTCTAGATGATGTATCCATAATTGATTTATTATTCCCTCAGGTATGTGTTGGTAAATCAATATTTCATTATTCATATTGAGTTAGTGACAGAAACAAGGAAACACACACAACTAAGAGGAGGGTGTAAATAAATTGTATTCCAAATAAAAAAATCTTAACTAACTCTTTAACCTTAAATCTCAAATCTGAATGATAAACATTAAAAAAAAGATCACAACACATCAATCAACACATAACACCAAGATTTTTTACTTTAAAAAACTTTTAGGGGAAAAACCATGGTGGGGATCAAATCCACAAGATGATGTACTTTGTTAAAAGTACTATACCCTATTAGGATTATTACAAGGAATGCACATGTAACCATGCACACTACCTAGAGATCACTTCTCAAATACAATGGGGGATTCAACCCAAAGGAAATATCACTACCTTACAACAAGTAGATGGAAAATAATCCAATGTGAACTACAATCCAAAAATCATGAATTGACTAATAGCATCTTCATCATGCTAATACAGTTTCAATGAAGTATACAATATATCATATCTCTAACTAAATTCTATATTCCACTTTTACCTCTTCACATAATCTCTTATACACCCATACACACATGATTTGATCTAAGAAAGGATATTACATTATTACATTTATACAATTTACCAACCTTGTAGAAATAAACAAGGTCAGCTCAACCTTAAATACATATTTAATCAAATACAATTAAATCATCATTTTGATCAAAAATATGTCAACTAGGATATATAAAGGATCCAAATATTCATCCTTCAACATTCTCCATCTCCATGAATCATGCATCAATCTATTGCAACATGCTACACCATCAAGTCAAACAAGAATAATAAGAACACCAACATGCCACAAGAAAATCACCAAATACCATCACTTAATTCAATGCAATCTAGAAACACTAATAGAGCATGATCTAGAAATATTAGAAAGCACCATGAAATGTAACAGTAATGACCCAAAAAAATCTATCTCAGAATTCACCATTATCTCTACACTGTTCATCAAAAACACCAACAATAACCTTTGTCACTCAAGAAAATTAAATTTTTAGCATCCAAATCATGAACCACTCAAGCCGATGATCAAAATGCATATCCCAAATATGCCACTAGATTAGCGATCAAGAATTTTACATAACCGATCCACACTGATCCAAAAATTGTAACACTATCTCTTCCTGGACACCCAAAATACCAGTCTCTAATTAGACATCCATAACTCGCTCAAATCATAATTCTAACCTCTATAAATTTACATAAGTCAAATAAAGATATTTTTGAAACCATTTATACATTTGCAACATCTGATCTTCAATAAAATAGCCATACCAAACTAATCATCTCACTAAACATCATAGGAACAATGTAGGAACACTATCTCAAACAATAGAAATGTATTGACATCAATGATAAAACATAAGTTTCAGCACATATATGCATGATATTCAACAATATCACCCTTTGGAATTGATAGAAACATATGATGTGAAAAAAAATCAATTCACAAAGAAATCATATCAATAATGCTACAAAAAATATCCACAATATTATCTTTTAGAGTCTCTCTAACAAAGCTTCCCCTCTTGAGAATAATATCACCTCATAAGCTGAATTATATTGTTTTTCGCATGAATATCTCTCCCCCTTTGACATGAATGACAAAGGAACACATATGAACTATGTCATAGAGGCCAAAAATATCTCTCCCAAATGCATGATAAACTTATAAACCAGAAGACTAGCTACTCCTCATGAGTAGTATCCACTAAAGAAATCAATTCAAATCAATGATAATGTCTATAAGAAAACTTTAATGATCCACATCAATGCATCTCTAGCTATGATAAGTAGGGGAAATCACCCCAATCTTACCTTTTAGATACTCAAAAGTATCCTTAGGTAAGGGCTTCATGAAAATATATGCAATATGCTCTTTGGTAGACACATTCCAATCTGACTTCCTTTTCGCTAACCTTATCTCTCAAGAAATTATACTTGATAGATATATTCTTTATTTTTAATGTAAAACTATATTCTTTGAAATGTTAATTGCACTTGAATTATCACAATAGATAATAATAGGCTCATCATATTCAATTTTGATATCCTTCAAAATCTACTTCATCCATACCACTTGTGTACAATTAACAAAAAAAAAAACATATTTAGCCTCAACAGTAGATGTTGATATACAATTTTTCTTTTTTTTCTAGACCAAGAAACTAACCTCTTACCCAATAAGAATGCACCTCCACTTGTACTCTTTCTATCATCAAAATTACCTACCTAATCCATATCAGTAAAAGGACTCAATGAAAAATCACCATCTTTAGGATACCATAAACCATAGTCAACTATCCCTTTCAAGCATTTGAATATTCTTGTAACAACAACATGTTATTCTTTAGGATCTTCTTGAAATCTAGCAACAATGTAAACAACATTCATAATATCAGGTCTGGTCTATGTCAAGTACAATAATTCCCCAATCATCGATCTATATCTTATCTTATTTTTCTTTAGAGAATCATCATCCTTTTTAAATCTAAATTTAATAACCATAGGAGTACATACTAGTTTTGAATCTTCCATATCAAACTTCTTCAACAACTCTTTTACATACTTGGACTGAGATATGAAATTTCCTTTTCTTGATTGTGTAATTTTCAAACCAAGAAAGAATTTCATATCACCTATCATAGACATCTCAAACTCTTTTTTTTATCACATTATCAAACTCTTTACTCAACTCATCATTCCCACCAAAAATAATAGCATCCAAAAATAATTCAACAATTAAAATGTTATCATGATCAATATTGAAGTATGAGTTACTATCACCAATACCTTTATTAAAACCAAGTTTCAATAAATACTTACCTAGTCTTTCATACTAGGCTCTAGGGGTTGTTTCAATCCGTACAAAGATTTAATCAATTGGAAAACCATGTCACTTTGATCAGTCAATGGAAATCCATCAGGTTTCTCAGCATAAACTTCTTCTTCCAACTCTCCATTCAGAAATGCAGACTTAACATCCATTTGATACACTTTAAAATCTTTGTAAGAAACATATGAAAGAAACATTATAATAGTCTCAATTATAGAAATAGGGGAAAAGGTTTCCTCAAAGTCAATACCTTCCATATGTGATTATCCCTTACAAATAAGTTTAACGTTATTCCTAACCACTTCACCATCTTCATTCAATTATTTTTCTAAATAACCATTTAGTTCCAATCACATTATTGTCCTTAGGTTTGAGAACAAGGATACATGTTTTGTTATTTTCAATATGTTCCAATTCTTCTTCCATTTCTTTAACCCAACTTTCATCTTTACATGATTCATTAACATCCTTAGGTTCAATCTTAGAAATAAAAAAATCTCATCTCTATTTACAGAAAGTATTCCCCTAGTATGAACTCCTTGATTCCTATCACTAATGATCTCATTTTTAGAATTATTTATCCTTGCATACTTTGGAGTCTTAGGATTTGGATTTTTAGCCGACTCTTTTGTTTCCACTTCTTCCTCATTTGCAACTACTTCATCTTGATCTACTGAGCCATCCTGATTATAATTCTACATTTGCATTCCCTAATTGTCTTCCTCTTCATCTCAATCATATTTTCAAGATCTAGATTCTTTGATACTTTGACATTAGCACTTTCAATTATCTTTCTCAACCTATTATTGGAACATTTGTATGCTTTTCTCTTTGTATAATAACCAAGAAAGATACCTTCATCACATCTAGAATTAAATCCCTAAATCTTCATCTCTTTTGATATAATATTTTATTCTAATTTTTTTGAAATAGTTCATAGTAGGAACATGACCATACCATATTTCATAAGGAGTCTTACCAATACCTTGCTTTATTTGAACTCGGTTCAATGTATAAAATGTAGTACTAATTTATTCTCTCCAATAGAATTTTGGTACATTTACCTCAATCATCATTGTCCTTATAGTTTCTAGGATAGTTCTATTTATTCTCTCTACAATACCATTCTATTGTGGGGTTTAAAGTGTAGATATTTGTCTCTTTATTCCATGCTCTTCACAAAATGCATTAAACTCTGTAGATGTAAATTCACCACCTTTGTCAGATCTCATACATTTCATCTTCATACCTATCTCAGTCTCAACTATAGCCTTGAAAATATTGAATTTGTCAAAATATTCAAATTTCTCCTTTAAAAATGTAACCCACATCATCCTTGAATAATCATCAATTAATAATATGAAATACCTATCTCCATAATAACTTATAGTTCTAGTAGGGCCACACAAATCAATATGCACAAGATCTATCAATCCACCTCAAGAATAAGTTTTTCTTTTGAAAGTAGATTTAGTTAGCTTACCTAACTAACATTCCTTACACATCACATTAGTAAGACTAAAACATTTAGGTAAATCTATCACTGCTTTAGTAGTACTTATCCTCACAATGTTATCAAAATTCACATGAAAAAATATTTTACGCCATAACGAGTTGCCATCAATTTGAATAATCAAACATCTATTCTCTGCACTATTAAAATGAAAGACATTACCTTTGGTCTTTGTACCTGATCCAATTTCAACACCTAAACTTCAAATGATTTTGCACCCTCCATTCTTGAATTGTGAATCATAACCTTTGTCAACTAGTTGTCCAATACTCAAAATATTATGCTTTAGACCTTTAACATATAAAACATCATCAATATTATTCTTACCATCAAGTGTAATGGAACCTCTACCTCTGATCATACAAGGAGTTTCATCACTAAACCTAAAAACACCACCATCATACCTTTCAAACTTCACAAATTTTCTCTTATCTCCAGTCATATGATGTGAACATCTACTGCCTATCATCTATTCATCTTTCGTTTCAACATGTGTAGATAGGAATTTTTCCTCATTTATGAAACTAGAGTTCTCATCTTTGATATCAATAAACACAATCTCATCTTCACTCTTTTTAGATTCATCATTAGTCACACCTTCATTAGCAATAAAATAAAATTTCTTTTGATATATAGGTGGAAATTTTCTAGGCTTATGCTTTGGTACTCTCTTAGGGCATCTTGAAGCAAAATGACCTATCTTATTACATGAAAATAATTTCAAAGGAAACTTTCGTTCATACTTACTAGCTACTTTTGACAATCTCTTGGAAATTAGGGCTTCAAGTTATTCAATATTTCTCTCCTCTTCCTCAATTTCTTCCATCTCCTTTTCATATCTAGATTCATACTTTGATGAAATTTCTCTAGGTTCATATCTTTGCATATCCTTAAAAATAGTATCTTTAAATGTAGATTCAACTTTAGGAGGACCATCACCAAATTCGCTCATCTCAAAAGTAGATAGCTTACCAACTAATGTGTCTTTTGTTACTAGGCTCATGGTCCTGATCTCTTAAATAGTAGAAACCTTGTGTTTGTAAGTAGGAGGCAAGAATCTACGTACCTTAGAAAAAATCTCATCTTCTTCCAATGTTCCACTAGTGCATATGATTCCACAAACAAGCTCATTCACCATTTGTATCTAAGAAGAATGTTCTCATCTTCTCTCATTTTCAATGAGTCAAATTTCCCTTTCAAAATATATAACTTCGATTTCTTCACACATGCATATCCTTCATGAAAAATGTCTAATTTTGTCCATACCTCATGTGCAGTCTCCAATTCCATGACATTTGTACATTTTGTATCAAATAAAGTGCTCATAAATGATTCGTTATCTCTACTATTGTATTCAAATTTATTCTTCCCATCTGTAATGACAATAGAAATATCTGCAAGAGGACTATAAGTCTTCTTAGTGATCTCCTCATAGTATTCTCCAATGCAACCCAATTTTGTAATAATATGACATTTCCATCTTAAATAGTTAGTGCGTTCAAATCTTAGACTTTCCTTCTTAAAAGATGCTTTCCTAGATCCCCTCAAGTGATCAAGCTCTCCAAAGAGGACTTAGCTCTAATACTAGTTTATAGAAACAAGGAAGAACACAAAATTGAGAAGGGGGAGTGGGGGGGGGGGTTGAATTAGTTGTGTCCCAAATCACAAAATCTTTAACCTTAAATTTTAGATCTGAATGATGAACATTAAAACAAATATCACAACACATAAATCAACACATAATACTGATATTTTTGATGTGAAACCCTATTAGGGGGAAAACCACAATGTGGTCAAACCTACAAGGTGATATACTCTATTAAAATAACTAGATCCTGTTAGGATTACAAGGGGAATGGACATGCATTCAGGAACACTGCCTAGAGGTCATTTCTCAAATACAAAAAGGCTACAACCCAAAGGAAGGCTCACTACCTTACAACAAGTAAATATGGACAACAATCAACTGTGGACTACATGTTGGCATTAAGTATGATTGTCATCAGTGACAACACTTATTCAGACTCTGTGTGTTTACCGAGCAGACAATGTTTATTGAGCAGAACAATGTTTATCGAGAAGATAGTGTTTACCAAGCATAACAGTGCTTACCAAGCAAGACAATGCTTACCGAGCAAGACAGTGTTTATTGAGTGACACTATATCTACCGAGTCTCCAGTATATACCATGTTCAAAACTACAACCGAGTGGTTAGTATGGACCGTGCCTCCACTTCTACCGAGTGCATGACGATGCCAAGTAACACAGTGGATGGTGAGTATTAGAAAGTCACCGAGTTAGTTTACAGTAACTGAGTCACTATATTTGGGCCGACTCAGTAATATTTGTGTTATCTTGTTTATGAGCCAACTTTGTAATTATGTTGTAATTGTTTTAGATTGATATATAAACAATGTTTTACATCATTTCCAAGATGAAAAAAAAAGACATAGAAAAGTATGAAAAAGAGAGAAAGGCAGAGATAAGCGAATTACAAAGGGCTACAGAAGTATAAGAAGCAGCAAAGATATATCCATCACAAAAGGTGATTAGTACATCAGAGAATCTCAATCAACAAGTACAGTTGCAAGAAAGAGATCTACTATTTCATCCCAACAGGTGAATCAGCTTGAAATCCTTTAACCAGGTAGACTTAACAGTCTTTGTAAAATCTCTTAACCGAGTGCATACTTCATTGTATGTTTGTAAATCCTCTAACAAGGTGGACCTAGTAGTCCTTATTGCTCCTAACAGGGCAGATCATCAGAAGTGATCATTGTAAGCCTTAACCGACAAACTTTATACTGCAGTATTGAAGTTTTGTGGGTATCATCCCCACCCCAGTTTTACTTTCTACTTGGAAGGTTTCTGGGTCACCAAATCTCTGTGTTCAAAGTGTTATGAATGTTTTATTCTTTTTTTTACTCATGCATGTAGTCAGATTATCAATCTAATATTATTAAGATCTGAATCTGTTAAAAGTTTTGAAGTTACTGATTCACCCCTCCCCTCTCAGTAACCTAGATAGTCTTGAATATTTCCAACACTACAATCGACAAATCATGAACTAACTGATAGCATCTTCATCATGCCAATATAGTTCCAATGAAGTACATTATACATTAGATCTCTACCTTAATTGTAGATTCCAAACATACCTCTTTGCATAGTCTCTTATACACCCATACACGCACAATCCAATCCAAAAAAGGATATTAAGTCATTACATTTATATAATTCATCAACCTTGTAGAAATAAACAAGGTCAGTTCAACCTTAATACCTCTATTAAAAATATTTAATCAAATACCATACAATCATCAATGTAATCCAAAATATGTCTACTAGGACATAGAAATGATCTAGATCTTCATCCTCGAACATGCTCCAACTCCAATCATGCCTCGATCTATTGAAACATGCTAAACCATCAAGTAAACAAAGAACAATATGAACACCAACACAACATAAGAAAATCACCAGATTCAATCACATAACTCAATGCTATCCAGCAAGATAAATAGAACACAATCTAGAAATATCAACAAGCACCATGAAATGTTATAGTAATGATAAAAAAACTCCATCTTAGAATTCACCATTATCTTTGCATTGTTCATCAGAAACACCAACAATAACCTCTATCACTCAAGAAAAATAGATTTTTAGCATCCAAATCATGAACGACTTGAGATGAGGACACAAATCCATGTCCCAAACACACCACTAGGTTAGCAACCAAGAATGCTTCATAACTGTAACACTATCTCTTCCTGAATATCCATAATATCAATGTCTGATCAAACATCCATAACTCACTCAAATTAGAATGCTACACTTTGTAAATTGATATAAGTCAACTACAAACATCCTTAAAATCATCTGTACGTTTGCAACATCTCAACGTAGGAATACTATCTCAAACAGTAAAAACATGTTGACATCAATGAAAAAACATCAATGTCAGAACATATATACATGATATTCCAATAGTTAGAACCATGAACATGGCTAAAGATTTAGAACTCTATAGTTGTCATGGAAAGGTTTAATATAAATGTTGATTTATTGTGTTTGGGGAATTTAATATTTTATTTACCAACTAATTTTCTATAGTTGGATTCTAATTATTTGGAATCGATTTAATTATTTTTTAGGGAAAAGTCAATAGTTCACTTCAAATACTTAAGTAACGTATTTTATAGGTCACTTTGGAAAAATTCTTCTATGTTAAAAAGTGGCCTCTTTTCACCCTGTTCTCACTTTTGGTCTTTTGTGAGAATTTGTATTTTGCTCCAAATTTTATTGGAGAAAACCATGTTTAAACTTGTTGAGTTTTATTCATTTTTTGGATTCTTGTGGGGAGAAACTTGTTGGATTCATGTCATGATTCATCAACTTCCTATGGAGTCATTCATGTTTTTATGCCGATTTCAATATATTCTCTCATTCACAAGTTCTCTCCACTTTGAGTGGAGAAAAACTCAACCAGACATGACTATTCAATTTTATGACAACCCAACTCAAGGATACATTTTGAATTACACTACAATAACATGACCCTTAGTTAGTATGAGGAATCATAAGCTGATCTTACATATAAGGACTAAAATATGGCAACATCTTTAGAGGGCACTAGCTCAATCAAAGAGCACCTACTTCAAAAGTAGGAGGATGGTGGTTCGATTCCATCATGCCCTAATATCACTAAATATATGACTAATTTAATTGAAATAAAATATATTAAATTAATAACTAGAAGAAAAATAAGAAGCATTTTTAGATGGTGGTTCAATTCTATCGTGCCCTAATATCATGAAATATATGACTAAATTAATTAAAATAAAACATATTAAATTAATAAGTAGAAGTAAAATAAGAAGTATTTTTAGAAGGAAAAAATGAAGCAACAATAGAAGCTAAACTAGAAGAAAACTAGAAGTAATCTTGGAAGCCAAACATGACATTATCTAGGAAGCAATTCAGGTAGCAAATAAAGAAGTAATAATTGAAGCAATTTTAGGAGCAACAAAAGATGCAATAATAGAAGTTATATTAGAAGAAATAAAAGATGCAAAAATGGAAGCAAAGCTAGATGCAATAAGAGATGTTATATCAGAAGCAAAATTGAAAGCAAAATTGGAATTAAAAATGGAAGCAAAATCAAAAGTAAACCTGAAAGAACAATTAGAAGCAAACCTACAAGCAACATAAGAAGGAAAATTGGAAGCCAAACTAGAAGAAACAAAGGACCCCATAATGGAAGAAAAAAAGGATGTCATAATGGAAGAAAACCCCAACGCCAATTTGGAAGAAAAAAAATAAGCTATTTTTTATGCCATACTAGAAGAATTTTTTTTTAGCACAACAAATGACACAAAATATAGCACAAAACTCGGTGCAAAAATAGCTCTCAAGATAGGATGTAGTTTAGCATTGACTTTTGTGCCAATAGAATTGCTCATTTCAAACACAAAAAATGCACTAAAATCCAATGCTATTTTAGGTGCTAATTGCATGTTCTATTGTAGTGCTTAGTTTCCTTTATACTTTTGGATGATGTATTTATTGATGTAATTGAGTGATTATGTCCTCGATCTAAGCTATCTGGTACTCCTTGGTGTAGTACTAGATATTTTCTAGTCATACGTTGGCGTCAGCTTACTTTCTGACTTTCATGCCTTTGTATTTTTAGCCAATTTCATGAAGCAATGTCTACATGGATCAACATTTCTATAAATTGAATTAGCATCTTTGGCTCACTACTCTTAGACTCTTTTTTTTTTAAATTTTAGATTTTTTTTAGTCATGAATTGACATCTATGCCTAGAATTGACATCTCTTCCCACTTTTAGCATCTACACCTAGTTTGGTTTCTAATCAATTTTGGGGGCTGGATGAATTGATTATGATTTTGGGTTGGTTTCCTTAGGGTTCTTAGATGTCTTTCAAGCCTTGTTAGCCCGGTTTCAGCTCCAAGGTGGTACATAAAATATAACATTAAAGTATAAGAATTCCTTTCTTATACTTTGAGTTACATTTTATGTAATAATTTTAGGATGTTTGAGAGTGGTTTCAGCTTCATAGGAGTTAAAATAAATATTCTAGAATTTGAGAGTTTTTAGGACTATTTAGACTTAGCCAAATTTTAGGAATCAACATATTTTCTTTAGCATGATTCTTAGGTTGCAATTTGACTATATAATTGAGTCTTCCTCACATGTACGTTTGTTTGAGGATTATTTCTTATCTTGTTGTTTATGCTTATGGTTAATTGGTAATTGACATGCATGTATAACAATAGGAACATTTACCTTGGGTTTAAAATGAACATCAATTAGATGGAGTCAAGGATGTAATTAGTCTCCTAGTTTATCTTTGAGTTATTATTGTCTTAGCCTCTCATGATTTGTGGACACTATTTGAATCTTTGTAGGGAAATCTCATGAATATGTACATTCTCCATTTGAAGTATGTGTTTTGGTTGTCTTGGAACCTTTGCAAGTTCTTGTGAAGTATTTTGCTGATGTAGTCATGGAAGGAGTGTCCCTGATGGGGATGGTTCAAACCATGCAAAATGAGCCTCACAACAGAAATAATCAATTATAGAAATAATAATAATGAATAGAAAAACATGCCCATTGAGGCCTTCACATTATCTAAAATAAGAATTTACATCATATTTGTCTACCAACATGCTAGTTTACACTTAAGACACACATGCTTGATTAAAACCACAAATAAAAATCTATCCTCGATGCTAATCTTCTAAAAGAATACCTACTAAAAATATGCTTAACTAAGAAACAAAAGCTACAATATATACAAGTTTTCTAACCATAAGTCGGCCAAGGACACATTCTCCAAAGATAAAAAAAATGCATTACAACAAATAGGTCAATACCCAAATCTAAAAGAAGTCTCTCAGATTGATATGGAATGAAGTGCAACCAGACAAGGAGGTTGGTCACGAGCCTAAGATCATTCAACAATGTGCCAATAAGATCTACAAGCCATGGGAAATCTTTGCAAGATTGGAAAACTTAGATTAGCCATTAGTGTGAAGAACATATAGGTCCAAACTAAAAACTCAAGAAATATCCACCAAGACAAAATGGATCAAGATGCAAACCTAGACATATTTTTCACATGATGTGTAGAACATGCTATTAGGTCCACACAAGCCAAAGAGCCAACTAGAAGGAACACCACACAAAACACTGAAACTGAACAATAGGAACAATAAAAAATGAAAATATTTTTGGGTAATGCAATATTGCCAAGAAACCCAAGGTGCTACTGTATCAAACATATGGGGTTATTGAAAAATGAGCCTCTCACTTTGATGGTGCAAGAATGAATGAACAACTGATCACAAGACTTCATTTTGACCTTCAGCTTCCCACCATCATCGTTAAGAATATGAATCTGCACATAACAAATATCTTCTTCCTCCAATGTGATCTCCTCATCCTTTGCACTAAAGAAAACCACATAAAAAAACTCATTGACAAAGCCAAAATTCTCAACATTAGAACCTAGAACAAAATCTGCACTCTTCTTTACAAATTCTATTGACAACTTTAGCCACTTTTCCTCATCCTCTTCACCTATCTGATCACTCTTTGCCACCATTCCATCAACAAAAATTAATTCATTAACCTTACTTAATCTACCACCTTTATCATCATCAGCTTTGTCTTTAATTCAATCTTCATCTTCACTTTCAGTATATACACCCTCTTTCCCAAATACTAGTCCTTGTCAAAGGAATATTGCTTGTCTTTCCATAACTATTTTGCAACACATGCAATAACATGGAGTCTTTCACAAATTCAACCTGATTAGTACACGTGTACTAATAAAAGTACCTTCATAGGGTTAGCTTGACAATAAATGAATAAATAAACTAAATTAACTATAATTTAAGAGCTATTTGATGCAAATAATGACAATGAACACTCTATGGTTCTCTATTTAGATATGCTAATGATAAGCTCTCAGCAAGCCTCCATTAGTGACAGCTCTAACATTGGAAAATGATAAGATATTAAACTAGTTAAGCCTATTTGAAAGAAACTATGCTCAATTAAGCCTAAAATTGCCTTTCTAGCTAAAAATATCAATAAGTTTGATGCAATTCTCAGATATGTGGTTTATTTTCTCCTAATTTTGGTCTTGCTTTTATAGATTTTTGCAAGCATAGGGGGTGGAGTTGAGTTAATCATGTGGCTGATTTAAGGTTAAGTCTATGGTTCCATCTTTAGGGACAATTTAAATGGTTTGTCCTCAAAGCTTGGAACAAAGACACAAAATGAGTGATCAAAATGCTCTCACCTTATGAGTGATTGAGATTCAATTCGCTTTTGATCCATGTGAGCCCAATCCTTAATTCCTATTGGTTGATGTATTTTCCTCCCATGTGGTGGGTGAGGGAAATTAGGAATTAATTTATTGAATTTAATTGATTTGTTTAGTCATGTGTACCCCTTAAATGGGTTGATTTGATTTTTAATTGAACTATACAATTAATTAGATTAATTGCATAATTGATTAATTTATCTTGATGTATTTGATTTTAATTGATTTATTGGCTTTTGATTTTCAATTATTATTGGATATTGGCTTGATTGCAATTAATATTTTAATTTTCCTTAGTTTCTCAATTGATTTGATCTTGACCATTTTTAGGTGATTACAAATGCCCCTCTTTGAATCGATCTGCGAAGCACATTGGTTCAAAGAATGTCCGATATCCTGATGCAGAGTCCTTGATTAACTGATGTCTAATTTCGATCTCGATGACTGATTTTGATACTGATGATAGATCTAATGAAGTCTCAATTGATTGATGTCCTTGATACTCATTTTGATGATATATTTTTGATATGATGCTCGATTTGATCTGATTTGATGTTTTTGATGCCCCATTTGATAAATGTAAATTTTTTTACGTTGAAATATTATGTCATTGATTTAATTTTGATAATGATGATCATGATAATCTGAGTGTAAGCCCCCTCATAAATGAAATGAAATTTGAATATGGTAAAAAAAATTGCATTTTTGATTATTTTCGTTAAATATTATCAATAATGTGTTAATTTTGATTTCATTTCTGATATTGTATTTACAATGCTCTAATAACAAATGCCCTTAATTTGGCTGATTGGGTGTTCAATTTGGGTCTTGCATCATTTTATGGTAAAAGTGCCCCTTTTTAGGTCAAAAAGGCTATATATAGGGGTAAAAAGTCATTTTCACTATTCATCTTCACCTTTCCTTTTGACTTTTCTTCTTTGACCCCTCTGACCTTTTTACGATGGTGGTTCCCTATCACGAGCATCAATTTGAGTGCGGTCATTGATATCAATGGCCAGGTGACTATGGACCTCTAGTATGTACCCTTGAAGACCTCTTTTGTCCATTTAATGCATTGAATTTCTTAAAAAATTAGATTTTTATAAGAAAAACCCTATTTTTTTCCCTTTTTAAATGAAGCTACACATTTAAGCATTCATGTAGCACGTACACCCTTTTTTCAATGCACCTGCAATTTTCTGTAGCACATCTAACCTTTTTTGTTGTGCTTTCAAAAACAAGCCCTAGGTCAAGATTTTGCGTTTACCCTTTTTTGTAGCACGTAAAAATTTATTTGTGCTTTTAAACATTTTAGTAGAATGTACGGGTAAATCCTATAGCGTGCTCAAAATCCTCCTATGCAACACATTGTTGTTGCACATCCAATAATTTTAGTAGTGCATTTAAACTTTTAAATAGCGCATTTGCATTTTAGCACATACAATTAGTTTAATAGTGTGTACATCCTTTTCTATAATTTTTTTGAATTTTTCAGTCATTTTTCCTGCTTGTTTGATTTCGTCGATCAGCCAATTGGATTGGGTAGTGAGTCCTATTTGAAACAAGTCATTTGATATCAATTCTAGTCATGTGATGCTGAATTTTGATTGTCAATCATGATTGGTTGGTCGATTATGATGATGAATTTTCCATCTTCTCTGAATAGAATTAGGAAAATTGATAGTGGTTTGATTGGTTTTTGGTTGTCAATTGACTTGTGATGATTCAACATTTAATTATTATAATTACTGATATGATTTAACTTTCTTCCTCATGCTCACCTTTGGAAGTTAGCCATCTGAGGGTTGTTCCCTTTAGCATTCGAGATGATAGATGATCTTAGTGGGCAGGAGCACTGACTGATCAATCGATGTGGTCTATCTTTCCTATTATTCCTACCTCCATTCTGACCATAATGCCTTCCATTTGTTGATGGGTGAGATCATGATCACCACTGAGGATGTGTACAGACTACTTGATATCCCGACACATGGGGAGATAATGTATTATGACTGGGTGTATGATGACATTGTCTACATGCAACTATTTGGTGACCTGACTATTAGTGATGATAGCATTCTTTGGATGTAGTTCCCTTTATTTCTTGTTCTTCCCATAGTACTTGGAGTAATGGTCAGTGGTTTCCTTGTTCTTGATTGACAAGGTCATGATTTTGTAGTTGGATGGGGTCGTATCCTAGAGGATATGATTGGGCATCCCCATAGATTTGATTAGGGTTCCTTTGTACTTGCACAAATATATCATAAGTTGCATGATGTTGTTTATAGGTGTGGGGATACTCTATCTATAGGAGTAGTACTCCTACAACTTTGGACTTGGGAGCATCTCCCCATTACATGTCCTATTGCAGTGTGGTGATGCAATCTTGGGTGGCCGTTTTCTTTTATATACAAGGGTATAGTTATCCAGGCTCATCTAGGAAAGCTTGATTATTGGTTCCATATTATTGATGATATTGATCCGGTGGTGTGGAGGTCATATCTAGGATATGAGCCATGGGATGAGGATGCATCAAAGCTTCCTTTCATGTGTATGCCCCAATGGATGATAGGGTAGACACCATTGATCATAGAGAGACTCTTCTTCTTTAGGGTTCTTGACAGTTTGGTCATCCAAAGGGCATGCCATAGGGATTAGCATTGTATGCTAGAGTACAGGTAGAGTGATCCCTTTGGGGTGCTTATATCGATTACAAGATAGCTCATGATGAGATAATGGCCCTCTCTCATTTGGACTGGGATATGAGGGAGCATATCATTGATAAAGGTATGAAAAATGATTATGTAGAGTGGTTCTTTTAGGACCCATTCCCCAGATCTATTGATCTTGCCGAGCCTATGCCTGGTATTGATGAGAGATCATATGATGATGACGATGGTGGTGGTGGTGATGGAAGAGGTGGTCATTGTGGTAGATGAGTGGGAAAGGCTAGGTGAGGTGGTAGATTTTTTATTCCAGTGGTTATTATCCCCTCTCTTGTCAGAGGTGGTGTTTAGATGAGGGGTAGCCGAGCATGAGTTCAAGGTGGCCCCTTCTGAGATATACATTAGGTTCACCAAGCTAGACTTGGTAGATGGGGTCAGCATAGATTTTGGGTTTTTAGACTGATTGCACCTTAGGTTGTAGATGATATTGACACACATGTTGCATAGATTCTGGTTGATTAGGCTGCACAAGCATCTCAAGATCCTCTTCCTCAGGCTCCTCCTTCCTTGTAGGCTCCACCTTCTTCTCAAATTCCATCTTCTTCTCAGAAACCTCCTTCCTCTCAGGAACCTCCTTCTTCTTCACAAGAACCTCCTTCACAGGAACCAACATAAGAGTATTATGTTCAGTCCTTATAGGCCAAGGTATTAGAGATTCGACATGTTACTCATTTGAGCACTATGATGCAAACCTTTATGGCTTCTATGAGTCATCACAGGTTATAGGCTAGTTCAAGCTGAGGTCCTAATATAGGTCTAGACACAAATGGTGATGGGGGTAGCACAGGTGTTGACAATTAATTATATATGATGATCCTCTTTTTATATTACGATTCATGTGATCAAAACATTGTATATTATATTCTTTTATCAGATGATGTTCATTGTGTGATCGGTACTTTTATGTTCCTAGACTCTGATTTATAGACTTTGATGATACCATGGACTTTTATTGCTTTGATAGTTTTACTTTATGTGATATCATCATGTGTTGGATTTACTTTTTAGATGATTTATGATGTACAATGCTATATGATCTATCTCTATATGATGTGTTTTTATGATTTTCAGATGTAGTTTATGATATGAATGCACATGCTATGCTTAGTTATGCAAATGGATGTCTTATTTATGACATCTATTAGATGGATGTATTTATTACATGGTTTAATGTTTAATGATTTATAATGATTATATTTAATGCTTTAATGTTTTAAATATATGCGATGATGTGGATGGATGCATTTTATGTTTTATGGATGATGTAATGCAATGCAATGAAATAGACGAGTAATGAAATGTAAATGTAATGAAAGGATTTTAATGTACTTATATGACTTAATAAATTTAATGATTAATGTATGCACTTAATGATAGATATATGCAATTAACCTATTGGATGCAAAGTGCTTTAATTAATAATGAACTCACCTAATGATATGATGATTAATGATAAATGATGGACTTAATGCAATTTGATGACCTAATGCAATCCAATGATGAACTTAATATGAATGCAAATTAATGAATAATGCAATGACCTAATTATATGAAGTGAATGAACTTAATGCAATGAAACTATATGAAAACTTAATAATGCAATCTAATGCAATGAAAATGTGGTCATCGATGTGATAAATGCAACTAAAATGATGAAATATATAATGAATGCAAACTAATGCAATGTAATTTAAAATGAATGCATTTTTAAGAATGACCTAAAATGAATGCTGATTACATGATAAATGCAACAAAAATGCAATGTGATTTAATAATGCAATTAATCTAATGCAATGCACCTTATTCTAATTTTGATTTTTGATTTTTTGATTTCCAACACATTCTATCATAAAATAATGATAAAATTTTCAAATTTAGTTTACTCCACCCCCTCTTTTTATCTCTTTCCAAATTAGTTTTCAAGATAAGAATTAGCTTAAATGCATTTAATATAATATGGATGCAGCTAGCTACCACTATTCAAAATTTAGGAGCTTATTTTCATCATTGAGAAATTTTGAGACCTGAAATTGGCACAATCATCACTGGTTCAACCACGATGATATGAATACCTCTTTCTTTCCATGTTGCATTCCCAATGTTGGTACAACTATCACTGGTTGAATTTAACCATGAGAGTCTGAATACCACTTTTGTCAGATTCAATGTTGCAAGTTGATTTTGGTATTATGATATTGAACATCAAAATATCCAAGGCATCTTGTTGCGTAAATAGACATAGATCTTGATTTTTCCATATATACATGTCCTCAATGGTTGTTTGATGATCATGTCATTATACGAATGATACATATTTTAAAACCTTGATTTTAAGACACTCATGGAGAAATCAATAAAATATCATGCTTTCATCATTGCTTATCTGGTCCAAGACTTCATCGATTTGCTAGAAAGACATCAATCAAGTAATCACTTAGAAAAAAAAATTGCCATGTTTTTCAAATCCATATTTCAAGTATAGTTCCATCCCTTTCATATTTGATTATTCATTTTAATCCTGATAAAAGTAAGGTCATTGTGAGATCATCGATCAAAAGTTTGCATTGTTGAATCAACATTTGGATTAGGATTAATCATCTAAGTGTATCGCTTGTGATTTGATGTACTGATTTTGTGTCCATTGATATTTGATGAATCCCTCTTGCCTTTAGGATAGATTTGCCTCTAGTTTGATCTTATTGCGTTGTTGGACTTGGCCACTTTTCAGACCTATGAAGAAAGCTTTAGGTATTTTCAAATGCAATTTTGGGGTTTTACTATGCAATAGGTACAAATGTTGGTGAATGCAATATCTACAAGGATGACTAGGCATGAGACCTGACTTGACTTTCAATGGTGCCTGTTTACCATGTTTTCATCGAATGATTTGATTTTCTCTTTTTCTCTTTTTATAGTTTTTTTTTTCTACCAAGGCACCTATTTGCTAGGTTTTCACCATGACATTTTTTCTCTTTTTATTTTTTTTATTTTTTTTGTATTTTTTTCAATTTTTTGTATTTATCATCAAGGTGCCTATTTGCTAGGTTTTCACCAAGACAACATCTTTTTGAGGACATTTATGAATGTTTTTGGATTTCTTCATGCTCAATTTTGCACTATTTTTTATCTTTTCTACATTTCTGATTTTTTTCTTTTCTATTTTTCAATGTTTTTGAATTATTTAGGATCACTTTTGCCTATATACAATAAATAAGATGCTTCCTCATCTGATTTTCTGATACTCTTTTTCTTTATACCCTTTCATCTACTTCATGTTTAAAATCTTTTCAGGTGTATACTATTGATGGGTTCTTGTAGCTCTTCTCCATCACAATCAGCTAGCTTGTATGTGCCCATTCCAAAAGAAGAAGTAATAAAAAAAGGACCTAACTAGTTTTCTTCCCATTTCTCTTTCTTCTCTCTTTCTGCTTGATTTTTAGGATTTTCTCTTAACACTAGATCACCTATTTGGAATGTCCTTGGTTTGATGTGTTTGTTAGAATTTCTTGACATTCGATTCTAATACACTTTAAGATGTTCAAAGGCTTGTTGTTGTCTTTCATCTAGCAACTCCAATTCTTATAATCTAGCAACCCTATAGTCTTCTTCACTTAGCAATCCATGTAGTGAAACTCTTAAGGATGAGATTTAAACCTCCAAAGGCAATACCGCTTTAACTCCATAAACCAATGAGAATGGTGTAGCTCTTGTTGGTGTTCTCACACTTGTTCTATATGCCCATAGAGTAGGATTTATCTGAATGTGCCAATCTCTACCTAAATTGTCTAATGTCCTCTTTAATATTTTCAAGATGTTTTCATTAGTGGCCTCTACTTGTCCATTACCTTGCGGGTAATATATTGAAGATGAATGGTGTATCATATGGAATTTTGCACATAATTCTTTGAAGTCTTTGTTCTTTAAATGTTTAGCATTATTAGTTATAATTGATTGAGGGACACCATACCTACAAATTATGTGGTTCAATATGAACATCGAGATTTTCTTTCCCATGACAATGGATAATGGCACAACTTCTACCCATTTGGTGAAGTATTCAATTGCAGTAATAATGAACTTATGACCATTTGATGAAGCCAGGTAAATCATCCCTATTAAATCTAACCCCCATTGATAAAAGGGCCAAGGTGTAGTCATCAGATGCAGTTCTTGAGCTGACACATGAATCATGTTTCCATGGTATTGACACTTCTAACAAGTCTTTGCAAAGTGGCATGCATCTTTCTCCATAGAAGGCCAATAATAGCCTATCGTAAGAAGTTTCTTATCCAAGGTAAAATCATTCAAATGTGACCCACAAATTCCTTTGTGGATTTCTTATAAAGCTAAAATTGATTCCTCCTCTAAACACCTTAAAAGTATTCCGTCTAGACTTTTACGATACAATGTGTCCGATACAAGGGTGTAACGAGAGGCTTGTCTTATGAAGTTTCTCATTTGGTTTTGGGTTTGGTCCATGTGTAAAATTTGTTCTTTTAGGTACGTATAAATAGATCCATACCAGGGTGAGTCATGTCCCACTAATAAGAAAATGGTGTAAGGATGGGAAGGGTCAAATGCGGGTTGTCTCACTTCTTCTACCAAGAATTCATATCTTGCACTTTGGTCAGACATTTGGAGGAGTGAAGACAATGTAGCCATGGTGTCTGCTGCTTTGTTCTTGTCTCTCGACACTTGTTCAAATGTGATCAATGTGAAGCATTTCTTGAGATCTTCTATCATGTTTTTGTAAGGTATTAACTTATCATCTTTGGTTTTATACTCATCATTTATCTGATTAATGACCAATTGAGAATCTCCATATATTTGTAATTCAGTCACCTTCCATTCCAAGGCCAATTTGATGTTGATGACTAATGCCTCATATTCAGCTATATTGTTTGTACATGGAAATAGTAGCTTTTATTTGGGGATTATTGATCCTTGAGGAGTAATCAATAGTATTCCTGCTCCTGATCCATGTTGAGTATAAGAGCCATCAAAGTATAATTTCTATGTTTCTGCTTCAACATTGGTTATTTCTGAATCTGAAAATTCCACCTGAATAGGATGTCCATCTTCTAATGGTGCCTCCAATAGTTTGTCTGATATTACTTGGCCTTTTATTTCCTTTCTATCCACATACTCTATATCAAATTTTTTCAACACCATGACCCATTTGGCTAATCTTCTCGTCAAAGCTATTTTTCTTAAGAGGTACTTTAGTGGATCAATTTTTGCTACGAGTCTGATCTTATGAGATAACATATAATTTCATAGTTTTTGGGAAGCAAAAACTACTGTGAAACATGCTTTTTCTATAAAAGTGTAATTCAAATCATATTTTACCAAGGTTCTTCTTATGTAATAAATGGATTTTTCTTTTCCATTTTCATCCTCTTGAGCCAAGAGTGCTCCTAAAGCATGTTCTATTGCTGAAATGTATAAAATCAGAGGCTTTCCTCTGATTGGTGGTATCAAAGTAGTTGGATTCATTAGGTACTTTATAACTAATGTGAATGCTTCTTCACACTTATCATCCCATCTAAATACTATGTCCTTGTGGAGGAGTTGAGTAAAAGAATGACACTTTTCTGCTAGTTATGATATGAACCTACTGATTGAATAAATCCTCCCTTGGAATGATCTCATTTGGCTTATATTTCTAGGTCCCCCCATTTCCATTATTTCTTTGACTATTTTAGGGTTTACCTCTATTTGTTTAGCCAAAACTATGTACCCTTGCAATTTTCTTGATTGTACCCCAAAGGCATATTTCTTTGGATTAAGTCTTACTTTGAACTATGCCAACCTTATGAATATATTTTCTAGAATACGTAGATGTTCTTCCCTTGAATGATGTTTTTCAAGTATGTCTTCCACATAATCATCTAGAAATTTATGCATCATATTGTGGAATATGGTAGTCATGATTTGTTGACATGTTTCTCCTACATTTTTAAGACCAAAGGGCATAACATGGCAACAAAATATCCCCCATGCACATGTGAAAGATATTTTATCTTGATCTTCAGGTGCGATTATAATATGATTGTAGCCACTAAATCCATCCATGTGAGAGAACATTGAGTGACCCACTATTAAATCCACTATAGCATCTATGCTTGATAAAGGAAAATCATCCTTCAGACATGCGAGTTGGTTGAGATCTCAGAAATATGTGCAAATTCTAATAGACTTGTTTGCTTTTGAAACACACATTGTTTGATATTCACTCGGCATAGTCGATGGCTCTTATAAATCCCACTTTTAATAGATTTTCCAATTCCACTTTGATAATAAGTAGTATGTGTGGATGCATTTTCCTCATTTTTTATTTAACTGGTCTTACTCCTTTGATATTTAAATGATACATTATCAAGATTGGATCTATTCCAGGCATATCATCATATGACCATGCAAAATTTACTTGTCTTTCCTTGAAGAATTTTATGAAATCTTCTTTTTCTTCACTTGATAAGGATGCTACTAGATGTATAACCTTTGGTTCTGATTCTGATCCAATGTTAACTTTCTCGATTGGTTTTATCAAAATAGGTGACCTTTCCTCATAGTGTTCTAGAAAATTATCCAACCTCTCTTCCTTAGGTTCCTCTATTGGGTTTTCACCTTCAAAAACGTTCTTTATTTCTTTCTATTTTTGATCTAATGTTGTCACTTTATGGTTTTCACCATTAGATTGTTTCATTTTTTTTTTTCATTTTTTCTCTTATAACTGAACTGAGAGATTGGATACTTCCCTTCATCACTTTTTCTTGATATTCATTGGTAGAAGAAGGTTCAACCAAATTTAGGTATTGGGACACTGATTTTTCATTCAGGAATGTGGGAAGTATAGTAGGTTCTAGGGAATCCCATTCAATGAGTTCCAGATAAAAAAGGGATAAGGGATTAATGTTTTGGTTTGGCTCGATAGGACTTAATTAGGACATGACCTCATTGGAAGGTTCAAACATTATATCACTTAAATCTATAACATGCACTTCTTCTAAGTGTTCTAGAGAACTCGAGTCAAAATTTTCCTCACTTGAATCCTCTTGGGTACTAATGGGTAAAAATATCTTGGATTAAACCTATTGCTAGATCCTTCTATTGTAGGTAACCATGATGGTACATAGGGTTCTCCTACCCATTGAGAGTCTTCCTCTTCTTGATTTGGTGCATTTCTTTGAGCCTCTTGACTAGAACTCGAAGCTTGATTAGAATTGGATCCTAACGTTACCTCTTGTTCTTTACCCTTTTTAGGAGCAAAAGTGTGAACTACATCCACTTCCTTATCTTGGCAATATTCACTTGAATATGAATTTGACTCCTACTTGTTTGAATCTTCATCACTTTGTGAGCCTAATTGTAAAATATGGTCATAAAACATGGGGTGTCTCTTTTGCATGTATCCTTGTTCAAGATACCCCAATCCGGATTTTTCCTAGCTATCCCTCCAAGACATTTTGATGGGCTCAATTAACCCTTCATTTATTGTACCCAAAGGGCCTTGTCCTTTATAACCCATTTTTTGCATTATTTGAAAACCTTTTCCATATTGATGAGTAAGAATACTAATGTTTTGGATTCATTTCTCATGAGCACTTGACTCATTATCTTTATATAGCCATTTCAAAATTTCATTATCGTCTTCATCCATGGATGAAGAAGTAATAGCCCTTACAAAATGGTTATTGTATTTATGAGGTTTATGTAGGCTAGAGGTTTTTCCATGGGACTTTAGAGATAAAGGTAGATCCATCATAGATAAAGAGTATTCACCCACACCTTTTTGTTTGATTTTGCATTGTTGCTCAAAATTCTTCATCATGGTATCCATTTTTTGGTAATGAGCCTCCTTGGTGTGTAATTGGATAGATTTTTCTTGGTCTTTTTCTTCTTCATTAGTACTTTCCTCACTAACTTTCTCTTTTCCCTTAGTTGATGTGATTAAGTTAGTGGGAATTTGATGATTTTCAACAACAATGTCTTCTTCCTCTACCTTTTATTTTCCTTTTAAGGATGGAAGATCCTTTGAACTTTGTCCTTTTTCTATCTTTACCCATATAGATCCTTCTGCATTATGAGGGACCAATGAATCATTTATGGGTTTAATGTTATTACAATATTGGAATGGATTTAAATCTCCACTCACCATGACTTCTTGTCCCATATAAAGAAATTTTAAGCATTGATGGTACGTCGAGGGTACTACTTGCATTTCATGTATCCATGGCATTCCTAATAGGATGCTATAGGTTTTATTTTAGATCTAGGAATTGACAAATGGTCTCTTTTTGCATATGACCTACTTGAATGGGGAGTACTATTATCCCTTTAGAAGCCCTTTCTTCATCATCGTAAGATTTAATAGTTATTTTTTTCTTAGGGTCTATAGCTTCCTTTGAATATCCTAAGGCTTTAACAAGGTTTAACGTGCAAATGTTTAGGCCATCTCCTCCATCAATGCAGACTCTCTTAACCCTATGCTTATGGATCAATATCCCAATATGCAATGACAAGTTTTGTGGATGATTTAAGGACATATCATCTTTCTCCAAAAAAGGATAAACAATGGGGTGCAACAAGGTGTCCTACCATATTTTGAAAATTGTCTGCATCCAAATTCAAAGGTACACTAGTTTCAACAAGGGCCTTTTCCAAAATATCTTTGTGAGTAGGTGAAAGTTTGACCAACTCCAAAATGGAAATTTGTGCAGGGCTTCATTGGAGTTGATCTACCAAATTGTATTGTTTTGAAGAAGGGGATGTTTGATTAGGTAGGATGATTCTAGGGGCACCTTCGGATAGAGTGATTTTCGATGCTTACTCCCTAGTCACAACATTAGATGTTTCTTCCTTTTGTTTTTCCTTCACCACAATCAGATTGATCACATTTTCACAACTTAAGGAATTTATGGTGTTTTTATAAGTGTGGGAAAAATTTACCTTTTCATTACCCCTTTTATTATTGTGGTTGGAATTTGATGTTTCCCCCTTTTCATGATTCAAGAAAGGGTTCTTAAAAGCTATGTGATCTTTTTTGTTTTGAGGCCCTTCCACCTTTATGGTACCATCATCGATTAAGTCTTGGACTAAATGTTTAAGCTTCATGCATTCATTAGTTTTATGTCCCTTATTTTGATGGTACTCACAATGATGCGGATCATTCCACCATGTGGGTTTGACTTGAGGCTCATATGGCCTTGATTCAAGTAAAACAATGATTTTGTTGGCCACAAGTGTTCTCAAAGCATTTTCCAAAGGTTCACCTAAGAACGTGAATTTTCTTATTTGAAATGAAGGGAAGAAAGGTTTAAGCTTGTTCAAATTCAAATTATTGAAAGGATTATTGTTGTTGTTGTTATTGTTGAAAGGAGCCTTGGTCATTTGATTGACATTATGTGTTTGATTTGACCCACTCGATAAGTTAAAAAGAGTAGCCTTTAGGTTGTGTGCTTCCACAACTCCATCATTTACAAGGTTCTTATTGGTGCTTTTCAACCATAACCTTGGTTTGTCATTATTTTTATTGGCTCCTTTTTTATTGTTATAATTATTTAAGTTATTGTTGATGTTAGTGTTGGTATAACCTTTATTTTCTTTAAATATTTTAATCTCGCCTCTTTTTACTAACACTTCTTCAATTTTTATCTCATTTTCAATAATCTTTTCAACTGTGGGAGGACATTGAAGTTGGAGTCTATAGTTCATCTCCATGTTTAGGTTGTTCATGAACATCTCCATCTTTTCTTTTTAGGTATACTTCATGGGTATCATGCGAAAACCATTCTCCATCTTTAGAGAAACCCTAGAAAAAACTCACCATCTCTTTGTTTTGTGTTGCATAGGTTGAGCATGGTGATTTCATGCTCTATGTTATAGGAATAACGAGTCATGAATTTAGAGGATAGCTCTTCAAATGTTTTGATTCCTTGGGGTAATTTGGAAAACCACTCCATGGCTTGGCCTCCTAAGCTTCTCAAAAATAGCCTCATTAAATATGTGGTATCATGCATGAATTATATACTCAAAGCACAAAATTCCCTTAGATGGTCTTGGGAGTCTGATTTACCCATGTATTTATCATATCTAGGAAAGATCACCACATTAGGTGGGAAAGGTACCATAACCAAATTCCGATCAAATGGAAATGGGCATAAAGCATCAATGGAAAAGGGCTTTGGTTTGACTACTTTCTTCATGGTGTCGATTTTTGCTTGAAAATTTTTGAGTTGTTTATTCATCACACCTAGCGGATTTTCTTCTTCCTCATCTTTTCTTAGTGTGATGGTATCACAATCATGAGGAATTTTGAGCCCTAATTGGGCTAAATTAAGGAAATACCTTTCCTTATTTCTTTCTAAAAGTTTCTCCATTATCTCAAGGAATTCAGGATCTTGGGCAGCCCTATTGGCTTTATCTTCATTTTTTTCTTTTGGCCCTTGGTTTCCTTGGTTAGTTTCTCCTTGGTCTTCACTATTACCTCCATGAACATAGTCATAAAATTCATTGTTTCTAGCCATTGAATCAACTCTTTCCTCAAATAGGTTAGGGAGACTATGTTCTTGTTCTTGGTTTTTAATAAAATGAGTTTGAAATATAAATTTGGGGACCTCTTGTGTTGTGAAATTTCCTTTTTCTTATAAGTATATCTTCAATTTATGTGATCGTGTAAAAACTGGCATCGACAAAGGTTTGATTTGAATTGATTTTCCCCAAATTTGATGATTGTTCTTTTAAGAAGATATTTAAAAATGTAAGATGATTTTTCAAATGGATGTTTCTCACTTGTTATATGTATCTTCAAACAAAGCAACCACAAGTACACTTATCTTTTTAACTCTCTAAACACAAAGTGTTTGAAATGTATTGAACATTATCACAAATTTTTGAACAATAAGTAACTCCAAGAAATCTACCTATTTTTCAAATTGGTTCATAAACATGGTTCTAAATAGGTAGACTTTCTAAGTTAACAAGGTACTAGTAATGATTATGTTCAAAAGAAATGCCAAGTTTCATCCAACAACAATTAGGGGCTTACCACCATTGATATATTAGAGATTTGTGCAATCTCAAAGGACTAATCGAGGAAGTTTGATACTTGATATCCTTTTGTCATTCACACCATTAAGGATGAATGCATTTTATTTTATAGTAGGTTGGATTATTGTGGCAAAGGAAATTGTATCCCACTTTGGGTTGTCCCTCTCACCGACCTCGTTAAGACAAATTCATATCCTTTTGTCATTCACCCCATTAAGGATGAATGCATTTTATTTTATAGTGGGTTGGATTATTATGGAAAAGGCAATTGTATCCCACTTTGGGTTGTCCCTCTCATCGACCTTGTTAAGACAAATTCTCGGGAGGTGATTCCACTATAGTTCTAGCATGTTCATTTAAAGAGAATAAATGAAGTGAAAAGATAGGTTTAGGAGTTTGATTCACCAAAATGTGAAGAGCATATCCCTACTATTTTTCTCACTCCCAAGAACAATTAACAATGTTCAATTAATCAAACCCTCTAACTAATGGGAATAAAGTATTTCTACTCTCCTGCACAAACAATGGGCTTTTAATTTTAGTGCTTATTTATTCCCTAGCCTTTCTTTTAATCAAGAAACTTGGTAGGTTTGGCATTTTGATTCACTTGAAAAGTGAAGAGCATAGACCTATTACCAAATTTCTCAAACAATAACAAACTTTGTAATTACTAGATTCAAAGTGAAAATGCCACAATTTAAGCAAAAATTCACAAAAGTTTAAGGCTTACCTTATTTTGAAGCTAGCAAAGGCTAGGGGAATTTTTGATTGACATTTTTCATGATTTCACTCACCTAGTGGTGATTGTTCCAGCTCCTTTGCCTCCTCTTCGAAATTGTTAGTCCAACACAACCAAGAAAAGTGAAGAAAAACAAGCAAAAATGAATTTTAAGCCTTTAGTTTTCAATTTTATTAAAAATGATCAAGGCATGAAAATCCAATTCAAGGATAAAAATTTTGATTTGTTTCCATAAACTACTTGTGAATAACATTAGTAATCCTTACCTTCTTTCTTGGAATCCTCCAAAACATTGTTGACGTGGTTGATGTTCTCTTTGTTGATCCTTTTTTCTATGGCCTTGTCTTCACTGTTATTTCACGTCTCTAGTTTTTTTAGTTTTCTATGTCCTATCATCAGAAAAATATAGAGAACACATTTTTGATTGTCAAATTTATCAAATTATGAAAACAATCAAAAGCGCATCAGAAATGCTTAAATGTACTATTTAAAACCTTGAATGTGCAACAAAACAATTTAAATGCACATAAACAAAATTTAAATGCATTATTTAATGAATCAAATGCGCCTAAAGAAAACTTTAAATGCATTGCAGGATTTATTGGACGCACTATGGAGTCAAGGTGAATGCGCTGAAAGAATTAAAGACATAAGACAAAAAGTATCAAATGTGCTGCTTCACCATGTAAAGGCACAATGCTTTACTTGATATGTGCTGTTTTAGACCTTGGATGTGCTACAAGAATGCTTGGATGCATTGTAGGAAGTCTCAAATGCACAACTTCACTTGAAAAATAGAGTTATTAACAAGAAAATCTTAAAATTTTAGCAATTTTTTTGAAATTTAAACAATTGAGGCCTAAAGCCCCATGATGGGCACCATTTTGTGTACTAATGAAAGTACCTTCATAGGGCTAGCTTGACAATAAATGAATAAATAAACTAAATTAACCATAATTTAAGAGCTATTTGATGCAAATAATGACAATGAACACTCTATGGCTCTCTATTTAGATATGCTAATGATAAGCTCTTAGCAAGCCTCCATTAGTGACAACTCTAAAATGAGAAAATGATAAGATATTAATTTAATTAAGCCTATTTCAAAGAAACTATGCTCAATTAAGCCTAAAATTGCCTTTCTAGCTAAAATTCTCAATAAGTTTGATGCAATTCTTAGATATGTGGATTCTTTTCTCTTGATTTTGGTCTTATTTTTATAGATTTTTGTAAGCATAGGGGGTGAAGTTGAGTTAATCATGGTTGATTTAAGGTTAAGTTCTTGGTTTCATCTTTAGGGACAATTTAAATGGTTTGTCCTCAAAGCTTGGGACAAAGAGACAAAATGAGTGGTCAAGATGCTCTCACCTTTTGAGTGACTGAGATTCAATTTTCATTTGATCCGTTTGAGCCCAATCCTTAATTCCTATTGGTTGAGGTATTTTCCTCCAATGTGGTGGGTGAGGGAAATTAGGAATTAATTAATTGAATTATATTGATTTGTTTAGCAATGTGTACCCCTTAAATGGGTTGATTTGATTTTTAATTGAGCTATACAATTAATTAGATTAATTGCATAATTGATTGATTTATTTGATTTAAATTGATTTATTGGCTTTTGATTTTCAATTATTATTAGATTTTGGCTTGATTGCAATTAATGCTTTGATTTTGCCTTAGTTACTCACTTGATTTGATCTTGACCATTTTTAGGTGATTACAGTACCAACATCAACCAACAAACAAATGCCTTTTCTCTCACACCCCCTAGGAGATCTCTACAATAAGTCAACATCTAACTAAAATATCTCAGTCTACAAATTTCCATCAACAAAATTATCATTATCAGTAATAAAATGCCTATTCTACAACTTTCCATCAACAACATGATCATCATCACAAATAACCTTCATAGATTGATCAACAAATCCATCAGCATCAATTGTCTCGCTACTAACATCAATAGTAGTAAACTCTTCAACTAACCCAACTAAGTTATTAGATTCATCCAAAGGAAACTCATTCCCAACATAAACATGGGTGAACCCACGATAGTGGGTTACACTTTTTTGCCTGAACGGACACTGTACTCTAAATTTTCAAAAAACCTTTTAGATTCAAATGCATATTGTCGTTGAACCGTTAAGAATCAGAAGATGAAGTAAGTTAGAGTCTTTTAGGATTTTCTATCTAGATTCTAAATATATTTTTTATTTTTATTTTTGAATTTATTTGATTGGTTTTTTCTTTCTCCCACGAAAAATGGTATGTTGCTAAAAATGTCATTTTCAAAGAGTTACATTGTTTTCGTAGAGCATAATTTTTTTTCTAAAATAGATATCAATGTGATTATTTCAAATTTAGTTTTTTAACATCTATATGGAGGGCATGCAATTGGTTTTATGACATTATCAAAATTATTTTATATTTTATTAATGTTTGAAGTTGACTAAGCCGTAATCTTGACATACCTTGACTACATAGCTTATAACTTGTTGTGTATTTGTCCAATTTCATTTTTTTTTTTTTGATAAAAATATAACTTCAATACCTAGGGAAGAGATATTTTTTAGAAATTTTTTTCTCTCATTTACTATTTTTCCCTAAGCATCAAACATATAGGTGGAGATACGGTGAAATATCTATGTTTAGTAAAACTAAAAATACAAAGTCATAATAAACTTAATATATATTAACATTATAATCAATGGAAAGATTTTTCTCAATAGTACCCTACTACATAGATAGGTTTTTTGAATGGATTCATTTGATCTGCCAAAAGATAAAGTCAAAGTGATTTTTTATCAGCATTTTAATAGGTGCGAAGGAGACTCCATTGTAGGCATGAATGAGGAGTATAGATCTTATATCGATGATTTTTTTATCTAAGAGGCTTTGAGCTAATCATTTCTAATTAATTCCTTAAAATGGAACTTCTCAAGGCTTCAATAATTATATTTTATTAAAAATGTGTTATTTCAGCCAAAATCAACATGTCTAAAAAAGTGTAACCCACTATTGTGGGGTCACCCACATAAACATCAACATCAACATCAACATCAGCATCAACATCAACATCAACATCAACATCAACATCAACATCAACATCGACATCGACATCAACATCAACATCGACATCGACATCGACATCGACATTGACATCAACATCAACATCGACATCGACATCGACATCAACATCGACATCGACATCGACATCAAGATCGACACCAACATTGACATCAACATCAACATCAACATCAACATGAACATGAACATGAAAATGAACATCAACATCAACATCAACAATCTCATTGTCAATAGCAATACACTCCTTAACTTCCTCAGCTTGTTCATCAGATTCAATCAACTCATCTATCTTATCTTTAGATATTTCTTTCATAGATGATGCCAAAACATTCACATGAGTGCTTACCTCATTAAGATTTATCTCCTTCAAGTTTGCAACCCTTTCTTGTCTTTTTCAATTTTGAATAGTCCTTCTAACAGGCCAACCGATCCACCTCTTGATCGATAAGCTATATGGTGTAGGGGCACCTAGAGAATAGGGCCCTCACCATTTCTACAATTTTGCTGTGCTTTTCTCTAAATGAGCTTTGTAAATACAATAAAGGTCTGAGGACCATCTTTTCTAAGTGACAATGATGGTTAAAGGTCTAAAGGTCTTAGGAGTTCCTTGGTTGGCCTTAGAAGCTAATAGGTACCTCTTAGAGTGAGGTCATTTGAAGATGTCAGAGGTCCATTTTAGGATTTTTGAAGTTATTTTACATTGGAATTAGTGATCCAACACCTAGATTTACACTAAGAGGAGTCAAAAGCTTTAGAAAGCCTAGACTTGGTCTATTTGACAAGAAATTGCAAAAGTTGCAAAGTGCAACTTTGTAGCTTTGAAAATGTTGCTTGACAACATTTAGTCATGATATCCTATAGTGGTGGATTTCACTTCTAGTGTGATGGGAACCCTAGACATGTTAGAAGAAGACCTAAGAGACCATATATTAACTCTAGAAACCCTAATATTGCTAGAAGATATGTGACAGAGTACGGACAAAAGACTGTTGAAACTGTTCTGTATGTGAAAAGTAACACAGTGAATGAAATGAAGGCTTTTGGGTGCTAAATTTGATAATGTAGAAACTTGGAATTGTAGTTAGTCTTGTTTGAAGTAGTTTTTATTCATTAGTTAGGGTGTAAATAGTTTTCTTTTACAAAGTTTGTAATTAGTTTGTGTGTGCCAGTCTGCTATCCTGAACTAGGTAGTTGGCTTTGTAAGCAATGTAGCTCACTATCCCACTGTAGAATCAGTATGACCATTTGGGGATAGTGAGTAGGTTCAATGTGATTTATTCTTGTAGGAGGTGGGACCTTCAAAATCTATGGAGGCATTTATAAATTCTTTCCCTAGGCAAGCCTGAGAAAGCCCGGTTAGGGAAGAGTGTTGTTGCAGTGGTTATAACCTGTAGGGTTGTGAAGATCCAGAGGAATGGAGATATGGAGTGGAAAGGGGATTGAGTAAGCCACCTTTGATGTGAAGGAAGAGGTATCATCAATTCAAGAAGACACCTAGACAAGATAAGGAGTAGTCAAGCCAAAACAAGTCCTATAAACACTCACAAACCCTCATTTTGTGTCAGGGCTCCGTACGGCCGTTTAGAGATCCAAAACCTCAAAAATCCTTGAGCCCTATCTGAAAGAATAAGAGTCTCTAAAGGAAGTTTTGTGGGGTTAGTAACTAGAAATGGAGTTATTTCCTTGTTTCTCGGAGCAGGAGGGCTAATAGGGGCACTTTCCTTGTAGCCCTATTTTGATAGAGATACTCAAAATTGGTAAGGAGAAACATTGCACGGGGTCATTTTGAGCATTGAAAATAGTGAAATGGAAGGTTTTTAATCACCTCCATAACCTTGCAAGGACCTAGGATAGTTGTGAGAAGTTGGACCTTAGTAAAGGCCAAGGAACCTAGAGTATTCCTCATCCAAGAAGAGTACCTAGAAGTGGGAAGCATGGAGTTTTGCATCAGATAGGAGAGTGAGGTTTAGGATCAGGGGATCAAACATAGAAGAGGGTCCTATAGATCCAATTGGTAGACTTGGAAGTTGCCTTAGGTTCAGTGGTAGACAAGAAGCATGAACTAATGATTAGTTCATCCCCTCTCCCTATCAAGTGGTATCAGAGCCATATTAAGGTGTGGCAAAAGCAATTGAAGAGAAAGGTGGATGTTTTCACCTACTAAATCTAGTGGATCAAGTACAATGGTGACCAATGCAGAATTGGCTAGGAAAGTTGAAGAGCAAGAGGAGGATAACAGGTTGTTGAGAGAAAGGTTAACACAACTTGAATGGTTGTTAGGTGATGTCCAGGACAAGGAAGACATAGTTAAGGACAAGATGGAACAAAAGGAAGAGTAAGAAGCCAAAGAGAAGGAGATTGAGTTGGAGGAAGAAGCCCCAACACTAGATCCTGCTATACCAGAGGAGCCTTTCTTGAAGGCATTAAAGGAAATAAATAACAAAGCTTTGCAAGGCATTCCCTTGTTTAGTGGCAAGATGGATCTAGATCTTATCATGGATTGGATTGATGGAATGGAGAACCATTTTGAATGTGATGGTGTCTTTGATACTCAAAAGGTCAAAGTAGCAAAGTCAAGGTTAAGAGGCTCTGACTTAACCTGGTGGAAGTTTGTCCAAACAGAAAGAGAGAAGGAAGGGAAGAGCCCCATAGTTACTTGGAAAGGAATGGTGACTAAAATCAGGTAGGCTTATATTCTTGATGATTATGAGATATAGTTGCATAGAAGAAGGTAGAACCTTAGAAAAAAGGAGATGGATGTACACTCCTATATAAAAGAATTTCAAAAACTATGTTTAAGGTCCAAGGTGGTGGAAGATGAAAGCATTAGGTTGGAAAGATACCTAAATGGTCTTAAGTGGTCCATCCAAGAAATTATCCTAAATTAGTCCATCAATGCTACCAAATTTCTTTAAAGGTGGAAGAGAAAGGAAAGAGGACATAGGACTAGACCTCAAATAATAGAGGAAGAGGTAGAGATGGAAGAGGACATGGGGGAAGCTATGGAGGTAGAAGCAATGATAGTAGACCTCAAGGTGAGTCCAAGCTGATTGAACAAAGTGGAGAGACCAGCCAAAGGGGTGGTTCAAGTAGAGGTAGAGGATTTGGTGGAAGAGGTAGATCACCAGGAGGAAGAGGACCATCTTATTTTGCCACCATGAAATGTTACCATTGTCAGCAATTGGGGCATCCTACCTATAGGTGTCCTAAAAATGGATCATCTTCACAAGGTGAAAAGAAAGTGGCATATGTACATGAAGATACTTCAAGTGTGAAGCCTCTTGATATTCAATTGGATTCAGAGAGTGGTGAGAATTTGATGATAACGAGGTTCCTAATCAGAGAACCAATCAAGGAGGAGCCTAAACAAAGAAGGTCACTCTTCAAGGTAAGGTGCAAGATAATGGGAAAAGTCTATAAAGTTATCATAGACTCAAGGTCTACTAATAACATTATCTTTGAGGAGGCCATTAATAAGCTCAAGATTCCTAAAATGCCTCATAACACTCCTTATAAGGTCACATGGTTAAATAAAGGGCAGCATGTCTTGGTTAATGAGCAGGCATGGATTGAATTCACCATAGGAGGGTATAAAGACAAGCTCTTATGTGATGTTTTGCCAATGGATGCCTGTCACCTATTAATAGGTAGGCCATGACAGTTTGATAGAAAGGCCATGCACAATGGTGAGCTCAATTCATACACTTTTATGAAAGATGGAGTGAGCTACAAAATTTAGTCTTTACTTGAACAAGATAGTCAAGGAATTGGACCTAATGTACTGATGTTGAAGGGGAAAGAGTTCATGAACACTCTTGAGAAAGGAGTGGGTTATGCTATTGTAGTGAAACCCAAGGAGGACATAGAGACCAAGAAAGAGGGCATGCCTCATGAAGTGCAACAAATTTTGAAGGAGTTCAAAGGGATTATATTAGATGGAGCACCTACAACCTTGCCACCTAAGAGAGCAATCAGCCATCAAATAGATTTGATTCCAAGGGAATCATTGCCAAACAAGGCACCTTACAAGCTAACTCCTGAATAGAATAGGGAAGTTGCAAAGCAAGTACAAGAATTGATGGATCAAGGGCTAATAAGAAAGAGCATCAGCCCATGTGCTGTTCCTACTATTTTGGCACCCAAGAAAGGAGGAACATGGAGATTGTGTATAGACTCCAGAGCCATTAACAAGATCACAATCCGGTATAGGTTTCCTATACCTAGGATTGAAGATCTAATGGATTGCCTAGGAGGGGATAAGTATTACACAAAGATAGACCTTAAAAGTGGCTATCATCAAATAAGAATAAAAGAGGGAGATGAGTGGAAAACAACTTTCAAAACCACTAAAGGACTCTATGAATGGCTAGTCATGCCATTTGGCCTTTCCAATTCTCCAAGAACATTCATGAGGCTCATGAATGAGGTGTTGAAAGAATTCACAAGCAAGTTTGTGGTAATCTATTTAGATGACATATTAATTTTTAGCATGAGTAAGGAGGAACATTTAAAGCATCTCAAGATTGTGTTGTCTAAATTGAAAGAGGAACACCTAACCATCAATCTAGATAAGCGTGACTTTATGAAGCAGGAACTAGTCTATTTAGGATTTTTTCTATTTCAAGGAGATCTAAAGATGGATGACACTAAAGTTGTAGCCATATTAAGTTGGCCAACTCCCAAGAATGCCAGTGAAGTGAGAAGTTTCCATGGCCTAGCTCAGTACTATAGAAATTTCATCAGGAACTTTAGTGGGATATGTGCTCTAATGATGGAAACCATCAAGGGTGGATTGAAAACTAAATTTGTGTGGACACCTACAGAAAATAAGGGATTTGAGACATTAAAGAAAGAGGTAGCTACTAAGCCTATTCTAACGTTGCCAACCTTTGATGAACCCTTTGTCATTGAATGTGATGCTAGTAACATAGCAGTAGGAGGAGTGTTGAGTCAAAGCAGTAGACCACTAGCTTTCTTTAATGAGAAGATAAATGCAGCAAAGAAAAAGTACTCTTCCTATGATCTAGAACTTTATGCACTTGTTCAGTCCCTTAGAAAGTGGAGGCATTATCTTTTTCCCAAAGAATTTGTAGTGTTCACTGGTAATTAGGCTTTGAGCTTTCTCAACTCCCAAGACAAGTTGAGTCATAGACATGTCAAGTGGGAAGAGTATTTATAGTCTTATACTTTCACCATAAAGCACAAGAAAGGGCATCTCAAAAAAGTAGCAGATGCCTTGAGTAGAAGGTTTCTCACTATTCAAGAAGTCCAAATGAAAAGCATAGGATTGGATAACTTCAAGGAGTTGTACCAAACTGATGAAGACTTTTCAGCAGCATACAAGGTGTGTCAAGAATATTTGAATCACTTCCATGGTGAGTTTGCAGTTTATACATTGCAGGATGGACTCTTATTTAAAGGAGAGCAATTGTGTGTTCCAAGAGGATCCATGAGGGAGAACCTCATTCAAGAAAAACACAATGGGAGTTTGAGTGGCCATTTTTGGCCTCAAAAAGACCTTGGAATTGGTCCAAAGTGTTGGAAATATAGATGCAGTAACTGAGAGGGGGGGTGAATCAGTTAACCAAAAAATATTACCACTGATCCCTTGAATATCTTAACAAATTATTTACTATGCCACTCAGTAATTATGCTGAAAACTTAATCCTTGAAGTGTGTAATAATTAAACTATTCTTAAGCATTCATCACTGATTAACTTACATGAATAAAAAAAATAACATGAACACAAGAGACACCAGATTTACTGTGGAAACCCAATATGGGAAAAACCACCAATGTAACTAGTTACTATTTTTCAATCTTCTAAAGTGATGCCTGGTTAGAAGCCAACCCGATAAAAGGTTACAAAACACACTATTAGGTGTGACCTTGTTAGAGGATTTAATCACCCTGCTAGGAGTGGCCTTGTAAGAGGTCTTGAAACAATTCAATAGAACTATTACCTTGTTAGAGGATTTACAAAATGGTTGTTAAACCAACTCGGTTAAGAGATTTTGATATCATTGCTACAATTGCTAGAGAGTAACAATGAAATAACCTGCAACTGAATTGCTGAATATAGATCTCTGTTCTGTTTCACTAGATCCTTACTGATCAATTAAATCTTTGCTGCTCCTCAAGGATATCTGACCATCCTTCACAATTCACACACACCTTTCTTCAAAAATGATTTCTGCATGCTATATATTTTTTATTCACCATTTGACCTTATATATATATGCCATTTCATAATCATTTAGATTGACAAGTTGGCACTAATAATTATTATAACAGTTGACTGGGATAAACAAACTATGATAACAAAATTCTTTGAAAGGGCTGACCTTGCTCGGTAAACATTAATCCTGAAAAGATTTCCTTCGGTGACCGAGAGAACTTGATAACCACAATGAATTTTGTAACATCCTTTGGAGACCGAGAGAGCTCAGTAACCACTAATTTTTCTTCGATAACTGAGGAGGCTCGGTTAACACTGTTATCTATCATGTTTCCTTTAGACACCTGAGAGAACTTGGTAGACATTGAAAACCACTTAGCTGACCGACTGAGCTCAGTAGATACTGAGAACTGCTTAGCTGACCGACTGAACTTGGTAGATACTGAGAAGCACTTAGCTGACTGACTGAACTCGGTAGATACTAAGAATGATAATTGATATGACATTTGTGTGACATCAAAGACAACACATAGCTAATCCAACAATGTCCTTCAGACAATTGTATCCAACAATCTCCCTCTTTGGCATTGATGGCAACACAACATGTCATAGCAAAATGAAATTTCATAGATAAACTAAGAGTAAGAAACATATCCTTAGCTTCATTCTGATTCTCATCATCTTCAAACTTCTTTCTCTGACTGAGAACTCTCCCTCTTAACTTCTCAAATTATTCTTCTTAGAAATTTCTTGAAATGACAACAAACTCTCCCTCTTTGACAACACATGCCAAAGACAACTTACACAATTTTGGTAAATATCAATGTACCTTATGTACTGATTCATATACAATGATTCCCTGCCTATGCTGCATCAATTGATTGGTCTTCAACATGTTCTGGTTGATGCATCACTAAAACTTTATTTAGTGAACCTTAGATGGGGGAGTGACCCCTAACTTGACTCTTAGATACAAAAATGCATCCTTAGGTAGTGGTTTGGTGAAAATATCTGTAATTTGTTCTTTTGTATGAATATATTCCAATCTGATTTCCTTGTCCTACACCAATTCTCTGACAAAGTGATATTTAATTGCAATGTGCTTGGTTTTGGAATGCATTACTAGATTCTTTGAAATATTTATTGCACTTGTATTATCACAAAACATAACAATTGGTTCTTTGATTTCAACCTTCATGCCTTCCAAAAACTATTTAAACCATATAATATTAGAGCAGTTTACTGCTGCAGCAACATATTATGCTTCTGCTGTGGATTGGGAAGTGCAATTTTTCTTTTTACTAGTCCAAGATACTAACCTTTTGCCAAGAAAGAATGCTCCACCACTTGCACTCTTTCTGTCATCAATGTTTCCTGCCCAATCAGCATCAGTAAACATTTTTAAATCCAGATTGCCTCCAAACTTATACCACAAGCCATAATCTTCAGTTCCCCTTAAATACCTCAAGATTCTTTTAATTGCCATCATGTGATTTTCTCTAGGTTTAGCCGAGAATCTTGCCACTATTCCAACTGCTAAGGCAATGTCAGGCCTTGTGTGTACCACATACTGTAATTTTCCAATCATTGATCTATATAAGGTCTGATCTACTTGTTTTGAATCATCATCTTTGGTAAGCTTTAGTCTAGTACACATGGGTGTACCAACTGGTTTTGAATCTTCCATACCAAATTTCTTAAGTATTTTCCTGATATATTTAGACTGAGTAATGTAGATACCATTTTTGTTATGCTGAATCTAAAGTCCAACAAAGAATTTTATCTGACCAAACATAGACATTTCAAATTCTTTGTTCATAAGCTCTGAAAATTCTTTGCACTGATAATCATTTCCTGTAAACACAGTATCATCCACAAATATTTCTGCCAAAACAATTTTGTTATCTGATCCTTCTTTTATGTATAAATTGCTATTTTCATTAGCCCTTTTGAAATTAATCTGAGTAAGATAGTTGTGTAATTTTTCATACCATGCTCTAGGAGCTTGTTACAGACCATACAATGCTTTGTGTAGTTTGTAGACCATATCCCTTTTGTCTGGATCAATAAAACCTTCAGGTTGCTCAATGTAGACTTCTTCCTCAAGAATACCATTGAAAAGCAGATTTGATATCCATCTGATATACCTTAAATCCTTTATGTGCTGCATATGCAAGTAAAGTCCTCACACCTTCTAATCTTGCAACAGGAGCAAAAGTCTCTCCATAATCTATTCCTTCTTCTTGAGAATATCCTTTACATACCAATCTTGCTTTGTTTCTTGATACTTGACCATCTTCATTCAACTTATTTCTGAATACCCATTTTGTCCCAATTACATTTTTATCTTTAGGCCTAGGTACAAGAGTCCATGTCTTATTTTTCTCTATTTTCTCTATTTCTTCATTCATAGCCTGAATCCAACTTTCATTTTCTAATGCATCTTTGACATTTTTAGGTTCAAAATCAGCAAATAAACATGTACCTTTTAGTTTACTTCTTGTCATAGTACCATCTGATTTGTTTCCAATGATCTGATCTGGTTTATGATGCTTTCTAACGTACTTGGCTAATATAGGTTCCTTGCTTCATGAATGAGTTACATTGTCATCTTCTTCATCTTCAGGTTCAGATTGCTCGGGCTTGGTAGATACTTGCTCGGTAGCTTCAGACTAAAACTCAGTACTTTGTGACTCAGTCTGAACTTCTTCTTGTGACTTGATTAATGTACTGGGCTCGGTAGATGTAGTCTCCTTACATGTGTCTAGCAATGTATCAGGTTCGATGTAAACAAATTTTTTGTAGTCCTCTGGTTCCTTTTTCCTTTCTTTTTCAATCTTTTCTGCAAACTCATCAATTCTCACATGTGCACTTTCTATGACTTTATGAGTAGACAAATTTAGACATCTATATGCCTTACTTTTGCAAGAATATCCCAAAAATATTCCTTCATCACTTTTTACATCAAATTTTCCTTTTCTAGATTCTTTCAAGATGTAACATTTACTACCAAATACTTTTAGGTAACTTACATTTGGTTTGTAGCCATACCATAGCTCATATGGAGTCTTGAATGTGTCTTTTCTCAGCTATACTTGGTTCAAGGTATGAACTGCAGTGCTGATAGCTTCCTTCCAGTATTTCATAGCAATGTTCTTTTCAATCATTAGAGTCCTTGCACAGTCCATGATAGATATGTTCCTTCTTTCAGCTATTCCATTCTGCTCAGGAGTTCTTGGGGCTGATACCTATCTTTTGATTCCTCTTTCAATGCAGAAATTATTGAATTCATGGGAGATGAATTCACCACCTCTGTCTGATCTTAAGCACTTTATTCTTTTTCTTGTTTCCTTTTCTACTCTTGCTAAATACCATTTGAACTTCTCAAATGCTTCAGACTTTTCTCTTAAATACATAACAGTCATCATTCTAGAATAATCATCAACAAAGAGAATAAAGAATTTTTCTCTGGTATAGCTCTCAATTCCAATAGGTCCACATAAATCAGTATGCACAATTTCCAAAATATCTTCAGATTGATATTTTTTACTTTTGAAACTAGACTTTCCCATTTTACCAATTTGACAATTCTTGCATAAACCAACATCAGGTTTCTTCAAAATAGGAATACCTCTTACTTTCTTGAATTTGCTTATTTTCATCATGTTGTCAAAATTTACATGACATAACCTTTTGTGCCATAACCAACTTTCTTCAATTTGAGCAATAAAACATGAGTAATCGCCAAGATCAAGATAAAACAGGTTACCTTTGGTTTGTTTGCCTGATCCTATCAGTTTTCCTTTGTCATCCAGTAGTCTTGCTTTGCCATTCATGAATTCAACCTTGAATCCAATGTTGATTAGCTGTGCTACACTTAGAAGATTATGCTTTAGTCCTTCGACCCAATATGCATTATCACATATAAGTTCTTTGGTTAATGAAATTCATCCTTTTCCTTTTATACAATAGGGTTCATTGTTTCCAAACCTTACATAACCACCATCAAAGTTTTCAAAGTGTTCAAACTTGGTCCTGTCACCAATCATATGATGTGAGCATCCACTGTCTATAATCCATGTATCATTCTTGCTTATATGAGAGATAAGTGCCATCTCATCTTCATCATTATCAGATTCATCTTGTACAGCAATAAAAACAATTTCTTCTTCACTATCATTCGAATCTTTAGCTAAGAAACATGTTTTCTTACCTTTATCCTTGAATGATTTGAAATTTTTCTTGCCATTGTACTTGTAATTTTTCTTCTCATCTTTGCTTTGCTTGTTTGGACACCTAGTTGCAATATGACCAATCTCTTCACATGAAAAATAGATTAAGGGAGTTTAACCTCTGTATTTTCCTCTGCCTCTTGAATACTTCTTTGCAAGTAATGCTTCAATAACTTCAAGATCACTATCAGAACTTTCCTCTGATTCTTCTTCACTTTCTGATTGGATTTTCTTCCCTTTCTTGAGTGAAAGTTTGGCCTCAAAAGCTGATTCAATATTTTTAGAAGTTGGAACATAGTTTTTATAGTTATCCAATTCAAAGGCTGTCAATCTTCCAACTAAGGCATCCAAAGTTATATTGTGATTTTCTTCACATCTTCTTTCGTGAATAGCAGAAAATCTTATTGCATAAATAGGGAGTAATGTTCTAAGAACCTTACTTATAACTGTTTCATCATCAATTTTTCCTCCAGAAGCTCTTATTGCACTAACACTTGTCTTGATCCTTTCAACATATTTTGCAATGTTTTATTCTTCTCTCATTTTCATTTGATTAAACTATCCTCTTAGGCTCTCTACTTTGGCTCTCTTCACATTGTCATCACTGCCATAGATTTTCTTCAGCTTGTTCCACATTTCATGAGCAGTTGTGTAGTCTTTGATTTCATCAAATTCTTCATAGCTAAGAGCTGATGCAATATCTATCATCATAGTGTTATGGTTCTTCTTCTCTACAATGTCTTCAACAGTTAATGTGCCAGTAGGAATTGTATATTCTTGATCAATATATTTGCATCCTGAATCACCAATGGAAGCCAAATGTAATCTCATGAGACCTTGCCATGCTGAAAAGTTATTTCTGTTAAGCCTTGGAATTTCTCTTTTGTAAGACATCCTGATCTTTAGCTTAGGTCCTTGAAACCCTTCCTGCTAGCACCAAAAGCTCTGATACCAATTGTTGGAAATATAGATGCAGTAACTAAGAGGGGGGGTGAATCAGTTAACCACAAAAATATTACCACTGATCCCTTGAATATCTTAACAAATTATTTACTGTGCCACTCGGTAATTATGCTAAAAACTTAATCCTTGAAGTGTGTAATAATTAAACTATTCTTAAGCATTCATCACTGATTAACTTACATGAATAAAGAAAATAACATGAACACAAGAGACACCAGATTTACCGTGGAAACCCAATATGGGAAAAACCACCAATGTAACTAGTTACTATTTTTCACTCTTTTGAAGTGATGCCTGGTTAGAAGCCAACCCGGTAAAAGGTTACAAAACAAACTATTAGGTGTGACCTTGTTAGAGGATTTAATCACCCTGCTAGGAGTGGCCTTGTAAGAGGTCTTGAAACAATTCAATAGAACTGTTACCTTGTTAGAGGATTTACAAAAATGGTTGTTAAACCAACTCGGTTAAGAGATTTTGATATCACTACTACAATTGCTAGAGAGTAACAATGAAATAACCTGCAACTGAATTGCTGAATATAGATCTCTGTTATGTTTTACTAGATCCTTACTAATCAATTAAATCTTTGCTACTCCTCAAGGATATCTGACCATCCTTCACAATTCGCACACACCTTTCTTCAAAAATGATTTCTGCATGCTGTATATTTTTTATTCACCATTTGACCTTCTATATATATATGCCATTTCATAATCATTTAGATTGACAAGTTGGCACTAATAATTATTATAACAGTCGGTTGGGATAAACAAACTATGATAAAAAAATTCTTTGAAAGGGCCGATCTTGCTTGGTAAACATTAATCCTGAAAAGATTTCCTTCGGTGACTGAGAGAACTCGGTAACCACAGTGAATTCTACAACATCCTTTGGAGACAGAGAGCTTGGTAACCACTAATTTTTCTTCGATAACTAAGGAGGCTCGATTAACACTGTTATCTGTCATGTTTCCTTTAGACACCTGAGAGAACTCGGTAGACACTAAAAATCGCTTAGCTGACCGACTGAGCTTGGTAGATACTGAGAACCGTTTAGCTGACCGACTAAACTCGGTAGATATTGAGAACCGCTTAGCTGACCGACTGAACTTGGTAGATACTAAGAATGATAATTGATATGACATTTGTGTGACATTAAAGACAACACATAGCTAATCCAACAATGTCCTTCAGACAATTGTATCCAACATAAAGATACTACTATTAGCCTAAAATGCAAAGATATGTTAGAACTTATGTAGAGAAATGCATCATATGTCAAAGAGCTAAGGGTACTTCTACAAATGCAGGACTTTATCAGCCTCTCCCAATACCAAGGAGACCATGGGAATGCATAAGTATGGATTTTGTGGTTGGTTAAGCTAGGACAAAGAGTGGCTTTGATAGTATCTATGTGGTAGTAGATAGATTTAGAAAAATGAGTCATTTTATCCCATGTAAAGTCACTCATGATGTAAGTCATATTGCTTATCTATTTTTCAAGGAAGTTGTAAGAATTCATGGCTTGCCAAGTAGTATTGTATTTGATAGGGATAGAAAATTCATGGGACACCTTTGGAGGTCTTTATGGAAAAGGCTAGGTACCAATCTAGCATTTAGTTCAGCTTACCATCCTCAAACTGATGGTCAAACTAAGGTGGTCAATAGGACACTTGGAAATTTGTTGAGATGTTTAACCAAGGAATATGGTTTAACGTGGGACATGGGATTTAGTCCTTCACCAAGCAGAGTTTGCCTATAATGATAGAATCAACATGACTATTGGCAAGAGTCCCTTTGAGATTGTCTATGGGATACATCCTAGGGGTGTATGTGAGCTAAGAAATCTGGAAAACCAAGTCCCTAATAGTGGCTATGTTGAAGATTTTAGTCAATCCATGAAAGAAGTGCATGATCAAGTGAAACAGTCTCTCATTGACAACACCAGGAAGATCAAGGACAAGGTTGATCTCAAGAGAAGGGAGGTACAATTTGGTGTAGGGGACTTAGTCATGGTCAACCTATACAAAGCAAGAATGGCACAAGGGGTTCCCATAAAGCTTCAGATGAGGAGAGTTGGTCCATGTCCTATATTGGCCAAGTATGGACAAAATGCTTACAAAGTTGGTCTCCCAGATGATCTAGCTATCTCTCCCATCTTCAACATTGCATCTACCTAGTTAGGTATAGAGGCCCTCTTACTGAGGTAGATCAAAATGTGGAGGAAGCTAAGAAGGAAGTTCAAGTAGCAGCCCTGCCTCCCACAACCAAACTAAAAGCAAAGAAGATATTGGACTCTTGGGTGCCTACAACGAGTAGGCATGGAATCTATATGGAACACCTTATCAAGAGGTAGGGTAAATGAGATTCAGAAGCAACTTGGGTCCCTGAGAATTAATTTAAACTTCAGGGCATAGATCTCCACCTTTTGTCTCCAGAGGGGACTTAGTTTCTTTGCTGGGGAGTATGGTACAGGGGCACCTAGAGAACAGGGCCCTCACCATTTCTAAATTTTTTTTGTGCTTTAATTTAAATGAGCTTTGTAAATATAATAAAGGTTTGAGGACCATCTTTTGTAAGTGGCAATGATGGTTAAAGGTCTAAAGGTCTTAGGAGTTCCTTGGTTGGCCTTAGAAGCTAATAGGTACCTCTTAGAGTGAGGTCATTTAAAGATGTCAGAGGTCTGTTTTAGGATTTTTGAAGTTATTTTACATTGGAATCAATGATCCAACACTTAGATTTCCACTAAGAGGAGTAACAAGCTTTAGAAAGCCTAGACTTGGTCTATTTGACAAGAAATTGCAAAAGTTGCAAAGTGTAACTTTGCAACTTTGAAAATGTTGCTCGACAACATTTAGTCATGATATGCTATAGTGGTGGATTTCACTTCTAGTGCGATGGGAACCCTAGACATGTTAGGAGAAGACCTAAGAGACCATATATTAACTCTAGACACCCTAATATTGCTAGAAGATATGTGACAGAGTACGGACAAAAGACTGTTGAAACTGTTTTGTATGTGAAAAGTAACACAATGAATGAAATGAAGGCTTTTGGGTGCTAAATTTGATACTGTAGCAACTTGGCATTGTAGTTAGTCTTGTTTGAAGTAGTTTTGATTCATTAGTTAGGGTGTAAATAGTTTTCTTTTAAAAAGTTTGTAATTAGTTTGTGTGTGCCAGTCTACTATCCTAAACCAGGCAGTTGGCTTTGTAAGCAATGTAGCTCACTATCCCACTATAGACTCAGTACAGCCATTTGGGGATAGTGAGTAGGTTCAATTTAATTTATGCTTGTAGGAAGAGGGCCTTTCAAAAGTTATGGAGGCATTTATAAACTCTTTCCCTAGGCGAGCCTAAGCAAGCCCAGTTAGGGAAGAGTGCTGTTGCAGTGGTTATAACTTGCAGGGTTGTGAAGATCCAGAGGAATGGAGATATGGAGTGGAAAGGGGATTGAGTAAGCCAACTTTGATGTGAAGGAAGAGGTGTCATCAATCCAAGAAGACACCTAGACAAGCTAAGGAGTAGTCAAGCCAAAATAAGTCGTATAAACCCTCACAAACCCTCATTTTGTGTCAGGGCTCCGTACGACCGTTTGGAGACCCCAAACCTCAAAAATCCTTGATCCCTAGCTAAAAGAATAGGAGTCTCTGAAGGAAGTTTGGTGGGGTTAGTAACTTGAAATGGAGTTATTTCCTTGTTTCTGTCATGCCCCTGGCTTGACTAAATTGTTCACTTTGATCTTGTAGCTTTTGTTTTGAGGTGTGTGTGACTGTGTATGGATTGTAATCATGGTTGAAATAGCTGTTTAAGTTATAAAATCTTAAATACCTATGTTTACAAACTTTCTGTTAGATAATCTTGGGGAATGTAGTTCTCTGTATTATTGTTTGAGACACCATTTGCAGAATTATGTTTGGTAAAATGTATTTGAAGTATTAGAGTTATAACAGTGAAATGATTTATAACGTTTAAATAAGATTGCTAATTAAATTCTTCAAAGAATCTTTTAAATGTGATATTTTATGATCAAATATGATCATACTTTACATTGAAAGGATAATTAAAATATGATTGCTATAACCATAGTGTTAGAGGTATTATCATTTTGGTAAATTAGAAAGAGGTGTGTGTGTCAATTATTTAACTTAAATAATTAACTTAATAAATATTATCTATATATATATATATATATATATTTAAGTTAATCTTTTATTTAATATTAATTAAATTAATATTAATATTGATTATGTTAGAAGTGTTAATGGTAATAAAAATTTGTGTTAGTAATTCCTTTTTAGTAAGAATTGTTAGTGGGATTACCTATTTTCTATGTTAGTAAGAATGTTGGGGATGAGTAATATAAGGTTACCTACATGCTAGTAGGTTGAGAGTTAAGCTTTGAATTGGTTACACATTCAAACCAAAAACATGGGTTTCTTCTGTTAGTCTGGCATGACCTTAATATTAGCATAGAATATTTGACTACCGGCTCTTTATCACTAGCATTTAAGAATGTGGCTAGTGCTTGTACCCTAGCCAACACTTGGCAACACCGAGTACCTGCAGTTATGGTAGAGATGAGGATATAGTTAATAAGGCACAGTTGGCATTCATTTCACTGAGAATGTTCAGTTGGTTGTCGCCAAACTATTTTGGGCAAGAAGTTTTCTGCCTTTGGAATTGTGGATTTCAGGCCTAGAAATGCTGCGAAAATTGTTGTTATTTTTGCATTAAATGGGAATCTTGCTTAATGTTTCTCTCAACTGTATCATCTTCGAGCCTGTTTGGAAGGCATCTATTTGTTTTTACTATTACTGGTTGAATATTGTATTAGTTTCACTGCTCTGCTTCGAGGGAAAAATCACGGTGATTGGTTTGTGAACCACCATTGGAGGTTGCGGTATTAGTATTGCCAGTCTTCACAGTGACTCGGCATTGTGTGAGGAAGAGATTTGTTGTTGCTCACTTATTTGGAGCAAGGATTTGGGGCATTCTACCAGTTCAAAACATCCCCACTCTCAGAAGTAGGCAGGGGCATTTCTAACTCAAACTCTAGTTTTCTTCAAGTGTTTTGTTTGTAGAAGTATGCTAAATATCATTTTCAATCATCTAAATTTATTGTATTAGGAATGAATCTTGTGTTATTGTGATATTATCTTTTAAAATGTTAGAAATTTTGAACAGTGTAGCAATTATGTCACTGATGGGATTTGGAATAACGGTTGGTTATGGTTGCTGTTCAGTAAATTTGAAAGAGTGTTTAAGGGACTATTTTATTATTATGAGTTTTTCCTTGTTAAAAGTTGTGATACGGTAGTGATAGGATAGTTAAGGTAATAGGGTTTCCTGAGCTTTGAGAGTGTTCTGTACTTCATATAAAAGTCTTCGTAACTTTTGTTAGTGAACTGAAAATGGTGATTGGTGAGTAGCATTCTTGGGGGATAAGACTGTGAAATTTTTCTGCATGCCTGTTATTTATCTTACCGTGTTCCTGGTGTGGCAATCTTGTATTTTGGGGTTGCATAACCATAGCGCAGGAATTTGGAATCGATATAGGGTAATGGGTGTCAAGATTTTTGTGTATCAATGTATTCTGTAACCTCTGTTTCTACAGTTTAGGGTACTATGGTTTTTGTGGTATTAAGTTTGGGGGGGGGGAGAGTGATGTAGGAGCATCCTAGGTGTAAGAGCAATCTTGCATCACCCAAAAATATTTCTATTTTTGTATTCAATAAGGGCTATCTTGTCCAGAGTTGCTATTTGTGGAAACTTGCTATTTTTAGTAAGTTGGTCTTACGATCTTGAAATGTCTAATTTTACATATGGAGGTTCATCTCAGTCATATCAGCCTGCTAGCAAAGTTTCATGGCTAGATCAGGTCTGGTTTTGAAGATATTGAAGATTTTCGGTATTGGCAGTAGGGTACAGAAACTTTGAACTCAGTTTTGAAGGCTTTAGAGGCCCCGGATGAGGTTGAAAATTTGGGTGATGGGTGCTTTCTGCGAGTCAAGCCTGTAGAGTGCTTCCTGGTGTTTCCAGAATGGGGTTATAATAGCCAATCGGGTCAACGGGTGATGACTTATGGTCTTCGGAAGTTGGGTCACCTGAAATGGCAGAAAATAATTTTTCTTCAAAATTTTTGTTTGGGTTTCAAAACTCATTTTGAGCCGACTTTGATGTTATAAATTATAAAACAAAATAATTCTAAGTTTGGTCGGCCCTAAGGGCTAAATTTCTAGAACCTTCTCGGGCGGTGGAAATTGCCTATATAAAGAAGGCTCGTAGTGTTGTCTAGGGCGGTTCTGGGTAGTGGATCTGGGTATTGATTCGAGGCTTTGTCCTACAGAATATTGTAAGGGAATGCCCATGTGGCTTTGCATATTGTAATTTTGAAAGTTTGTAATTCCACATTTGTGGAGATAATAAGAAGCCAATTTTTTGTTCTTGCATATTATTGTTATTGTTTCTCTATTTCTGTTATGTGTTTGTGGTATTAAGGGGAGCACCCTTCATCAAGTGGTATCAGAGTAGGAGTTCTTGAGTGTGTAAATAGATCGTTGACTGTGAGGTAGTTTGCACCAGGACCGTGGTTAGGGTTTCAGCGCGCATTGCGAAAATGCCTCCACGAAGAGAACGTGGCGGAAGAGCTGGTGCTGTGACACCTGAGGTTAGAGAGTTGCGGAGACAAGTGCGAGCATTGCAAGAAGAGATTTGCAGAGGAATGAATCTTAATGTTAGAGATGAAAGTGAGGATGAAGCCGAAAAAGAATATCAAGAAGGAGAAGCTGAAATTGTGAACTAGGAGGAAGAAAGAATTTTTTGGGTGATTTCCAAGATTGGGAAAAGACCTAAGATTGAGGTTCCTACATTTTTTGGAAATCTTAACCCAAAGGAATTGATCGACTAGATCAATGAATGTGAGGAATATTTTGAGTATGAAGATGTTGAGGATCCTGATAGGGTCAAATTTGCGAAGGCCAGATTGAAAGGTCATGTGAAGATCTGGTGGCAAGAAATTCAATTGGAGCAAAATAGAAGAGGGAAAGATAAAATCACAAGATGGGATCGGATGGTGGATAAATTGAAGCGATAGTTCATTCTTGTTGATTATAAGCTTGACCTACTAAAGAAAATGTAAAGTTTGAAGCAAGCAGGAAGATCTATTCAGAAGTATACAGAGAAGTTCTATCGACTCCTCATCAGAACAGGCCATGCAGAAGCTGATAAGGAGAAAGTTGCCCAATACCTTAATGGGTTAAGGCCAAGCATTCAGGAGGAGTTGAATCTGGTTTGAATGAACAGTATTGAGGAGGCATACCAGTTTTCCCTAAAAGTAGAGGAAAAGCTGAACAAGAAGTTTGAGAGCAGACAAAATGGAAGAGGTCATGGTGGAAGATCTGGCGGACGGTCATATGGTGGCTGAAATGAAGATTCGAAAAAGAAGGATGAGGCCAGTAGCAATCAGAATCAGAGAGGAAATAATTCCAATCGTTTCCAGGATCAGAGTAATAGAGATCAGAGAGGAAGAGGAAGAGGACAAGGATCTGGAAGAGGAGGCTTCCGTGGAACATGTTTTCACTGTGGAGAAGAAGGTCATAGGGCATTTGAATGTCCTCAGTACCAAGGTAGAATAGACAGGAGAAATGAAGGCCAAGCCAGAGTTGCACATGTAGATGAAGATGCTAGATCATCAAATTTTGAAGATGCTGAAAGAGGAGAAATGCTAATTAACAAAAGAGTCTTGCTGAGTGGTGAGAATGAACTTGAACAAAGGAGGAGCCTGTTTCGTACTAGATGCAAGTGTGAGGGTAAATGCTGTGATGTGATTATCGATAGTGGAAGCACTAAAAATTTGGTGTCAGAAGAGATGGTGACAAAGTTGAAGCTCAAGAGACAAAAACACCCACATCCATATCGGATTGCTTGGGTGTAGGATGACCACAAGGTCATGGTCAGTGAACAGTGCCTAGTAAAGTTCAAGATCGGCGGGTACCGAGATGAGGTACTATGTGATATCATCTCTATGGATGCATGTCATTTGTTATTGGGTAGATCGTGGCAGTTTGACAGATGTGATGTACATGATGGTCGTGCGAATACCTATTCCCTGACAAAGGATGGAGTGCGACATAAGCTAAAGCCATTGAAGGAGACCGAAGAAAAGGTATGTGGTAATGCAAGAATAACATTTGTTGATGGAAGAAAATTCTTAGATGGTATGAGGCATGAGCATGTGTGTTTTGCTTTAATTCCAAAAGTTGGAAAAGAAGAAGTAGAGGATGTACCTGTAGAGGTTGCAGATTTGTTGAATGAGTTTCAGGATATTGTATCTGATAATGTACCTGATGGATTACCATCGATAAGGAAGATCAGTCATCAAATGGATTTGATTCCAGGAGCCAGTTTGCCAAACAAGGCAGCACACAGAATGACACTAACAAAAAGTAAAGAGTTGAACAGACAAGTACATGAGTTATTGCAGAAGGGTTTGATTCGAGAGAGTCTGAGTCCATGTGCTGTACCAGTGGTATTAGCACCAAAGAAGAATGGAGAGTGGAGGATGTGTACAGATTCTAGAGCAATAAACAAGATCACAATCAAGTATAGGTTTCCATTGCCACGAATGGATGATATTATGGATTGTTTGAGTGGAGTTGTGTATTTCTCAAAGATAGATCTAAAGAGTGGATATCACTAGATTCAGATCAGAAAAGAAGATGAATGGAAGACTACCTTCAAGACAAAGGAAGGACTCTATGATTGGTTAGTCATGCCTTTTGGGCTAACCAATGCACCGAGCACTCTCATGCGGCTCATGAACGAGGTTCTGAAAGAATTTTTGGGTAAGTTTGTCATTGTTTACCTAGATGATATTTTGATTTTTAGCAAGACATTGAAGGAACATATGATGCATATTCGTATGGTGTTTGAGAAGTTGAGAGATGAGAAATTGTTGATTAATTTGAAGAAGTGCAGTTTTGTGAAGAAAGAGTTAGTGTATTTGGGATTTGTAGTTTCAGCAGAAGGTCTAAAAATGGACCCAGAGAAGGTACATGCTATCCTTGAATGGCCTACTCCAAAGAGTGCTACCGAGGTAAGATCTTTTCATGGTCTAGCTAGCTTTTACAAAAAGTTTATCAAAAATTTTAGTAGTATTTGTGGACCCTTGACTGAAACAATGAGAGGGGATAGAAAAGAGTTTAAGTGGACTAATGGGGCAGAAAAGAGTTTTCAATTGTTGAAATAAAAAAGTTACAGAACAACCTATTTTAGCACTTCCAGATTTTAATAAGGTGTTTCAAGTAGATTGTGATGCTAGTGGTATTGCAATAGGAGCTATTATGAGCCAAGAAGGTAAACCTGTTGCTTATTTCAGTGAGAAGTTAAATGATGCCAAGAGAAAATATTCTGTTTATGATCAGGAATTTTATGCTATAGTTCAGGCATTGAAAAAGTGGAGGCACTATCTACTTCCTAAGGAGTTTGTTTTATATACTGATCATCAAGCTTTGCAATATTTGAATAGTCAAGGAAAGTTGAATCAGAGGCATTTGAAATGGGTTGAATTTTTGCAGAGTTATACATTTGTTTTGAAACATAGGAGTGGAAAGTCTAACAGGGTTGCGGATGCTCTTAGCAGAAGGCAACTATTGTTGACAGAAATGCAGATTGAGGTGGTTGGGTTCAAGGAACTCAAGAATTTGTATCCAGAAGATCCTGATTTTGGTGAAGCTTGGAAAGCTTGTACAAAACCTATTACTCTAGACATGACGAAATGGTTGGATTTCATCATCCAGGATGATATGCTATTCAGAGGGAGTCAGTTGTGCATTCCACAAAGTTCTATGAGGGAGAATCTCATGAAGGAGAAGCATAGTGGAGGATTGGCGGGACATTTTGGTCGTGATAAAACCCTTGTTTTGGTTAGTGAAAATTATTATTGGCCACAATTGCAGCAATATGTGAAGAAGTTTGTACAGTGTTGCAGAGTATGTCAGATGGTGAAAGGAGTGAAGCAGAATACAGGGTTGTATCAGCCATTGCCTATACCAGAGAAGCTTTGGGAGGATATCAGTATGGACTTTGTTCTTGGTTTACCGAGGACACAGCGGGGACATGATTCAATTTTTGTAGTAGTTGACAAATTTTTGAAGATGGCACATTTCATTCCTTGCAAGAAGACTAATGATGTTGTTCATGTAGCAGAATTGTTTTTCAGAGAAGTGGTGAGACTACATGGTTTGCCAAAGACCATAGTTTCAGATTGAGATATTAAGTTTGTTGGATATTTCTGGCGGACATTGTGGAAGAAGTTGAAGATAGATTTGAAGTTCAGTTCATCACATCATCCACAGACTGATGGACAGAAAGAGGTGGTGAATAGAAGTTTGGAAAATTTGCTAAGATGTTTGGTTGGAGATAAGCCAACAGGATGGGATTTGATTTTACCACAGATAGAATTTGCATACAATAATTCTATCAACAGGAGCACTGGTAAATCACCATTCCAGATTGTATATGGAAGTAGTCCAAGAAATGCATCTGAGTTGAGAAAGATAGATAAAGGAGAAATAAGTAGTTCTGAAGCTGAAGATTTTGCAGATTATTTGAAAAACATCCATGAGGAGGTGAGGAAGCACATTACCAAGATGAATGTGCAGTATAAGACTAATGCAGATGAGAAAAGGAGGCATAAGGAATTTCAGGTTGGGGATGAAGTCATGGTTCATTTGTGAAAGGAGCAGTTTCTAGTTGGTACATATAACAAGCTGAAAATGAAGAAGTTTGGACCATGTAAGATACTGAAGAAGCATGATTCAGGAAATGCATATGAGGTAGGATTGCCTACTGAGCTAAATATTTCACCAGTGTTTAACATTTCAGATTTGACAAAGTATCATGAAGGAGGTGTTGAAGATGAGGTTGCAGCAGCATAGTGGAGTATTCCAGCAACCAGTTCAAATATCAAGGAGATTGAAGACATACTGGACAGTCGTGTTGGCAGAAGCACAAGGAACAGGACATATGAAGAGTATTTGGTCAAATGAAAAGGACGACCTGTTGAAGATTCATCATGGCTAACAAAGGAGGAGGTTAACCATCTTGGTTTTTCTCTGCACACCTGAGTCGTGACAGGGTCACTTCTCAAATTATCCCGGGTGTCTGATGCAGGAGCATCTTGGGTGTAAGAGCAATCTTGCATCACCCAAAAATATTTCTATTTTTGTATTCAATAAGGGCTATCTTGTGCAGAGTTGCTATTTTTGGAAACTTGCTATTTTTAGTAAGTTGGTCTTACGATCTCGAAATGTCTAAGTTTACATATGGAGGTTCATCTCAGTCATATCAGCCTGCTAGCAAAGTTTCATGGCTAGATCAGGTCTAGTTTTGAAGATATTGAAGATTTTTGGTATTGGTAGTAGGGTACAGAAACTTCGAACTCAGTTTTGAAGGCTTTAGAGGCCCCGGATGAGGTTGAAAATTTGGGTGACGGGCACTTTGAGTGGGTCAAGCCTATAGAGCGCTTTGTGGCGTTTCCAGAATGGGGTTATAATAGCCAATCGGGTCAACGGGTGATGACTTATGGTCTTCAAAAGTTGGGTCACCTGAAATGGCAGAAAATAATTTTTCTTCAAAATTTCTGTTTGGGTTTCAAAACTCATTTTGAGCTGACTTTGATGTAATAAATTGTAAAAGAAAATAATTCTAAGTTTGGTTGGCCCTAAGGGCTAAATTTTTAGAACCTTCTTGGGTGGTGGAAATTGCCTATATAAAGAAGGCCCGTAGTGTTGTCTAGGGTGGTTCTGGGTAGTAGATCTGGGTATTGATTTGAGGCTTTGTCCTACAGAATATTGTAAGGGAATGCCCATGTGGCTTTGCATATTGTAATTTTGAAAGTTTGTAATTCCACATTTGTGGAGATAATAAGAAGCCAATTTTCTATTCTTGCATATTATTGTTGTTGTTTCTCTATTTCTGTTATGTGTTTGTGGTATTAAGGGGAGCACCCTTCATCAGAGAGATACCCAGTTTTGTTTGGGTCGAGCATTGTAGGAATTACTCGTATTGGAAGATAATATATAGTTTGATTTTGGATCGGTGTGTTAAATAGATTTTTTTTAAAAGATGTTGTTGCATTAGTTTGAAGGAAAGCCGTTTAGGGAGACTCGATATTGTAAAGATACCATTGACAAGATTTTATGGTAGTAATACTGAGTCTTTGCTATTTTAGATACCCGAGTTCCCTTAAGACTTAAGAATGGGATAACTCGTTTGATGGCCTTCGTTAATTTTGTTTCTCCTTATAGATGTTTGGTTTACTTATAAAACTATAAGCAGTATCATCGTTCATCTTGAATAATGATCAGTTTGGTTTGGCACAGGTTAATGTAGATGTTTAGTTATGAATATTACAGGAATGGGATGAACCAAATTAAGATTTAAATTGTTCCTCTTATTCATCGTGGGGAATTAGGAAGTGTGGCTTATAGTTTCTGAACCTACAATCTCTCTATCTCTTATTGTATTGATGCGTATTATGAAATCTTAGATTAGAATGTTGTTTAAATCATAGCTTGGTAGTTTCAATACGGGCTTTGAAGATTTATTTTAAGACTGTATGTCTTATTTTCAGCTCCAAATTTCTAAGTCCTATTTCTTTCTTTATTTGAGTACTCATAGTAAACATTTTAAGTTGGGAAAATTCTTAGGTTGTTGTTTTACCTAGTTCAACCATTGGCAAATTGTTGGTCTTACTATTTCTTGCCAAGCTTTTGAATGTGAAATAACTATTAAAAGCTTTGGATTTTGTTAGTCTCTTTATGATATTTCCAGCTTGTGCCACTATTGGAAATTGGGAGTTTTCTTTAATTCGCTGTTTGGACAGGGGTTTGTAATGTGGTTTCAATCTGAAGAATAGGAATTTGATCGTGTCTTCGAAAGTTTGGATTCTTTTTAGACTGTGGATTATGTTTGAGCATGAGTTATGTATCGGTCTCAATGTTTTAGTAGCCAGATAATCCATATTCATTTCGTAGTATCTATCTCCATTGATTCTTTTGGTTAAATAAGTACGAGACTGTCACTGGAATTCTTCTTCGGAGTTGTGACTATATATTGAGTTTTCAGTGATTAGAAATAAAGTTCTGGGCAGAGGTGAAACGTGTTTATGAACTAAAGATTTTAAACAGCTCAATGTTCTGTTCATTTCACATTCTCATTGTTCTTTTGAAATTGATTGAGATTATATAGCTTAGTTGACTATGAATAGTGTCGACAATTGTAAAGATTGATTTCTAGTTGATATTTAGTAGTCAGTAGGAAATCTCGGGATTGAGATAGTTTTAGAAATCTCATACCATACAGGTTTCTGTAGAGCATAGGGACATGTTAAAATAAGATCCCAATTAATGTTCTGCTCTTAACGAAGTTACGCTGATTGTCATGGCTTTAAATCTATATGCAGTTTGAAAGAGTTATCTTTTGTAAATGTCGAAAGGATTTAGATTTTGTCATGGCTTAGTTGAATGCTGTTAATAGTTCGATATACTCTGTGCTAGTTGAATGTCATTAAGGGAATTTCTAGTTAGTAGATTAAGTTGTTTGGTATCACTGGGAGTTATTTTTCGTGGTCGATTCTTGAGTGTTTAGATATGAGTAGTTTTGGGTTGATGGATCTAGTCAATGTTTACTTGTTTTGTTGTTATTAATCAGCAGGTCGAAAGTAGTTAATTGAATTCAAATTCATTCTTAGGTTCTATCAATTGTAATCAATGATCAATTGAGCTATAGATCTCTTACTGTCACCAGAGATGTCAAGTAACAGTATTATAGAAATGATTACAAGTATGAAACAACCATGTATTATTGTTAGAGAAAAAAAAAAAAAGGGGATTATAGGGGAAAGTTAAATAGTTTATAAATAATCATTATGAAGGTCGACAATAGTTATAATGCAATTGACAATTATAATGTTTTATCTCTTTCTTATTTATGGTCGTTAATATTTTAGTAAGGGGTCAGATACAATAGAATTATAAATAGTTGTATCCTGTTAAGACTGAGATTAATAGCATGGTATTCAATGTTGTGTACACGGGTTTGAATTTTGAAAATGATAATTTACAATTTAAAAATTAGAATTTTATTCTAAACTACTGTTTAGTAAATAAATATGAATGATTTGTTACCATTCTGAAATGTTATTTACAAGGTCATATAATTATATACCTGTTAGAGTATGTATTTGTATACACAAGCCGTGGTGTATACATGTACATACGCCGACATGTATATAAAAGTATGAACTTATAAATAATAGAGCAGAATTTAAAACAAATATGTTTATATTTAATTGTAGTATGGCAAACTTATTTATTTGTTAAAATGTAATGATTGTTGTAATGATTCAGTTGATATCTGATTATGATTAGCTATTCTATTCAATGAATTTTATGATTTCAATGTGGACATTATTATTTTACAGTTTCAGATGTAATGCTATTTTAACGTAGAAAGGATATTATTTGAATTGATTTGTGATGAAATAAGTATTGTGGTATATTCTTCTGTTGGATGACAACATGCTTTATTATGTATGTTATGGTAAAATGGGAACATGGATCTATTTGGAATTTCTAATTGCTGTTTCAATTTTATTATTGATGCAATAGATATGACATTATGGTTGAAATTGAATAATGTAGATCATTTCATTTCAATTAATATTGCTAGATCATGTGTTTTGAGATAATGCAAGTGTGATCCTTAGTATGGGTGGCTCACACTAGTCTAGTACCTTGTGGTGATAGAATTTCTGTCAGTTCCAACTGACACTAGTCTAGATCCTTATGGGAAAGAATTTCTGTCAGTTATTTAACTAAGTGATAACTTAAAATTCATGGGCTTTGGGTTTCATTAAAAAGATTAAATTAATTGCCTCGATTACTGTCACTTGTTGGTGAAGTAAGGGCGTGGTAACACCCTTATCGCTTGTTTAAGATAAGGTTTGCATATGGTACTTCTTCGAGTTACCTTAAGGTGGCCGATCGTTGAATTCTTATGCGGACACCCAAAAATCTATTGGATCATCACCTTGTCATTTTCTTTGCGAGTTTATTTCTGTTGGAAGAAAAGTACTTGCTGAATTTAGTCAAATAGAAAAGAAATACTTTTGTTTATTTGGAGCTATATCTATTCTTATATCTGTATGATTTAGCTTATTATGTATATGTACTAACCTGTATGTTACAGATACTTGGAGGATTTCTATTATCTTAAATATTGTGACTAAGCCCTGTTTTGTTTTGTGTCTGTTCTGGTCTTTGTATTCAGGATGACTAGATGGAAGACCATGTTTATGGGAGATGGTTAGTGGCTGTTAATTTATGGGAACAACTTGATACTTGGTGCTTAATTATTAAATTTGTACTTAAGCATAAGGATAGATAGATGGAAATCTGAAGCTTGGAAACTATACATTTTTATAAGAGTATAAGAGTATACTCTCATGTACTTCAAAACTATGGTGATAATGTTATAACTGATTAAGTATGTTATTATGGGCTTGTGGTTGAGCTTGTTTATAAAAAAAATTATTGCCCCTTTATTATTATATTATTTGAATGGTTTTTATATTGGTTTGTCTTTTATAGTTTTGGGGGTATTACAGTTTCTCAGAGCAGGAGGCCTAATAGGGGCGCTTTCCTTGTAGCCCTATTTTGACAGAGATACTCAAAATCAGTAAGGAGAAACATTGCATGGGGTCATTTTGAGCATTGAAAATAGTGAAATGGAAGGTTGTTAATCACCTCCATAACCTTGCAAGGACCTAGGACAATTGTGAGAAGTTGGACCTTAGTAAAGGCTAAGGAACCTAGAGTATTCCTCATCCAAGAAGAGTACCTAGAAGTGGGAAGCATGGATTTTTACATTATATAGGAGAGTGGGGTTTAGGATCAGGGGATCACACATAGAAGAGGGTCCTATAGATCCAATTGGTAGACTTGGAAGTCACCTTAGGTCTCAGTGGTAGACAAGAAGCATGGACTAGTGATTATTTCATCCCCTCTCCCTATCACTATACCAACTCAACATCTTCAGTTCTTTAGTAGCCTCCTCATACTCCCTCTTAGGTTCAATATTCCTCTGCAAACCAACTAATGCACTTTGTATCTCTTTCTTCATCTCAAATTCAAGGTATGAAAATATTTGCTTCATTGTTCTAGGGTTCATCCTACTGAGTGACATCTCTCCCTTCACTCAGTGCAATTGGCTTGGTTCAATGATCTAATTGCAAGATCTCAATTGCCTCTCACTCAATGATTTATTGAACATGCTTATAGTCTACCTCATTTTGATTATCTGTCCATCAATAGAATTCCTCAAGGACCAAAACACATTCCAAGGTTCACAACCAATAATAGTTCCTCTCCAAGCCATCCTTGTGCAAATCCTCTACAATTTCGGGTCAGATGCACATTCTGCCACCCCACAAAAAACCATCTAGGATTTCACAAGCTCACAAAAAATGATCTACCATCATAGGAACATCAACCATGCTCTGATACCAAAGGATGTAGTCATGGCAGAAGTGTCCCCGATGGAGTTGGTCCAAACCATGCTACATGAGTCTCATAGTGGAAACAATCAATTGTGATAGCAATAATAATGAACTGAAAAACATGCCCATTTAGGCCTTTACATTATCTGAAACATGAATTTACATCATATTTTCCCAACAACATGCCGGTTTACACTTAAGGCACACATGCCTGATTACAACCACAAATCTAGATCCGTCGTGGATGTTGATCTTCTGAAAGACTAGACCTACTAAAAAACTACTAAATTAAGAAACAAAACCTATAATATCTACAAGTTCGCAAGCAACAAGTTGTTCAAGGAGATCACATTCTCGAAAGATGAAGAAAATGTATTATAACAATTAGGTCAGGACCCAAATCTAGAAGAACACACCCAGATTGATATGGAATGATGTGCGATCAGACAAGGAGGTTGACCAAGAGCCTAAGATCATCGAATGTGCTAATAAGATTTGTAAGCCACAAGAAAGCTTCACAAGATCAAAAAAATTAGATTAGCCGTTAGTGTGAAGAATGGATAGGTCCAAACCAAAAACTCTAAGAAATCTCCACCAAGATAGAACAAATAGAAATGCAATCCTAGACATAGATTTCACATGATGTCTAGAACATGCCATTAGGTCTGTACGAGCAAAAGAGCCATCTGGAAGGAACACAACACAAAACAGTAAAACTAAACAACATGAATAATTGGAAATGAAAATATTTTTGGGTGATGCAAGATTGCCAAGAAACCCAAGATGCTCCTGCATCATCCACTTGTGTGCAATCATGAGGTGATCGTAGTGTATACTCTTGCATGTTGTATCTTGCTTATGTTTATAGTTATTAGATGCACTATAAAATGAACTATAATGTGATTCATTAGTATTAGCAGATAAAAATATAACAGTTATATGCAAATATAATCAATAATGCAAAGGAATAAAACACACATAAGTAGAACAAGAAGACAAAAAGATTTAATGTGGTTCACCAATTCTTGAGCTATGTCCACCAAACAGAGAGTCCAATCGTATTATCCAGTAATTTCAGCCTGTTACAACATGCAATCCCTTGCAACTCAATACCGCTGCAAGAAGCTATGAAATTCTCATATATTGAGAAAACCCTAACCCTAAGCCATTATAACAAGACTTATGTCAGTTAACAAGTTAACCCTAAAAATACTTGACTCGTCAAACTAGGGAAAAGCTTGACGAGTCAACCTAGGGAAATGTTTGACATGTCAACTCAAAAACACCTGATGAGTTAACCCCACGATAAATGAAAAGTGTACCATACTTGCTTGATTTGTCACCACATGCCAACACGTTTAACGATCTCCATGCTCTTCAACATATTTTCAACCCTTAAGCACCTTCATTAAAAAATCAAACGATAATCATATTGCAATGTAGATACTACATAACCAAACTTGAACACAACACCAATCAAAATATGCACTAAACAATTGCATACATTTCACTCCATTCTATCACACTTTACCTACTTTCTTTGCTCTTCAAACACTTCTAACGAATAACACTAAAATCAGGAACTCGATACTTTGTGTCTTGTTTTGAACTGAACACTATAAAAATGTGCCTTCTTTTGTTTACCTTTTATTATGAATAATCTCTATTAAACATATAACCATTATTCTTGAGAACGGAAGAAATTGAAGTCATGTATGAAAATACTCTAGTGAACATGATCATAAACGTGACAGATTGTGCTGCAACTTGCCATTAGATCACACCAACAAATCATGTTTATGTCAACGCAAACAACTATCCCTCTCATGGAATGAACACTGTTCATGTCAACGGACTCGTGCCATCCACCATTGAAACTATTCAATGTGCCATTTGACTGACTAAATGAGAGAAAGGTTTTGACCGTCACAAATGTGCTGTTCAAACGACCTCGTCCGGTATCGCACGCATGCCACACGGGTGGGTTATTTAAAGCGTCATGCAACCCAAGCGTGTGATGTTTTGTCCACACGAACGAGCGCTGTATGAGCGGCAACAACACATTGTGCATGACCGCCTTCTCACTATTTTTTTTAACGATAAAACCATTCATTGTTTCCCACTGTTTTGGCGAGCTGCATTATCTGTTTTTCAGCGACCCATTTGCAGAGGCGCAGCCTGCGGAATACAAAGCTTTTATTAGAATGGGCAGAATACCCTGCTGTGAAAAGGACAGCGTGAAAAGGGGTCAATGGACGCCCGAGGAAGATGCAAAGCTCGTCAGTTATATTTCTCAACATGGAACCAGAAATTGGCGGCTTATTCCCAAAAATGCAGGTTATAAATCTTTACTTCTCTCCCAATATCTCAACTATACAAAACCATTAATGTTTCATTTTATATTTGGTGTATTCATGAAGTTTTTGTATTGCAGGTTTGCAGAGATGTGGAAAGAGCTGCAGGCTCAGATGGACGAATTATCTTCGCCCAGACCTTAAGCATGGAGAATTCACAGACAACGAAGAACACACTATAGTTAAATTGCATTCTGTTGTTGGCAACCGGTAGTTGTGTTGCTTCTGTTACCTCCGTTATCTGTTTTACTTGATTTGTGATTCCTTCAGATATATATCTATTGACTACTCACCGAGCCTCTGCCAATTGTGACAATGATAGGGAATAAGTGAAATCAATATTTAGAAATCAAACAAATGCCATCGGAAGTTTGTGATTCCTTGGGTTTATAAAATAGTATACTAATTGCATTTAGGATTTGAACTATAATCAAATTACTTTCATTTCAGATTGTGAGTATTTATTCCTGGAGATATTTTGTAAGCCAAGTCAAATTTTGATATTGTTGTTTGGTATATCAGTTTTTGAATTCGATTGTGTAGAGTTTTTTGTCATCAACATTTCAGATCATATTACATGGATGCAAGAGAGCATGTAGTATGATCCGAAACATCGATGACAAAAAACTCTACACAATCGAATCCAGAAACTGATATAGCATTTGTATGGATTGTGGAAATCTAATAGATTTGGTTGTTGTTTGGATTTGAAAATAAATTTTCGAGACAAACACATTGATCCAAGTTTCATTAGTTGTGGTTCACAAGAATCTATTTTTCAGAATTCAACTATGTAGCTTTTTAAGTCAAACTCATTGACATATGTTTCATGAACACGATTCACAAGAAACTATCTCTCAAGATTCAACTGCGTAGGATTTTGATCAAACTCATCGACCTTTGTCTTTGTGTTTCATGAGTAATGGTTCACAAGAACCCACCTTTCAGAATTCATCTGTGCAGTTTTTTGAGTCAAACTTATTGATCCATATTTGATGAGTAGTACTTCACAAGAACTCATATTTAATATTAATCATAGATCAATAAATTCAACTCGAAAAACTACACTATTGAATCCTGATAACAATATGATTAGTATTTCCTTACTTCCATTTCATTTGTAAATTATTTACTTCCATTTCATTTGTAAATTACTTACTTCCATTTCATTTGTGCATTACTTACTTCAATCACTAGAAAATTTTGTTGCAGATTAATTTATTATGATTTAACTGCATTGCAGATGGTCATTGATCGCTGCACAACTTCCTGGACGAACAGACAACGATGTAAAGAATCATTGGAACACAAAGCTGAAAAAGAAGCTATCTGGGATGGGAATCGACCCAGTGACACACAAGCCATTTTCTCACCTGATGGCAGAAATAGCGAGCACATTAGCTCCTCCACAGGTTGCTCACCTTGCCGAGGCAGCCTTGGGATGCTTCAAGGACGAGATGTTGCATCTCCTTACCAAGAAGCGCATTGACTGGAGAACAGTAGACCCAAAAGGAACAATTCTCTACAATGGTATGTCTTCCTCTCAGTTTTCTCCAAATAGGATGTGGGATCTTCCACAGAACAACAATATGTTGTGTCATTCTAAGGACGAGGTGTTCATATCAAATGATAATGGAATCAGGCAGGGAACGGAACAATCTGATATAATCATACCCAAACCATGGGAAACCCATGTGAATCCTGAGTTAAATGGATTCAACTCCACAGGTAGTCTGTACAATGCATTTCAGTTTTCTGGGCCAGAATATCGTTCTCCATCATTATATATGGGCGGGTCATCAAACAAGGCTGAAATAGATTTCCCATGTATTGCCACTACTAGCCCCTGGGGCATGGCTCGTGGGTTTTCTGGTCATATGGATAATTTGGATAGAACATCCAACGTTACACTTTCACATACATCTTTGAGTCAACAGGAGGGTGTGGAATGTGGAAACATTTGGAAGCAGGTGGAGCGTAATGATAATGGTGGTCATGTGGAGGAGGGGTCACCATGGAACCAAAGTATGTGCAGTGGAAGCACATGTACTGGTGGTGAGCAATGTGCTGATCTTGAGCAACAAGAGGTTGAAGAGGAAGAGACAAGATCAGATGGTGTGGGAGATAAGAGCAGACAGGCGTTTAATTCTGAGTGTGTCTTGTGGGATTTATCTGATGACCTCATCACTCCAATAATATAACTATTCTGATGTCGTAATATACATACACATATTATAGTTTCATTGTTTTGTTTTGATAGATATTCTCTTGCAAGGCTCTCTTTAGTTATATATGGATAGGATTTATAGTTTACTTCGCCCACTTCTTTTTTCAGAACTCTGTCATGGACACTCTCATTAATTTGTGCTTTTATTTCACTTAGGCTTCTACAAAGAACTGTTTCACTCAATTATCCAACAATAATGTAAATGGTTTGGAAATTGAATAAGATAAGGATCTAATATTTCTTTTGATAATTAAAGAATGAATAGTTTTTATAATTATTTAAATACGATAATATGGTTGAGTAAGATGAAGGATAATATTTTGTTTGATAATTAAAGAGTGAAAGATAATGAAATGGATGAGATTCTAAAATCTATTTAGTATCAAATTTAGAAATAATGTCTTTCTAAGATCAATGAATTTCAAAGTTTTTTTTCATATCTCTTCCTTCTAGGACATGTTAATAGGCTATGGAAGAATTTACAATTGTAGATTGATAGTGAAACCACATATTCATCCTACAAACTCATAGTATTGTAATATACGATTTCACTTGGTTTGTAACATTTTTTTTTTATAAATGTTTCAAAAAATATTTAATTTTGAAAAAATACCTTAAAGGATTATCAATACATCACAAGGAGCTTTCACCTAGATTAATGCTTAAAAATGAAGAATATAAAATCTAACAATCAAACATCTATTTATGCAGATTTGTTGCTCTTTTTGTTGTTGTACCAAGTTAAGAGTTGATATTCATCTTATGAAGAATGAGCTCTTTTGTAGAAAAATGATAAGCATATAAGAGAAAAAAAGCAAAAATTATTATGGATAACTTGTGAGATTTAGAAGCTCAAGATGAATGATATGTTTTAAATGATAGAGACAACATAAATAAAATGAAATCATATGATTCCTACAGAAGATAAAACTAAAATATGAAATCTTATTAATTCAGTTAAATTATTTTACATTGTTTTGCATTGCCTTTAAACTTCTTATTTCCTTTACAAAACTAATGAGAATGAACTTCACAACTAAATAACTAGTTTATTCAATGTAAAATGTTATTCTGTAACAATCCCCAACCCTTAATGTTTGCATTGTGAAAGAAGAAAAACTTGTCAAAATTAAGCTAAATTTCTCTATCTAGGCAAATAACCTAACTAGCCAAGTTTGCATTGCATCAACCCAAACTCCTCATCTATGGGAAAATATACTGATTATCCAACACAAAATTATTTAAGGTTTGTGAATTCAACTATCAACATACCAACAACTCACCAACTTTATGGATTCAAAAATCCAAAAATCCACAACTCAACAAATTTGTGAATACAATTATTGAATTATCAATAAAATACTACAAACATTTACAAAACATGAGAGAACATAAAGTGTTCCCAACCTCCTTGCACAATTAGACACCTTTTCTTTGAAATTCCACATCTCCTCCAAGTGTGTTTAATGCCTTGTTTGGTGTTGTGGAAATAATCCACCTTTTGCTGTAAAAAAAACCAACCAAAATGTGAATACAACAAGTGCATCTAGAAGAAAATACTACCCTTTTGCTTCTTGAAGTGATAAAAATAATCTCAAACCCCTCTTTTTTTAAGAAGTCAAATGAAAAAGTGCATCTCATGCAATCAGTCACCCCTAAGTGAGAAGCTAGCCTGAAATGAAAGATATCTTCCTACCTCTATTTTCTCCAACCTTTGATTAATATAACCGATAATATATCTATTACAATTAAAACTCCTATGTAGGCTTCAAACACTAACTCTCCTTTAAACACCTTAGAAAGAACCCAAACTTTTAATGAACCCCTTATACTCCAAATCGTGTGAATATTAAAAATTAAGAAAACATATGGATTTTTGTAGAAGTTAAATGTGATCTAAAAAACTAGTAACTAACTAAAGTTGAAAGCTTTTTAACAAATCAATTATGTGTGTCTTTTAATCACTTCAAAACTCCTCGATGCATCAGACTTTACACCTGCCAATTGTATTTGACATTAAAGTTTCTAAAGAGGTTCTAATAGATATAATTTGGCACATATGTGTTCGTGTGTTTCATCAACCAAATATCTTAAGAGCTTCCTTTTAAAATCCATTTTGTGCATATTTCAAAATCATTTCTTTTGAGTTCTCGAGATGACATCCGTTTTAGACATTCTGTCAAAAAAATTGAATGCTTTGTCTAGGAATGGATGTCTTGTGTTGATGTGCTATGCCATTCTAAAGCTCCCATGGTAGCTCAGTTTTCTCATGACTGGCGTGCTATTTGAAAGTTTCTTACAATTATATTTTGTGCATGTGCTCAAACTACTCATTCCATGAGACTATATTTTATTGAGGAATTCTGTCAAACGATTTCTATGTCCGGTACTACTGTTAGAATCTGCACACAAGTCTATGTTAATAACTTATCTTCAGGGTTCCTAAATATTCAATATTAGATTAGGTTTCCTTAATATTAGTTTATTTATTTATTTTTCTATTTTTAGGTTTGTTAATAGTTTTTTGTTTCTACAATTTCGTATAATAATTTATAATTGTTATTGCTATCTCTTTTATATTTTCTTTGTTATTTTTGAAGTGATAATTCATGGGAAATAACAAATACTTTCCAGTTTTCTAATATTTCTATTTATTGTTAATCTTGCGCTAACAGTAGTACATTAGAACAAATTCGTGTGATGCTTCCGAAGACTGGAGTATTTTTACAAGAATAAAAATTGATTCAGGTGAAATCAATTTGCCTTTTATAAATATTTTTACAAGTTTTTTTCTTTGCTAAATTTTGGCAAGAAAATTTCAGTAGTTATTTAAATTTGCAATCTGTGTAAATTTTGTTTTATTTTCGGATTCACAATGCAATCTATTGTTTCATTGATTGGGGAAACATTATATGAAAAATATAATTGGATATAATGACATATAAAAGTAGAAAATACACTTATCTTTAATGATTTATGGTCTAAAATATGTGATGGAAGTACTCAGGCTGCAGAACCAACCGATGCTAAAGAACAAGAAATTTGGTTATATAAAAATTCAAAAGATTTGGCTTTGATAAGAGCTTTTGTTAATGGATAAGTGTATAGACATATACAGAAATGCACATTTTCTTGGGATTCCCTTCATAAATTAAAAAATATATTTTATTCTCATTCAGAATTAGAGTTTATTCAATTACAATTAAAACTATTTAATCTTGAGCTGAAAAATGGTAATGTTATGAGTCTATCTTCTGAAATTAGAGCCATAAAACAAGATGTTGATGCCATGGTGGGAAAGTTGATATATATAGATCACAAATTTTATTAAAGCACTTCTTCCAATACATTCCACATATCTAGAGTCTCTTCAAGCAAGCAACCAATTCAAAACCATTACTTTTGATCTATTGGTTGAAAAGTTAGCAGAGCATGAGAAAGCATTTGGAAGGAAAATAGACAATTTACAAATGAAAATGTGTGTCTTGCTCATCAAGAGAAACCTCCAAATAAAATCTCTTCAAGAGGTGGTTGTAGTGATAGAGGAAAAGGTAGAGGTCAATGGAATAAAAATGATAATCAAAATGATGGGCAATTTTTATATTGTAAAAAATTTGGTAGAAAAGGTGGTCATGAAGCACATGAATGCAAGCTCTCTTGGGATATGATAGAAAATTTTAAAGAAAAAACTTTTAGGAAAAAAGATAAAACCAAAGTTTATAATGATGATAAACCTTTAGATGATAAAATTTTAGGAGCAACTCAATTTGCTTGTGATAGTGATGGTAATCAATATGTACTTTCTATTTTAGAATTTACTTCTAATTCATCATGGTATGATTCTTGGATTTTAGATACTGGAGCTACACAACATATGATATTCTGACGTGATTACTTTGAAGAATTTCATGAAAGTGCTTGTGGTCCAATTTACTTAGTAGATAAATCAAGTCTCAAACCTATTGGAAAAGGAACTATTTGATTTAAGTTGTCTAATCTTCCAAATTTTGTGCTTCTTGATATTTTATTTATTCTTGAATTACAATGTAATTTATTATCACTAGTATTAATTCGACAACAAGGGTACTCTATTTTGTTAAAAGATGGCCAAGTTGTTGTAATAAAGCTATCTAATAATCAAGTTGTAAATTGATTGGATGCGAGGTTGGAAGATTATTAAAACTAAATGGCACTTCTTCTCTTTCTAAATTTTTGGCATATCTTACTGAGGAAGGTAGTCTATCTGCTACTCTTTTATGGCATGCAAGATTTGGGCATATTTTTTATAATAAAATTCATATCATGAAAAAGAATGATGTTGAAGGTTTTCTTGTTTGGCCTAAATCAATTGAAAAATGTGAATCATGTATTCTTGCCAAGCAACATAGAAATTCTTTCCCTCATTCCACTTGGAGAGCACAAAGAAAATTGCAGCTTATTACTAGTATCTTCTGTGGGAGGATCTCATTATTTTTTGTTGTTCATTAATGATTATAGTTGCATGACTTGGATTTATTTCTTACAATAAAAATCAGAAGTTTTTAAAACTTCTAAAAGATTTCATGTTATGATTGAAAACCAAGCTCAATCTCAAATTGGTACTCTTCGAACAGACAATGGTGGAGAATTTACTTCTTTGGTTTTTGAGGAATATATACGTGAAAATAGGATTCAACATCATCTAACTATTCTAGGTAGTCCTCAACAAAATGGAGTTGTTGAGCATATGAATAGAACCATACTGAATATGGTCAGAGCAATGTTATATTTTAAAGGAATCAAGTTACATTTTTGGGATGAAGCAGCAAGAACTACAGTCTATCTTCGCAATAGATCACCATCATCTATACTTCACTAGGCAATTCCATATGAAGTCTGGTTTGGGTATCCTCCTTCTATTCGACATCTTCATATTTTTGGGTCCACTTGCTATTCTTTAATTCCAAAGAAAAAAAGAAGTAAGTTGCATCATCATAGTTTTACATGTATTTTTATTGGATATTCTAAATCCTCCAAAGCATATAGGTTGTACGATGAAGCTAACAAGAAATTCATCATTACACATGATGTTGTATTTTGTGAAAATTCTAAAAGTGCTGAAAATATTGAATGTCAATTACAACAACTTGATAAACTTTCAAAATATTCTCCTTGGATAGAAAATTCCTATGATTGTATAGATTCTTGGGGGACCCCAACTTATTTAGCCTCACCTTTAATGAATTCACATGTAGAATCTATACCTCAACCTGTCCTTACTCAAGCTAATGCATCTATAAATGAGCAAGAAGAAACTCTCTCAAATGGTGAGCTTGAAATTTCAGAACCCTTGACCACTACTGAAACATATTTTGTGCAACCAAAATCTTCTCATAAGTGAGAAAAATAAGTCCAACAAACTTTGAAATATTTAATACCTGATGAAATAGGTTAAAAAGGTACAAGAAGTTGTTGGAGATTTTCTAGCAAGCCAGATTGTTGACTATATATTTGTCATTGATGACAACATATGGAAATCAACATGCGTGGAATCCTAATGGAGAAAGCATTCAACATATGTTACATGGATATGTTATCAACATGATATCATAGACACGGAGGTTGATTTTGAGTAAAGACAGTAATATAGTTGTGTATATCAGTGAGTGTTCCTGACAGGTCCCAGGAATAGTTCTGTATTTGATTGGCCATACGGTTGTAGTAGAACCTTGTGCCTTTATAATTATGTTTTAGACATATGTATGATCTTATATTCATGAACGCAGAGTTAGATATGCAATACATGATGAGTTATGAAGTCTCTAGTTGACAGTCATAGTTTTGTGAGTTTATCTAGAAGAGCCGATAGTATTCGTATGATTATGGTAGTTGCACCTATCATCTTGGTATGCGTACTTGGATTCATGTTAAGAAGAGAGTTAAAAATGTTTGGTTAAGAGTGCATAAGGTAATTCAGCAAGAGAACAAAGTTGGAGCCGACTGTGTGTAGCGTGGCATCTACTCACATGGAATTGGGAAGTCCTAATTTATGTTGTGTGCTTAGTAGAGCCAACTGAGATGTTATTGAAAAGTTGTATTGCTTCTCTAATATGATTTCAAGATGGTTCTAACAGGCCGACTTGATTATATCATCTAGAGGAAAGATATTAATAGGCAGTCATTTGTGATTGCTAAGTGTGGTTCAGAGTTGAAAGATAAGAGCAGAGTAGAGTGTTAGAAATAGTCCCAAGAGATAACTGAGAGGTGGGGGGGGGGTGAATCAGTTATCTACAAGTTTCAATTCTTTATCCAATTAAGTATACTTAAACATAAAGCATAAACACAATGAAAGAACACTTGAACTCAACACAATATTTTGGTTACGGGGAAACCTAAATAGGTAAAAACCCCAGTGGGAATTAACACCCACTAATATTCTGCACTAGTGTATTATGATCCTTGCTAGAAGATCCTTAACCCTATTAGGAGTTGATTTATAATATATTTAGTACAGTAGACCTAGTCAAGGGTCGGACCCTGTTAGGAGTCTTTTACAATAGTCCCTATTAGGGGAGAGGATGCACTGTTCGAGAGCACACTACTCAAAGGGGTGAAGGCTACAACCTTCTGTTTAATAGATACACACTATATTTGGATCTTGGTGAACTGCACTTTGACTTGCTATCTAGATTAGTTCCATTGTATACCATAAATACTTTACTTGGTCACATAGACCTTCTTCTGATGGCTCAACACTTTGCACACTCTCCTCTACTCTGCTTCATCAACTATGAACCACACTCAAACAATCACAAATGACTGACTATAAATATCTCTTCTAAATGATATAATCAAGTCATCATGTTAGAACCACCTCGAAATCATATCACAAAAATGATAATAAACTTTGACAAACATTCTTTCAGCTCTACTATGCACGCAACACATTCTGGGACCTGTCCAAAAAGATAATTATAGACACACGCTATACATTGTCAGCTCTACCAAAATAACTGGATCTATCTCCTCAAGCTAAATTACTTCATGCACTCCTAACCAAACATCAATAACCCTCCTCTAAGCTTAAATCCAAGGGCACATACCCACATGATAGGCACAACTCCAGAACCAATAAAATCTCTATCGGCTCTTCTGAACAAACACAAGAAACTGCTACTGATGAATAGTGACTGCATAACTTCACTTCTACTCATCATCAGACTATGCGTCATGACTGAAACATCACTAACATGTCTTCAACATATATCCAAGCACACAAGGCTCCATGATAACTATATGGACAACCATACACAGAACACTGTTTGTTACTCTGTTAGGAACGCTGCTGACACAAGCTACTATATAACTGTCTGTACTAACAGTTAACCTTTGCACCCATGATATCATGTTGATATCATGTCCATGCTACATATACTAAAAGTTTACTACATAAGACTTCCACGCATGCTACTTTCAATATGTTGTCATCAATGACAAACATATAGTTAGTACTGGCCTACTGGCAAATCTCCAACAATCTCCCCCTTTGGCATTGATGGCAACATGTGTTATGAAAAACCATCATCAACCCAAATGAACATTTCTTTTATAACATTCTCCATTTCCTCTTCAAAACTCCCCCAAAGATGAATCCTCCATCTACTGCAATATTTTTTAATATTCTCCATTTCCTCAACTGAACTTTTGTCATAACTGAATGCCGCTCCCCCTTAGTATATTAATCCTCCTTTTTACTTCTATTTTTCATGACTCTGTATATTAATCCCCCTTTGACATCAATGGCAAAGGGCACCATTCATTTTTAGCATCGGTACTACTCCTGAGGTAGAGAAGTCAACCTTCCATTAGTCCCTGAGGACTGATGCCTTTCCTTCTTTCTTCTAAGAAGAATCAGGGAAGGAAATTACTCCCAACTTCTCCCTGAGATACTCAACAGTATCCTTAGGCAAGGGCTTTGGGAATATATTTGCCAATTGATCTTTAGTACTCAAATATTCCAACTTGACTTCTTTCTCTGGTACTTTCTCTCTTAGGAAGTGATACTTGATCTCAATGTGCTTTGTCTTTGCATGCATTACAGTGTTCTTCAACATATTGATAGTGCTAGTGTTATCATAGTGAATAACAATAGGATAATCAATCTAAATTCCAAAATACTTTATCATCTGCTTGATCCAAACAATTGTAGAATAATTCAAGGCTATTGCAACATACTCCGCTTCTGCTGTTGACTGACAAATACAATTTTTTTTCTTGCTTATCCAAGTGACAAGTCTATCACCAAGAAACACTACTCCACATGATGTACTCTTTCTGTCATCAACACATCCTACCCAATCTGCATCAGTGTACACATGAAGCTCAACATTTTCTAAATTAGGATACCATAAACCATAATCTATAGTTCCTTGCAAGTATTTGAATATTCTCTTTACTTCTATGAGGTGACTTTGTTTAGGCTCTGCTGCAAATCTTCCAACTACACCAACTACATTGGAAATATCAGGTCTAGTCTAAGTAAGATAAATAAGTTTTCCAATCATAGACTTGTACAATGTTATATCAACTGCTGGTGAGTCATCTTTTGTAAGCTTGCATCCAGTTATCATAGGAGTCCCTATTGGCTTGCAATCATCCATCTTGAATTTTTTTAGTATCTCTTTCACATATTTGGACTGATTAATAAAAATTCCTTTTTCTATCTACTACACATTTAGTCCCAAAAAGTATTTGATAGGACCAATCATACTCATCTCAAACTCATTCTGCATTTCTTTGGAAAATTCTGCACTTAGTTTGTCATTACCTCCAAAGATAATGTCATCAACAAATATAGCTACATGTAGTAGACCTTCAGATGTCTCTCTAATGAATAGATTAAAATCTTCTACTCCTTTCTTGAATCCAATCTTTGTTAGATATCCATCTAGTCTCTCATACCCTACTCTAGAGGCTTGCTTAAGTCCATAGAGGGCCTTCTTCAATCTGTGTAGCATATCAGGTCTGTCTGATAAGGTGAATTCTTCTAGCTGCTCAATGTATACTTCTTCTTTAAAATCTCCATTTAAGAATGCTGACTTGACATCCATCTAATATACTTTAAAGTTTTTGACTGTAGCATAAGCTAGAAATAACTTAATAGCTTCTAATCTACTCATAGGTGCAAATGTGTTTGAATAATCAATGCCTTCTCTTTGCGCATATCCTTTACATACTAACCTTGCTTTATTTCTTACTATTGTACCATCTTCATTCATCTTGTTTCAGAATATCCACTTTGTTCCAATCACATTCTTATCACTAGGTCTTGGGACTAGTTCCCAAGTGTCATTCTTAACAATCTGATCAAGTTCTTCTTTCATAGCATCATGCCAATCTGAATCATGACATGCATCTTCAACACTTAAGGGTTCAATTTGAGATAGTAAACATACCGCTTCACTGCTAGCTGAGTTCTTTTCTTTTGATCTTGTTAAGACTTTGCCGCTCTGATCTCCAATGATGTCTTTCTTGGAATGATTTCTAGATGTAAACTTTGGAACTTTAGGTGATGTTGACTCATTAGCCTTAGGAGTTTCTTCTTCACTTGTCTCAGGGTCATTGAATAACACATCAATACTATCAAACATTTCTTCAATAACTATCTCAATAGTGGAGGGTATGGATTTTTCTTCAATCATGGGTGAGTAATCATGATATCTTTCTTGAACCATAAAATTTTCATCAATTTTAACATGGGCACTTTCAATGATCTTTTTCAATCTTAAATTGAAACATCTATAAGCTTTACTTTTAGTGGAGTAACCAAGAAAAATACCTTCATCACTTCTTGCATCAAACTTGCCTACTACTTCATCCATCTTGATGTAGCACTTTCTTCCAAAGATTCTAAAGTATTTTATTGTGGGAACATTACCAAACCATAGCTCATATGGAGTTTTGTTAGCACTTGGCCTCAATTGAATTCTATTGATGGTGTAGACTGCTATATTGACCGCATCTCTCCAATAGGTGTGTGCAACTTTTCCTTCAATCATGATGGTGTGCGCTGTATCAAGGATGATCCTATTCCTTCTCTTTGCAATTCCATTCTACTAAGGGGTTCTAGGTGCACTTAACTGTCTCTTTATGCCATGTTCTTCACAGTGCTCATAGAATTTTTTGGAGGTGAATTATCCTTTATCCGATCTCAAACATTTTATCTTTAGTCTAGATTCATTCTCAACCTTAGCTGTGAATATTTTGAACTTCTCAAATGTTTCTAACTTATCTTTTAAGAACTCAACCCACATCATCCTAGTATAATCATCAATAAACAAAATGAAATACCTTTCACCATAGTATGATCTTGTTTGAGTTGGACCACATAGGTCTGTATGAATCAGATTCAACTTGTTCTCTGCTGAATTGTGCTTGCTCCTGAATGAATTTCTCACATGCTTTCCCATTACACATTCCCTACATATAGTATCAACTAGCTTTTCTATGCTAGGTAGATCTCTTACTGCCTTTACATTGCTTATCTTAACTATGTTATCAAAATTCATATGACATAGTCTTTTATGCCATAACCAACTATCATCAACTTTAGCAACAAAACAACTTGCTTCTGAATTGAGTTGTTAAACATTACCTCTAGTTGTTGAGCCTGATGCAATCATAATGCCATCCTTGTTGTTAATGATGCATTTGTCATCTTTAAACTCCAACTGATAACCTTTTCCAAGTAACTATCCAACACTAAGAAGGTTATGTTTCAAACCATCAACATAAAGAACATCATCAATACTATTCTTTCCATCCAAGGTGATGGCTCCTCTACCAACTATTAGTTTAGGAGTGTTGTCTCCAAATCTAACAATACCAACATTGTATTTTTCTAGATGAACAAATCTATTTTTATCACCTATCATCTGATGTGAACAACCACTATCTATAATCCAGTCTATCCTTATATCAGCTTGGGAAATCAATGCTAGCTCTTGTTCCTCTTTCTCATCTTTATGATTTGTCTTATTATTTATTTTATCTATAATAGAAATGAATCCAATTTCTTCTTCACCTGATTCATCATCTGAAACTCCATCTCCAACATAGTAACATTCCTTAGAATACTTAGGCTTGTAATCCTTTTTGAATTTTCTAGCTCTAGTAGGACACTTAGATGCAAAGTGACCGATCTTATTACATGAAAAGCACTTAAATGGTAATTGACCTTCATATTTTCCTTTTCCTTTCTTTTATCTTTTGGAATACATAGCAATGAAATCATCTAGTGTTTTTTCTTCATCATCATCATCAAAATTATAGAACTGTTGCTTTGAAGGCTGTCTCACTCTTTGGTTCTGTCTTCAATCTTGAAATCTCAAAAGCTAAGATTTTGCTGATCAAGGTCTCTCTCTTGAAATTTGAAGTAAGTTGCATGATCTCATCAAGGATTTTGATCTTGCTTTCATATTCAGGAGTGAGAGTAGTCATTAACTTGTCCATAATGTCCTCCTCTGAAATCTCTCCACCATTGTTTCTGATTCCAGCAACTGCTTCATTTAACCTTTGATTGTAAGCTCTCATATTTTCTTCAGGAAACATCTCTAATGTATTTTATCTTTTCTTCCATGTATTTCTACGCACAACCTTTTCTTGTTTGTCTCCTTCAAATATGTCTTCTAGGTGCTTCCATATTTTGTGGGCTGTATCTACCTTTTTTATTTCTAAAAACTCACCATCAGAAAGAATGCTGATAAGAGCTTCTTTAGCTATAGCATTCTGATGAAACAATTCCTTTTTCTTATCAGTAGCATCATCCTTTTCAACATCTTCCAAGGAATGGATTTGGATTGCTTTGATAGTTACATCAAAAACTTCAAAATCAATGCATTGCAAATGGGTCACCATCTTGTTCTTCCAATCAAGATAATTCTCTCCATCAAACTTAGGACTTTCTTTCCTGAAGTATGTCATCTGATCAACCTCAATCTGCTAAACTTTCTCTCTGAGGCACTTGGCTTTGATTCCAATTTTTAGGAATAGTCCCAATAGATAACTGAGAGGGGGGGGGGGGGGGTGAAGCAGTTATCTACAAGTTTCAATTCTTTATCCAATTAGGTATACTTAAACATAAAGCATAAACACAATGAAAGAACACTTGAACTCAACATAATATTTTGGTTACGGGGAAACCCAAATAGGTTAAAACCCCGGTGGGAATTGACACCCACTAATATTTTGCACTAGTGTATTATGATCCTTGTTAGAAGATCCTTAACCCTGTGAGGAGTTTCTTTACAATATATTTAGTATAGTAGACCTGGTCAAGGGTTAGAACCTATTAGTTGTCTTTTACAATAGTCCCTATTAGGGGAGAGGACGCACTATTTGAGAGCACACTGCTCAAAGGGGTGAAGGCTACAACCTTCTGTTTAACAGATACACACTATATCTAGATCTTGGTGAACTATGCTTTGACCTGCTATCTAGATTAGTTCCAATGTATACCACAAATACTTTACTTGGTCACATAGACCTTCTTCTGATGGCTCAACACTTTGCACACTCTTCTCTGCTCTGCAAATCAACTATGAACCACACTCAAGCAATCATAAATGACTACCTATAAATATCTTTCTTCTAAATGATATAATCAATTTGGCCTGTTAGAACCACCTTGAAATCATATCAGAGAAACCATAACAAACTTTGACAAACATTTTGTCGGCTCTACTATGCACGCAACACATTCTGGGACCTATCCAAAAAGATAATTATAGATGCACGCTATACACTGTCGGCTCTACCAAAATAAATAGATCTTTCTCCTCAAGCTAAATTACTTCATGCACTCTTAATTGAACATCAAAACTCTCCTCTAAGCTTAAATCCAAGGGCGCATACCCACATGATAGGTGTAACTCCAGAACCAATAAAATCTATGTCAGCTCTTCTGAACAAACATAGGAAACTGCTACTGGTGAATAGCGACTAGATAACTTCACTTCTACTCATCATCAGACTATGTGTCCATGACTAAAACATCACTAACATGTCTTCAACATATATCCAAGTGTGCAAGGCTCCATGATAACTATATGGACAACCATACACATAACACTTTCTGTTACTCTGTTAGGAACGCTGTTGACACAAGCTGCTATATAACTATTTGTACTAATAGTTAACTTCTGCGCCCATGATATCATGTTGATATCATGTCCATGCTACATATACTGAAAGCTTACTACATAAGATTTCCATGCATGCTACTTTCCATATGTTTTCATCAATGACAAACATATAGTCAGTACTGGCCTGCTAGCAAGTCTCCAACATAGAGAGTGTGAAGTATTGAGCCATCAATAGAAGGTCTATGTGACATAAGAGAAATTATATTCTATTCATTGGAATTGATCTAGACAATAGGTCTACGTGCAGCTCACCAAGATCCATATATAGTTTGTATCTGTTAAACAAAAGGTTGTAGCCTTCACCTCTTTGACCAGTGTGCTCCCAGACAGTGCTTCCTCACCCCTAACAAGGTTAATTGTAAAAGATTCCTAACAAGGTCCAACCCATGACTAGGTCACTATACTTATTGTATTGTAAAGATCAACTCCTAATAGGATTACAAGATCTTCTAATAGAGATCATAATACACTAGTGCAATTCTTAGTGGGTGTCAATTCCCATTGGGTTTTTTACCTATTTGGGTTTCACCATAGCCAAAATTATGGTGTTGTGTTAAGTGTTCTTTTATTGTGTTTATGCTTAATGTTATTATATACTTAATTGGATAAATAATTGAAAGTTGTAGATAACTGATCCACCCCCCCTCTCAGTTATCTCTTGGGACTATTCCTAACAATTGGTATCAGAGCCAAGTACCTTAGAGAGAAAGTTTAACAACTTGAGGTTGATCAGATGGCATTCTTTAGAAAAGAAAGTCCTAAGTTTGATGGAGAGAATTATCTTGATTGGAAGAACAAGATGATGACACATTTATAGTGCATTGCCTTTGAGATTTTTGAAGTGGCTACCAAAGAAGTTGTTATTTTCTCACTAGCAGATCTTGCAAAAGAAGATGCAACCTTGAAGAAAAAGGAGATGTTCACTTCTAATGCTATTGCCAAAGAAGCCCTTATTAGCGCCCTATCTAACAGTGACTTTTCAGAGATTAAGAAGATGGACAAAGCCTATAAGATATGGAAGCACCTAGAAGACATGTTTGAAGGAGATATTCAAGCCAAGATTGCACCCAGAAAGACATGGAAGAAAAGATACAATTCATTAGAGATGCTACCTGATGAGAATGTCAGGGCTTACAATCAAAGGATTAATGAAGAAGTTGCAGGAATCAGAAATAATGGTGGAGGAATCTTGGAAGAAGACATAATGGATAAATTGACAACTACCTTGAAATAAGAGTATGGCAACAAGATATGCATCCTAGATGAAACTATGCAGTCCACAAAAGACTTTAAAAGAGAGAATTTAATCAGCAAGCTTTCAGCCTTTGAGATATCAAGATTGAAAAGAGAACCTAAAAGTGAAATAACATTCAAAGCTTCAGTACATGGTAAGAAATCCTTGAGCACCTTTGGTAATTTTTATGATGATAATGAAGAGAAAACACTAGATGATTTCATTTCTATGATTGATAAAAGAGAAAAGAAAGGAAAAGGAAAATATGAAGGTCAATTACCATTCAAATGCTTTTCATGTAATAAGATTAGTCACTTTGCATCCAAGTGTCCTACACGAGTTAAGAAGTTCAAAAATAACTACAAGACCAAATATACAAATGAATGTTACTATACTAGAGATGGAGTATTAGATGAAGAATCAACAGAGGAGGAAATTGGATTTATTTCTCTTGAAGATGATAAGAATGCACAAGAGTTAGCACTGATTTCATAAGATGACATCAGGATAGATTGGATTATTAACAGTGGATGCTCACACCACATGATAGGAGACAAAGATAGATTTGTGCATATAGATAAGTACAAAGGAGGCATGGTTAGATTTGGTGACAACACTCCTAAACCTATCATATGTAGAGGATCCATCACCTTGGATGGAAAGAACAACACTGATGATGTTCTACATGTTGATGGTTTGCAACATAACCTACTAAGTGTTGGACAGTTGCTTGACAAAGGTTACCAATTGGAGTTCAAAGATAAAAAATGCATCATTAATAAAAAAGAAGATGAAATGATTGCATCAGGCTCAAAGACAAAAGGTAATGTTTTTCAGCTTAATCCTGAAGCAGGTTATTTTGTTGCTAAAGTAGATGATAGATGGTTATGGCACAAAAGGCTATGTCGACATATCAATTTTGATAACATAGTAAAGATAAGTAATGTAAAGGCATTGAGAGATCTTCCTAGCATTGCAAAGCCAAATGATGCAATATGTAGGGAATGTGTGATAGGAAAGCATCTAAAGAATTCATTTAGAAGCAAGCATAATTCTCCAGAGAACAACTTGGATCTAGTACACACAGATCTATGTGGACCAACTCAAACAAGATCATACTATGGTGAAAGGTACTTTATTTTGTTTGTTGATGATTATTCTAGAATGATGTGGGTTGCATTCTTAAAAGACAAATCATAAGCATTTGACTAGTTCAAAATATTCAAAGGTAAGGTAGAAAATGAGTATGGATTGAAGATTAAATGTCTAAGATCAGATAGAGGAGGAGAATTCACCTTTGATAGATTTTATGAGTAATACAAAGAACATGGGATAAAGACACAGTTAAGTGCCCCTAGAACCCCTTAGCATAATGGAATTGCAGAGAGAAGGAATAGGATCATTCTTGAAACAATGCACACTGTCATGATTGAAGGAAAGGTCGCACACACCTATTGGAGAGATGCAGTCAATACTACAGTTTATACTATCAATAGAATTCAATTAAGGCTAGGTGCAGACAAGACACCTTATGAGCTATGGTTTGGGAATGTTCCTACAGTCAAATACTTTAGAATCTTTGGAAGCAAGTGCTATATCAAGAGAGAAGAAGCAATTGGAAAGTTTGATGCAAGAAGTGATGAAGGTATTTTTCTTGGTTACTCTACCAAAAGAAAAACTTATAGATGTTTTAATCTGAGATTGAAGAAGATCATTAAAAGTGCTCATGTTAAGATTAATGAGAAGTTTATGATTCAAGAGAGATACCATGATTATGCAGCTATGATTGAAGAAGAACCTAGACCTACCAGTAGTGAAGCAATTGTTGAAGAAATGTTTGACAGCATAGATGTTCTATTCAATGAACCTGAAACAAGTGATGAAGAAACAAAAAAGGTAGATGAAAAGGTCACACCTAATGTTCCTAAATTCACATCTAGATATCATTCAAAGGAAGACATCATTGGAGATCAGAGCAGCAAAGTCATGACAAGATCAAAAGAAAAGAGTTTCACAACAAATGAAGAGGTATGTCTACTATAAAAAATTGAGCCCTTAAGTGTTGAAGATGCATGCAATGATTTAGATTGGCATGAAGCAATGAAAGAAGAGCTAGATCAAATAATTAAAAATGATACAAGGGAATTGGTCCCTAGGCCTAATTATAAGAATGTAATAGGAACTAAATGGATATTCAGAAATAAGATGAATGAAGATGGAACAGTGGTAAGAAAAAAAGAAAGACTAGTATGTAAAGGATATGCACAGAGAGAAGGAATTGATTATTCAAATACATTTGCCCCTGTAAGTAGATTGGAAGCCATAAATTTGTTTCTAGCATATGCTACATTCAAGAACTTTAAGGTATATCAAATGGATGTTAAGTCAACATTCTTGAATGGAGAGTTGAAGGAAGAAGTTTACATAGAGTAGCCAGAAGGATTCACCTTATTAGACATACTTGATATGGTATGCAAATTGAACAAAGCCCTCTATGGACTTAAGCAAGCCCCTAGAGCATGGTATGAAAGACTTGATGGTTAGTTGACTAAAATTGGATTCAAGAAAGGAGCAACAAATTGTAACTTATTCATAAGAGAGACATTTAATGATTTATTGTTAGTTGCTATATTTTTTTATGACATTATATTTGGTGGTAATGATAAGCTTAGTGCAGAATTTGCTAGGGAGATACAAAGTGAATTTTAAATGAGCATGATTGGTCCTATCAAGTACTTTTTGGGACTGAATGTGTAGCAGACAGACAAAGGTATATTCATAAATCAAACTAAGTATGTAAAATAGATCTTGAAGACATTCAAGATGGATGATTGCAAGCCAGTATGTACCCCTATGATAATAGGATGCAAGCTTTCAAAAGTAGATGATTCACCAGTGGTAGACATAACCTTGTATAAGTCTATGATTGGTAAACTTATATATCTTACTCAAACTAGACCAAACATTTCCAATGCAGTTGGTATTGTTGGGAGATTTGCAGTAGAACCTAAGAAAATTCATCTCATGGTAGTAAAAAAAATATTTAGATACTTTAATGGAACCTCAGAATATGTTTTATGGTATCCTAATTCAAAAAATATAAAGCTTCATGTATGTATGGATGCAGATTGGGAAAGATGTGTCGATGATAGAAAGAGCACCTCTAGAGGAGTAGTATTCCTTGGAGATGAACTTGTCACTTGGACAAGTAAAAAGTAGAGTTGTATCTCTCAATCAACAACAAAAGTAGAGTATGTTGCAATAGTATTGAATTGTTCTAAAATTGTGTGGATCAAGGAGATGATAAAAGATTTTGGCATTCAGATTGACTACCCTATTGTTATTCATTGTGATAATACTAGCATTATAAATATGTCAAAGAACCCTATGATGCATGCAAAAAAAAAACATATTGAGATAAAATATCACTTCTTAAGAGAGAAAGTTGCAGAGAAAGAAGTAATGGTGGACTATGTGAGTACAAAAGATCAGCTAGCAGACATATTCATAAAGCCTTTTATCTAAGGATAGTTTTGAGTATCTTAGGGAGAAGTTGGGAGTAATTCCATTCCCTGAATTTGATTAGAGATAGCAGGAGTGTATCAGTCCTCAATGACTAATGAAAGGTTGACTACTCTACCTCAGGAGTAACTTACTAATGCTTAATGTTTTTGGCACCCTTTGTCATTGATGTCAAAGGGGTGTAATATATAGTCATGAAAAACTTAAAAAGAAGGAATATGTAGTAATAAAAAACAAGTAGAAAGGAGGAGTAAAAATACAGTCATGGGAAGTAGTACAGTTGAGGAAATGAAGAATATTGAAGCCGTTGGAGGATAGTTCCTTGGGGGAGTTTTTGTTGAGGAAATAGAGAATGTTATAAAAGACTTAATTAGTTGGATTGATGGTGTTTTTTATTCCATATGTTGCCATCAATGCCAAAGGGGGATATTGTTGGAGATTTGCCAGCAAGCCAGATTGCTGACTCTATGTTTGTCATTGATGAAAAAATATGGAAAGTAGCATGCGTGGAAGCCTGATGGAGAAAACATTCAGCATATGTTACATGGATATGTTATCATCATGATATCATAGACGTAGAGGTTGATTTTGAGTAAAGACAGTAATACAGTTGTGTATATTAGTGAGTGTTCCTGACAGGTCCCAAGAATATTTTTGTATTTGATTGGCCATACGGTTGCAATAGAACCTTGTGCCTTTATAATTATGTTGTAGATATATTTATGATGTTATATTCATGAATGCAGAGTCAGATATGTAGTACAGGATGAGTTATGAAGTCTCTAGTTGACAGTGGTAGTTTATCTAGAAGAGCCAACAATGTTCATATGATTGTGGTAGTTGCACCTATCATCTCGATATGCATGCTTGGATACATGTTAAGAAGAGAGTTAATATTTTTTGGTTAAGAGCGCATAAGGTAATTCAGCAGGAGAAGAAATTTGGAGATAATTTGGTGAAGCTGACTATGTGTAGCGTGGCGTCTACTCACATGGAATTGTGAAGTCCTAATTTATGTTGCATGCTTAGAAGAGCCGACTGAGATGTTATTGAAAAGTTGTATTTTTTCTCTAATATTATTTTAAGATGGTTCTAAATGGTCGATTTTATTATATCATCTAGAGGAAAGATATTAATAGGCAGTCATTTGTGATTGCTAAGTGTGGTTCAGAGTTGAAAGATAAGACCAGAGTAGAGAGTGCGAAGTATTGAGCCATCAACAAAAGTTCTATGTGACATAAGAGAAAGTATATGTTATTTGTGGAATTAATCAAGACAACAAGTCTATGCGTAGTTCACCAAGATCCAAATATAGTGTGTATCTGTTAAACAAAAGGTTGTAGCCTTCACCCCTTTGAGTAGTGTGCTCTCTGACAGTGCATCCTCACCCCTAACAAGGTTAATTGTAAAAGACTCCTAACTGGGTCTAACCCTTGACTAGGTCATTGTACTTATTGCATTGTAAAGATCAACTCCTAATAGGGTTACAAGATCTTCTAACAGGGATCATAATACACTAGTACAATTCTTAGTGGGTATCAATTCCCACCAGGGTTTTTACCTATTTGGGTTTCCCCATAACCAAAATCATGGTGTTTTGTTAATTATTCTTTCACTTTGTTTATGCCTAATGTTATTATATACTTAATTGGATAAAGTATTGAAACTTGTAGATAATTGATTCAACCCCTCCCCCCCCTCTCACTTATCTCTTCAGACTATTCCTAACAAAAATTCTTACAAGGAAAGGCTACATGCTCAATCTAATGAGTCTGTTGATGAACTCAATCTCATACGTGAATCTAAACCAACTTCCTATAATGAAGCTAAAAAAATTACATTTTGGAGGCAAGCTATACAGGATGACTATGATGCCTTTTAAAAAATGGCACATGTGAGTTAATTGATCCACCACTTGGTTGTAAGCCTATTTTCTACAAGTTGATTTTTAGAAATAAATATAAAGTAGATGGTACACTTGAAAAACACAAAGATTGAATTGTTTCTAAAGGATATGCTTAAAAATAGGGAATACATTTTGATGAAACATATGAACCTACAACAAAATGGACCACCATTCATGCTTTGTTGAGCCTTGCAGATCAGAATGGGTTTAAAATTCACCAAATGGATGTCAAGACCACATTCTTAAATGGTGATTTTAAAGAAACAATCTATATGAATCAACCTAAATGATATACAATTAATAGGAAATAATGTCATGTATGCAAGCTTGTAAAATCATTATATGGTTTGAAACAAGCTCCCAGGCCTGGTATGAAAAACTTATTGAGAATCTCTTGAAGTTTAATTTCAAGCTTTTTGAATTTGATGATGCAACACTTTTTGTTAAAAAGATTGATAATATTATTATTTATCTTTTTGTTAATGTGGAAGATTTATTTATCATTGGCATTGATGAGAATAATGTTATGAATGGGAACACTGAGAGGGGGGGCGGGGTGGGGGGGTGAATTAGTGTTCACTATATTTAATCTTTTTCTTAACTCTTGAAACTTAACTTGAATGCTTAAGTATTGAAATGAACATTAACATAAACAAGATACATAAACACAAAACATAACACTAATATGGTTACGGGGAAATCCAAATAGGTAAAAACCCCGGTGGGAATTGACACCCACTAAGAATTGCACTAGTGTCTTATGATCCTTGTTAGAATATTTGCAACCCTATTAGGAGTTGTTATTTACAATGTTTTTAGTACAGTGACCTTGTCAAAGGTCAGACCTTGTTAGGAGTCTTTTACAATAACCTTGTTAGGGGTGGGAGACATCGTCCTAGAGTTCACCGCTCAAGTGGTGAAGGCTACAACCTTCTGATCTCAGATATACACTATATCTACTGGATGAACTGGTGTTGTGACACTGCTTATATGATTAGTTCCTTTGATGCACTGATGCTTTGACCTATTGAAAAGATTTAATGCATTCTAACTTCTCTTCACACACTTTAGATCTGCTTATCTTCTCTCTATATCAACTTCCATGCTTATTACAAAGGGCACATCTCATATTTATATGTGCTCATCAAAACAATTAACTAGGTCGGCCTATAACTGATTACATACAATGCTTCCAAGTGAATTGGCTCTAGTGTGTTTAAAAAAATAATAATTACATGTCTACAAATTAATTACAATAGGTGCATAGCCTTTACAACACAATATTATAATCGCTAAACAAAATACTACCAGTTGGCTGCATACTCTGTTCTATTTTGGCATTGATTGTTTGTGTAACTTCAACTATCTGTATCTTTGTCATACTATATCTTCTGATCATGCACTCTTAGACTTAGCATGAATATACTCTTACCATCTTATCTTCAAGGGGACATATCATAAATTAGTCATAAACACATGTGTTGATGCTCTGACCTTTTGATACTCTGCTAACTGTCCAGTCTTCTGTACTTAGCCAAATTTTGATCTTCTGATAATGTGCACTAACTCCAAAACACTATATGAATTTGTTTCTATAATGACAACACTATATTTAGTCATATACAATAGTATAGTCAACTTGCCAACAAATAATATTCAAGATGTGAAATAAAAATTGAAGCAAGGTTTTGATATGACTGATTAGGGTCATCTTCATTACTATTTATGTATTGAGATGATTCAAAAACCTCATTCAATTTTTATTACCGAACAAAAATATATTGGTGATCTTTTGCATAAGTTTGGCATGGCTACTTACAATCCCCTTAGTACTCCTATGGAGAAAAATCTTAAACTCGCATTTGATGAATCCTCACCATTGGTTGATGTAACTATATATAGGAAACTTGTGGGCAATTTGATCTATGCTATAACTACTCGTCCAAATATTTATTTTGCTATTGGAGTTCTTTCAAGGTTTATGCAACAAACTAGACAAACTCATTGGTTCACTTCTAAAAGAATTCTTCGATATCTGCAATGTACTCAACACTATGGGCTCAAATACTCTAGGACAAAAGAGTCTTCTTTTCTTGGCTATTCTGATTCAAATTATGCAAGTGATTCAATAGATTAAAAATCTACAACTAGGTTTTCAATGCATCTTGAGTCTGCTAAAATCTCTTGGAAATATAAAAACAATCAGTCCCCACTATCTCTTCTTCTGAAGCTAAATATATGTCAGTCTCTGAAGAAACTCAAGAAATCTTATGGATTAGAAGGATTCTTGGAGACTTGCAGACACCGCAAATATCATCAACACCACTCTTCATTGAAAGTCAATCTACTATCAAAATGGCTAAAAATCCATTATTTCATGACCATACCAAACACATCAACAAGAAGTTTCATTTGATTTGACATCATGTGAAAGATGACAATATACATCTCAAATATTGTCCCACTGTAGATCAGCCTGCTATTATTTTTACTAAGGCATTGGACATAGAAAATTTTGAGAAGTTTAGAGGAATGCTTGGCGTAACCCCTTCAGATTAAGGGGGGGGGATGTTAATAACTTATCTTTAGGGTTCCTAAATACTCAATATTAGATTAGTTTTCCTTAATATTAGTTTATTTATTTTTCCTTTTATTTTTAGGTTTGTTAGTAGTTTTTTGTTCCATCAATTTTGTATAATAGTTTATAACTATTATTGCTATCTCTTTTATATTTTTTTTTGTTATTGTTGAGGTAATAATTTATGAGAAATAAAAAATGCTTTCCAATTTCTCAATATTTCTATTTATTTCAATCTTGGGCCAACAATCTATCAGGACGACTTGCAAGTGCATCATACGAAACAAATGGCCTTCTTTATGCTTCGTAGAATATCCATATATTATTTCAAAAGATTCCATGTTGTAACGAAAAGGAAAATAATAGAAAATGTTTTGAGATTTGCCTTTATAGCTCACCAATTGCGTTTACTACTCAAAACATTACCATTCGATCTATTTTATGCTTATCATTCAGTGTTTTGAAGCTATACACAATGTGCCGACATCTATTGAAAGCATTCTATCAAATAGTTAAAATACTTCATCATGATTCCACTTTTTGCATGTATACTCAAATGGATATTGATGTTTTGCGACTCCTACGATCATTTGTCTACATGAAAAGTAAACACTTCTTGTATCAATGCTGTGTTACCCTTTCTGGGGTTGATCTCATGCCTTCAAAACTTTTTGCATCTAGATTTGTTGTCTATTGCATGGGTTGGAGGCTAGTGATTATGTACCACTTTCTTATGATTTTCCTAATTTATCTTTGTTAGGATAAACCCCATCAAACTTGTGTGAAGGATTTGACCAACAAGCTACAACTATGCAAATGCCTATTGGTTTAAAGAATTAGAACTAAATCTAATTTCTTCCACCATCATTTGAAGACTAACTTTTAGAAAATCTGATCTATGTTTATGTTGACATGCCTAAAAAAAATCTAATTTGTACCTATCTACATATACAATCTTAACTTGCCTTTTGTTGCAAGCTTTATATTTCCTAGTGAAGATCTACTTCAGACAAATCAGATTTATATTTTATTTTACTCTGCAGTCAATATGATTTGGAAATTTGATTTAGAAAATCAGATTATGTCTTAACTTTCCATGTCTTGCAAGTTAACCTGACCAACTGCTATAAAATTCTTTTTTATAAATACAATTGTAATATGTAAGTCTGTATGATGTTTTTACGGGACTGGGCATGCAGATTTTTGAGAACTTAGAAGAGTTCAATTTTCTATTTTACTTATTGTCCATTAATAAAATTGTTGTTTGTATTCTATAGCATACAAAATATATATCTGCAGTTTTATTTTGATCATCAGTTATGATTTGTTTCTTGTTATTTATATTCTCGGTGAACTATTGTTTCAACACTTTATTTCTTATATTTCCCCTATTTCCTTCAAATTGGTATTGGAGCTGAGGTTGAGGATTTTAAGGATGAAGAGTGTTTATTAGAGTTGGATATTATTGCATCAAGAAGTTATGCATACTACCAGCCAGCTGAAGATTATAGCCATTTAAAGTTTGAAGTAAGATGGCTTCAAATAGTTCAGCCTTGCCTCAGGTTCCTTTTTTGATTGAGAAAAACTATGATTCCTAGTCTATTAGAATGAGAACATTTCTTTGTATTGATGGTCTTTGGAGATTCGTGACTGATGGATATCAAGAGCCTCCTAATCAAGTAGTAGATTTGGCTCTATCAAATGCTGATCAAAATCTATTTAAGGAGAATCGAACTAAGCATAATAAAGCTCTGGATCTTATTCACCAAGGCTTAAATGAGACTATATTCCCAAAGGTGTCTAGTGTAGAGTCTTTGAAGAAGGCTTGGGACACTCTTGAAACTTGTTACCAAGGTATATCCAAGGTGAAGAATGTTAAATTGAAAAATTTGAGGAGAGATTTTGAGAACCTAAAGATGAAAGACAATGAGACTATGGATGGTTTCATGACATATGTCATGAATATTGTCAATCAATTAAGACAATATGATGATGACCTCTTCGATAAGAGAGGTATGGAGAAATTTCTTAGATTTTTACCAAAGAAATTTGAAATTGTATTTGTGCCCATAGAAGAGTTTAAGGAAATAAGTAAAATACATATTGATGAACTGACTGGTTCATTGTTTGCACATGAATCAAGGATGACAAGGTATGATGATAATCCATTGGAGAATGCTTTAAAAAATCAACTACAAATTACTAGAGGTAGAGGCCGAGGAATATTTAGTAACAATGGAGGAGGAGGCAAAATTGTTAATCAAAGAGACAATAGAACTGATTCAGAATCTGAAGAGAAATTTCAAAGGAGCCCTTCTAACTTGAGGGGGAGTAACAGTAGAAACTAGAAACAAGGAAACCAAAGGTATGATAAGTCAAAAGTACATTGTTTTTATTGTAAAAAGTATGGTCATTTTGCTAATAAGTATTGGAAGAAGCAAGAAGATGATAGTAAGTAGTCTGCACATATTAGAAAGGAATCTAAAGATAATAAAAAACCTATGTTTTTGACCTATAATGTAACCCAAGAAAGTTGAAATGATGTTTGGTTTTTGGATAGAGGTTGTAGAAATCATATGATTGGAAATAGAGATTTATTTTCTAGTTTAGATTCCAGTATTCAGTCTGAGGTAAAGTTGGACAATGATAACATGTGGGTGTTAATAGTAAAGGAGTGATTTCTGTGTATACCAAGAGTGATGAAAGAAGAACAATAGATGATGTGTATTATGTACCTACTTTAACATGCAATTTGTTGAGCATTGGATAGTTCTAATAGAGAAAATATATAGAGTGTTCTTAAAAACTGTGGTGTGTACAATCATTGATATATATCAAAGCAAGAAACTAATAGAAAGAGTATAGATGACTAAGAATAGAGTATTTCCACTCACTATATGAAATAAACTTTCTAACTCTTTGAATGCTTATAATGTTAAGAGTTTAGATGAATCACAGTCATGGTATTTAAGATATGACCATTTACACTTTGGTGGCCTATATTTGTTGCAAAAAAAAATATGATGAAAGGGTTGCCTAGTATTCAACAATCGCCAAACTCATGTGAAAGTTGCATACTTGCAAAACATCACAGAGAGAAATTTGTTTCTAGAGTTTCATATAGAGAAAAATCTCCATTTGACATTTTACACACATATTTGTGTGGACCGATGTAAACACCATATTTGACAGGTATGAGTTATTTTTTAAACTTTATAGATGATTATAGTTGAAAGAATTGGGTTTATCTTTTGAAGCAAAAGTCAGAAGCTTTTGTTGTATTCAAAAAGTTTAAAGTTATGGTTGAAAAGGAGAGTGGAAAATATATTAAAGTTCTAAGATTAGATAGAGGAGGTGAATATATGCTAAATGATTTCATTGAGTTTTGTTAGAATCATAGAATCAAGAGATAACTTACTGCTCATTTTACTCCACAATAGAATGGAGTAGCTGAAAGGAAGAATCAAACCATTATGAACATGGCTCAAAGTATGCTGAAGGAGAAGCATATATCAAATGAATACTGGGGAGAAACATTTATTTGTTCAGTCTATATCCTAAATGGGAGTCCCAATAAGAGTGTGAAGCACCATGTTCCTCAAGAAGCTTGGAGTAGTAAGAATTGCAACATATGTCATTTGAGGATTTCTCGATGTGTGGCTTATGCACATGTACCCAAAGAGATAAGAAGGAAGTTAGATGATAGGAGTGAGAAGTGTATTTTTATTGGATACAATGAGGAGTCTAAGGCATATAGACTATATAATCCCATCACCAAGAAGTCTATTATCAGTAGAGATGTCAAGTTCATGGAAAAAGAGTCTTGGGATGGAAGCATATATAAATATATTGCAGAGGGAGCTATTTTATCTCATGGAGATGATGATGCAAATGAGAAAGCCATAAAAAATGGACAAATGATTCCACAAGAACATACACTTCCATTAAGTACTCTAGAAAGATAATCTCCAAGTGTTGTCCCTGTTGGCAAGTTTGATATACTAGTGTATATGACTTAGTATAGTGTTGAAATTATGGAAACAAAGTCATATAGTAGTTTGGAGTCAGCACACTTGATGAGAAGATCAAAACTTGGTTAAGTGTTGAAGACTAGATAGTGTACATAGTACCTAAAGCTTAGAGAATCAGCGCACGTGCCTATGATCAAGTTTGATGAACTACAACTGATTTAGAACCTGAATGAAGAATCTGTGATTTAAGATCACTGAGGAGTTTTTGATTAGATATGCAAGATGATTAAATTAGTATTATGTTGTCATTGATGTCAACTAGCTTGACAATACTTATCTTGTAAGTTACTATACTGAAACATCTGAAGAAAGGTGAAAGAGATGAATAACAAAAATATCTACATGAGGAAGATGTATATGTCAGATAAGGATAAGGAATACATTGAGTAACTTGTTGATGAGTCTATGACTTGATGATATTGACTTTATTATGTTGCATTCATCTATGATGAAGAATAGAGCTGAAAGACATAAAGCAGTGTTATCGGTAAATGAAGCATTCTAGTATACACCGACGGAGTGTAGTGTATACCGAGTGCAGTGTTAACCAAGCTTGTGTTCACCAACACATTTCTTTGTTAATAGAGTAGAACAAAAATGAATTAAATGATTACCTTAGCTGATAAATTGATGAGCTGGAAAGTGTATGAAATCGAGGTAACATATAAGGTTTGTTATGAAGATTGATGACTAACTTAATTCAAGGAAGATCTAATGGAGTAGATTGAAATGTGTTACTAACACATCAATCGAAGAAGGTTATGTAAGGAAACTTAGGTGCGGAAACAGCTTCCTACACTAATCTCTATAGGAGAGTATTGTGCAAATTCTTATAAATCCTTACAATTTCAGATTCGTTAACTACTTTAACAAAGATATTGCAACCACATACCATCCATACAAAAAAATAGAGAATGACACAATGATATACCCTGGGGAAAACCTTTTGGTAAAAAACCCCAGCACTCCAAAACCTGCACAATGTATTATCTTCAACACAAAGATTACAACACACTTGCAATGCAAGTTCTTTCAGGAGATGAGAGATAAGTAAAATTTATATCTCTCCCATAGAAGCAGCATCATATATATAGACTCCTCAAGACCCAAAAAATACCCAAAAAAGGAGTTTGGTGTCCAACCACCAAGACCCATGCACAAATCCACATGTACATAGCCGTTACATGCAATCCCAAGAATAGGCATCCATCCCTAGAATAGACTATGACAGCTTGTCATAGAATCCACCAAAAATAATGGTCACAAGAGAAGTGTAAGAGAATCTATCATACCAACCTATTTTTGGCATATTCTCTTACACACACCAACCACTTCTTCTTGGGCACCCAAATAGGCCCAAGTAATAAGATACTCTTACACCTGTCATAGCACATTCCTTAAATAGTTCTTACGCATCATAGGAATCTGTCATGACCGTTTCAGTCATGATCTCCTTATGCACAAGATGCCAACACATCAAGTGGAGTGACACATCAACATGCCAACTAGACATGTACACTCACACTTAATTATATTATTTGCAAAAAATACATTTACAAAACAAATAATAAGAATAGGAATTATCCAAGGTTGAGACACCTTATTCCTAACATTCTCCCACTTGTCGAACACCTTGTAAGAGCAATAGGAACATAACAGGAACTTTAACCGCTATAGGCCAAAAGGCCCATAGACTCTGAACACCATCTGAACTTCTTAGTGCCCAATAGTTTCATTAATGCATCTACAATATTCTTCATAGTATCTACCTTCTCCAAATTTACCTTTCCATCTTCCACCATATCTCTCACAAAGTGAAACTGCACATCAATGTGCTACATTCTGGCATGGAAAGTTGGATTCTTTGCAAGGCAAATAGCGCTCTGACTGTCACACCAAATAGTAATTTGTTCTACATCAACACATACATCAGAACACAATCTTCTAAGCCAAATGGATTCTTTACAAGCATGAGTAGCAGCCATGTACTCAGCTTCTGTAGTGGACAAAGAAACCACAGGTTGTCGCTTACTCATCCGACTGATGGCACCACTAAACATAGTGAACACATAAGCACTGGTGGATCTCCTGCTATCAATATCACCTACCCAATCTGAATCCACAAACCCACAAATACAAACTGAATGCAAAGATCCAGAAGAGTTACCATGAGAACATATGGAGTAATCTGATGTACCCCTCAAATATCTGAATACTCACTTAACTGTATCCCAATGTACCCATCCAAGATTAGCCATAAACTGACTCAGGACTCCCATTGCTTGGGCAATGTCTGGTCTAGTACAGACCATAGCATACATAAAATTTCCAACTACACTAGCATAAGGTACTCTACTCATGTCCTCCACCTCACTAGGAGATTTTGGACAATCATCTACAGATAACTTTGTTCCCATAGAAATAGGAACACATAGTGGTCTACAATCTGCCATGCTGAACCTGTCCAACACAGACTTCACATACTTACTTTGACTCAACCAAAGTTTTCTATTAGACCTGTCTCTACTAATTTCCATACCCAAGATGTACCTAGCTGCCCCAAGATCTTTCATCTCAAACTGTGGTGACAACTGAGATTTAAAATCAAAAATCATACCCTTACCCTTCCCAAATAGCAACATATCATCAACATATAATGCAACAATAAGAAGGTGATCATTTTCAACTCTGAAATAAACACAATGATCTGATTTTGATCTTACAAATCCAATTGACAACACAAACGCATCAAACTTAAGGTACCACATCCTAGGAGATTGCTTCAAACCATATAGAGATTTCTTTAATCTACAAACTAAGGAATCTTTACCTTTAACAATGTAGTGCTCAGGCTGTGACATATAAATCTCTTCCTCCAAATCACCATGAAGGAAAGTTGTCTTCACATCCATCTATTTTATCTCTAAATCATATGATGTAGCAAGAGATAACAGAAATCTAATAGATGTCAACTTTTCAATAGGAGAGAATATTTCACCATAATCTATTCCCTCTACCTGTGAATACCCCTTTGCAACCAATCTAGCTTTATACCTTTCAACACTGCCATCTACACAGAATTTCTTCTTGAACACCCATTTACAGCCAACAAATTTTCTCCCTTTAGGCAAAGGTACAAGGTCCCAAGTTTTGTTTTTCTCCAATGAAGCCATCTCATCATCCATAGCCTCAATCCAGGAACCTGCATCTTCCATGCCCAAAGCCTCTTTCACAGATCTAGGCTCATCAATGTTAGTAATCAAAGCAAAGGCACAACTGGAATCAAACATAGAATAACCAAACTTTTCTGGTTGCTTTCTTTCTCTCGTGGATCTCCTCAAGGGCTACAGTTGAGGTTGTTCTTCCTCTTCTTCTAAACTATCAGAGCTGCTAGAGCTCTCCTCATCATTAGGCCCAACATGGTCTCTTTGTTTAGTCTTCTTAGGTGTAGGAGGCAACTAAACAACATCTTTTTCCTTTTCTTTTTCATCTAGTTGTAGCACAATAGGAGAAGATGTTAGCTCTCTGAAAATAACATTTCTACTATACAATACCTTACTAGTCACAGGATCCTAAAACTTGTATCCTTTCACACCAGCACTATATCTGATGAAAATACATTTAACAGCTTTGTTTTCCAACTTAGATCTTTTCTCCTTTGGAACATGTGCATAAGCTTCACAACCAAAAACATAAAGATGTCTAATTGAAGGCTTCTTACCAGACCACACCTCCATGGGTGTCTTACCAACAAGGGTTGATGTAGGAGATCTGTTAACTAGATAGCAAGTAGTGGCCACAGCTTTGGCCCAAAACCTTTGTTCTAAACCAGCTCCACTAAGCATACTCCTAGCCTTCTCCATCAGTGTCCTATTCATTCTCTTTGCAACTCCATTTTTTTGTGGGGTATAAGGAGTTGTCTTATGCCTCTTGATACCTTGTTCTTTACAAAACTGTTCAAACTCTATTGAGCAAAACTCACCACCGTTGTCAGTTCTCACACACTTAATCTTCTTACTAGTCTGATTCTCTACAAGAGCTTTAAATTCCTTGAACCGACTAAAGACTTGTGTCTTACTTTTAAGGAAATAAATCCACATCCTTCTACTATAATAATCTATGAAAGATACAAAAAATTATAGACTTGCAGATTGAAGGAACTTTTACAGGACCAAATACATTAGAATGAATAAGATCCAAGACATCAGAAGATTTGTGAGAACTAGAGTAAAACTGAACATGATTTTGTTTACCATAGACATAGTGTTCGCAAAAGTCAAACTTGAGTTTGCAATCATTTAACCCCTCAACGAGATTTTTATTTTTCAAGGTTCTGAGACCCTTTTCACCAATGTGGCCAAATCTCATATGCCACAACATTGTCTTTTCTGCAGGAAGCTTACCTTCCAAAGTGTTTGCACTACCATCAGAACCAATAGCCACAGACTTCTTCACTACTTGTTCAGATGGTGAGGATGAAGAACTATTACATAGAGGAATAAATGCATCTAGCTAAAATAAGGTACCTCTCCTAGTACCCCTTGCAAGCACTATCGATCCTCTCATCATCTTGCATCCTTCTTTTGAAAAAACAACTTGCACACCTACATCATTTAGCATATTTATAGATAATAGGTTTCATGCCAAACCAAGAATGTGCATAACTCCATTGATTCCCTTTACTTGTCCATCAGGAAATTTGATAGTGACCCTTCCGCATCCAACTATCTTTAGGTGAGAATCATCACCTAAGTGCACCTTTCCACCATCGAACTCTTCATATTTTGAGAACCAGTTTCGATGAGAGGTCATGTGAAAAGATGCACCTGAGTCAACCAACCACACATCATCAGATGCATGGGCTACCAAATCTATGATGAATGCATCACCATCTTCTTGAGATCTTTCTAAAGCTGAATCTGAACCTTTCTTCTTCTTCTTCGGCTCTTTGTAGTCATTACGGAAGTGCCCAGATTTATCACAGTTCCAACATTTTACCTTGGACTTATTGGAAGTCTTTGAATTCCCACGGGATTTGGATCTACCCTTATTGTCAGACTTATTGTCATTTTTCTTCCCTCTTTCAGTGGATCTCCCATGAACAGCAAGGGATTCTTTTTTTCAAATGGAAGCCTTTCTCTGCATCTCCTCTAATAGCAGTGAAGACACCACATCATCCATTTTGAAGGTGACTAAAGTGCTTCTGAGAGCCATCATAAGATGGTCCCATGAATCCGGTAAAGAACACAAAAGTGTGTAGCAATGATCCTCCTCCTCTAACTTGACACCAGCTGATGTCAATTGTGTAGCCAGCAGATTAAATGCATCTAAATGATCCGTTAAGGATCCACCTTCCTCCATTCACAAAGAGTACAACTTCTTCCTCAGGAACAACTTATTCACCAAAGATTTGGCCTGATACATAGCCACAAGTCTTTCCCACAAACTATTTGCGGTTATCTCATCTAGAACATTTAGAAGAACTGCATCGATTAAACAGAGTCTTATGAGACCCTTAGCTTGTTGGAAATATTCAAGAATTAACCGAGTTACTGAGAGGGGAGGGGTGAATTAGTAACTCCAAATTTTCTTTCAATTAAAGATGTATTAACATATAGTTCACTTTTTCCTTATGCATATAGAAAGCATGAAACTTAAAAGCATTCACAACAATGACACATAGATTTGGTTACCCAGAAACCTTCCAAAAAGAAAGTAAAACTGGGGTGGGGATGAAACCCACAAAGCTTTAGTACTGCAGAATAAAGTTGGCCAGTTAAGGCTTACAATTGATCACTTCTGATGATCTGCCTTGCTAGGAGCAATAAGGATTGCTAAATCCACCCTGTTAAAGGATTTACAAACATACAATGAAGTATGCACTTGGTAAAGAGATTTTACAAAAGACTGTTAAGTCTACCCGGTTAAAGGATTTTAGTACTGATTCACCTGTTAGGATGAAATAGTAGATCTCTTGCTTTGCAACTGGATTGCTGATTGAGATTCGCTGATGTACTGATCACCTTCTGTGATAAATTTGTCTTTGCTGTTCCTTATACTGCTGTAGCCCTTTGTAATTCGCTTATCTCTGCCTTTCTTTCTTTTTCACATTCATACTCATTTCATTACATCTTGACATTTTTACAACATTGTTTATATACAAGTCTAAACAATTAATTACAATTACAATTACAAAGTCGGCTTGACAAATAAACATAAGTGCCACTAAGTCGGCCCAAGTATGGTTACACGGTTCCTGCAAACTAACTCGGTGACTTTCTGATACTCGGCGTCCACTGCATTACTCGGCATCATCATGCACTCGGTAGAAGTGAAGGCATGGTTCATACTAACCACTCGGTAGGTTTTGAACTCGGTAAATACTGGTGACTCGGTAGACATAATGTTACTCGGTTTACACTATCCTGCTCAATTTGCACTATCTTGTTCGGTTTGTATTGTCTTGCTCGGTTTGCACTGTCTTGCTCAGTTTGCACTGTTCTACTCGGTTTGCACTGTTCTACTCAGTTTGCACTATTTTTCTCGGTTTGCACTATTCCTCTCTTGAAAGTTTAGAGGAGGCCTTTTGAATACTATATATTTGTCTGCCTTGTCTACCTTGTCTGCCTTACCTCTTGCACTTCTCCTTGTAAATACAGCAGTGGGAGGCTTAGGTGCCTTAGTGATGAATACCTTTCCTTTCTTCTTTGTAGGTTCTGGTTCCTCTGTTTTCTCATCCTTTTCCTCTTCTTCTTCATCATCTTCTCCTTTGTCCTTGGTTAGCATTTGCATTTTGGCTATCCTCTTCTTTCCTTTGTTTACCACCTGTGGAAGCTTTATGCTTAATTCAATTCTTACTTTTGCTTCATCATATGTTCCAAAATATGGAGCTTTGGGATTAACAGGCTGATTAAGAAGGGCTTCAATGATATTCTTGGTTTCATCAATATTTACCTCATAAGGAAGAGGTTTTGCATGTACAATCCTCGATTTAGCTGCTTGAATATATACATTGTCACAGTCCACCATGAAACAAATGTCATCCTTATAATCTTCAACCAACTTCTGTGGAATCCAGAATCTATCATTCATTTTCTCTTTGAAAGACTCAAAATAACTATCCATGACGCTTTCAAAATTTTCACCCATTTCTGAAATGTATTCATTTATCTCATAAAGAACTAGCACATCTTTTCTCTATACAACTTTTCCTTTGGAAGGGAAGAATTTCTAAACATAGAAGAATAAACAGACCAGTAAAGATCCAAACTTACATGGATTGTTTTTGGAAGTTTGGATGCTTTCCATGTTTTTGTTAAACTATTTTAACAACAAATCTGCTAGGTCAAATGATAAGTTATTCTTGACCACTTTGTATGCTAGGTCAATAACTTCACAGGATACACTATTCTGTCGACTTGAACTATATATCTTATGGGCAATTATGTGTGTACCAAACTTTAGTTTAGCATCGGTAATGCTGCTTACTTTCATGCCTCTACCGTCCCACTCGGCTAGGGTTTTCTTCTCCAGTTTCGGCCAAGCTAGGGTTTTGGTGGTTTTTGCTTTGTTCAACATGGGAAGACTGGTGATTTGATGAATCATCTTCTTGGTGATCTCTATGGGTTTCTCAAGCCAAATCTTGCCATCATGTACACGGTTGAGAATGTATCTAACCCATTTCTCTTGAAAGTTTCAAGGTAAATGTGCAATGTGAACTAATCCTTTATCTTCTAGATGTTTGTGCTCGGGTTTAGAATACCATCCACACACAGTTCCTCACGCACAATATCTAGCTCTAGGTTTCCCATTTCTTGAATTGCACAGTTGAAATGATTGTGAATATCATTAATAAGTAGTACCTTAGGAGGAATCTGAGATTGAGCTCCGTTCGGATCTAGGGCTGCTACAATTGTGGGCACGATCTTGAAATCTGGTGCTCTCCATTCCCCTTGGACTAACATTTCTGATCCTTTCTTCGCCGAAGTGCTGGATGATGCCATGGTAGCTCATAGAAAATTCTTTTTGCAAAAGTATTTGAATCGCTGGATTGCTCTTGAAATTTTTTGCTCTCAAACTGCTAAAGTTCGCGGTGAAGAATGAGTTCAATTTCTTGCCTTTTGTTTACAACTCTATCATTAATGCTCAGTACAAATTAGGGTATGAATTCTGACAGACTATCACCCACTAAGAATTAATTGCTCAGTAAAGACTTCACAACTCGGTGAACTCGAGAATTCATATTGCTCCGACCTTGCTCGGTAAAGACTGGTACCGACCTTGCTCGGTAAAGACTGATACCGACCTTCCTATGATCTTACTACATCTTGTATGCTGATTTAGATCTTTCTTTTAATTCAGTTCTGGAACTACTTGAGATTGGTCTATGAGAATACAGTTCCAGTGCTTTCTTGGAAATTTAGTTTGAGTCGGTAGAGCCACCCATTCCATTACTTGGACTAGTTTGCTCGGTAGATTTAGGAATCCACTTTTGTCTCACCTATTTCCTAACCTTAGTTGCTTCATTCTTCTTTCCATCTTCAACTTCACTAGCATTCATGCAATTTTTGGCAATGTGATCGAGTTTAGTGCATTTGAAGCATCTTACGGTAGTATCTCTTTTCCTTAGATGATGTTTTATGCAGTTCATGCCAATGTGTCCATATTCTCCATAGTAATGACATCTACACCAGGTGTTGTAGTCCCATCCAAACATTGCTTTCATAATTTGTTCTGCTGGATTGAATGTTGGATCTACACTCGGATGCCTTGTGACCTTGTTTGTTGCATTTGTGACAATTACCTCTGAATCTTGGTTTTTCCCTGCATTCATTTCCTTTGTGACCATGTTGATTGCAGTTGTAGCATTTTCCATTGAATTCTGCTTTTTCATTGCTCCAACATTTATTTGAAGTATGTCCTATTTTACCACAATGATTACAAGTAGGTTTCTGATTTCTTTGAGTACCTTGCTTAGAAGATTCACCTTCTCCTTTATATCCAAGTCCTGCTTTTCCTTTCTACCTATGAAGATTTCACTCATACAGCTGATTTAAGTCTTCTTGGCTTTTTAGTATTCCTTCATTGATTTTTTTTTTAGTGTTTAGGACATCCATCAATCTTAGATTGATTTCCTTTTCAGATCTTAGTTCTTCTCTTGTGCTTTCTATTTCTGATCTTAGATTCAGAATTTCCTCATTTGTATGGGAGATCTGATCAATTAGGTTTTCTAGCTGAAGGGTTTTATTTTGGACTTCATTGTTCCTTCCATCTAATTCATCTTTCAACTTGTTTCTTTGTTCTAAGATCTCACAAAATCTTGTTGAGTGTAGCTCTTGTTCTCTTTTTAATTTTCTCACTTCTTCCTGCAGAGACCCATTCTTTTCTAGGAGTTCTTTCACAGCATTGTTTGCTTCATCTGAGCTATTTGAGGGAAAAAGATCTTCAATCTTTTCTTCAATGTAATTCTGATCATTCATCTAATTTGCAAGTTCCTTCCTTCTTCTTAGGGATTGGGAAAGATGTTCTTTTGCTTCTTTAAGTTTAGCTATGGCCATTTCCAGATCTAGCTTTTCATTTTCAATCACCTTGTTCAGTTTGAATACCTCCATTGTCCTGGATCTTTTCTCAAGCTAGTTAAGCTTAATCTTGAGAACCAATGCTGCTCTGATACCAATTGTTGGAAATATTTAGGAATTAACTGAGTTACTGAGAGGGGAGGGGTGAATCAGTAACTCCAAATTTTCTTTCAATTACAGATGTATTAACATATACTTCACTTTTTCCTTATGCATATAGAAAGCATGAAACTTAAAAGCATTCACAACAATGACACATAGATTTGGTTACCCAAAAACCTTCCAAAAAGAAAGTAAAACTGGGGTGGGGATGAAACCCACAAAGCTTTAGTACTACAGAATAAAGTTGGCTGATTAAGGCTTACAATTGATCACTTTTGATGATCTGCCCTGCTAGGAGCAATAAGGATTGCTAAATCCACCCTGTTAAAGGATTTACAAACATACAATGAAGTATGCACTCGGTAAAGAGATTTTACAAAAGATTGTTAAGTCTACCCGGTTTATGGATTTTAGTACTGATTCACCTGTTAGGATGAAACAATAGATCTCTTGCTTTGCAACTGGATTGCTGATTGAGATTCGCTGATGTACTGATCACCTTCTATGATGAATTTGTCTTTGTTGTTCCTTATACTGCTATAGCCCTTTGTAATTCGCTTATCTCTGCCTTTCTTTCTTTTTCACATTCATACTCATTTCATTACATCTTGACATTTTTACAACATTGTATATATACAAGTCTAAACAATTAATTACAATTACAATTAAAAAGTCAGCTTGACAAATAAACATAAGTGCCACTAAGTCGGCCCAAGTATGGTTACACGGTTCCTGCAAACTAACTCAGCGACTTTCTGATACTCAGCATCCACTGCATTACTCGACATCGTCATGCACTCGGTAGAAGTGAAGGCACAGTTCATACTAACCACTCGGTAGGTTTTGAACTCGGTAAATACTGGTGACTCGGTAGACATAATGTTACTCGGTTTACACTATCTTTCTCAGTTTGCACTATCTTGTTCGGTTTGCACTGTCTTGCTCGGTTGGCACTATCTTGCTCAGTTTGCATTGTTCTGCTCAGTTTGCACTGTTCTGCTCAGTTTGCACTGTCCTGCTCAGTTTGCACTGTCTTGCTTGGTTTGCACTGTTCTACTTGATTTGCACTATCTTGCTCAATTTGCACTCAGAATGCAAATAAGTGTTGTCACTAGTGGCAATTCTGCTTAATGCCAACATAGCTTTACGATCTTTGATATCCCAATCTGCTTGAGCTATAGTTGCTGGTCTTGTAGCACTTGAAGTCACTTCCCATAGGTCACGATCTTCCAACATGTCTTCCATATTGAGTTTCCACAACTCGAAATTAGTGCCATTAAATTTCTCCACCTCCATTCTTCCATATGATGAACTTGCCATCTCAATCTACAAATAAGATTCAGAATGCTCTGCAAAAAACTCCCACTCAAACTTGAGATCAGCTCAAAAAACCCTACCCAACAACTAGGATCAAATGTTGATCAGGCTCTAATACCACTTGTAAGGAAACTCAGGTGCGGAAACAGCTTCCTACGCTAATCTCTATAGGAGAGTATTGTGCAAATTCTTATAAATCCTTACAATTTTAGATTCATTAACTACTTTAACAAAGATATTGCAACCACAGACCATGCATACGGAAAAAATAGAGAATGACACAATGATATACCATGGGGAAAACCTTTCGGTAAAAAACCCCCCCAGCACTCCAAAACCTACACAATGTATTATCTTCAACACAAAGATTACAACACACTTGCAATGCAAGTTCTTTCAGGAGATGAGAGATAAGTAAAACTTATATCTCTCCCATAGAAGCAGCATCATATATATAGACTCCTCAGGACCCAACAAATACCCAAAAAAGGAGTTTGGCATCCAACCACCAAGACCCATGCACAAAGCCACATGTACACAGCTGTTACATGCAATCCCAAGAATAGGCGTCCATCCCTAGAATAGACTATGATAGCTTGTCATAGAATCCACCAAAAATAATGGTCACAAGAGAAGTGTAAGAGAATCTGTCATACCAACCTATTTTTGGCATATTCTCTTACACACACCAACCACTTCTTCTTGGGCACCCAAATAGGCCCAAGTCATAAGATACTCTTACACCTATCATAGCACATTCCTTAAATAGTTCTTACATGTCATAGGAATCCATCATGACCATTTCAGTCATGATCTCCTTACGCATAAGATGCCGACACATCAAGTGGAGTGACACATCAACATGCCAACTAGACATGTATACTCACACTTAATTACATTATTTGCAAAAAATACATTTAAAAAAAAAAAAAAAGAATAGGAATTATCCAAGGTTGAGACACCTTATTCCTAACAAGTTAGAGTGGCAAAATCAATGAATGAGATTAAGCGAAAAAATATGATGGACAAAAAGAAAATGATTTACTCGTCTATATAAGAGACATTGGTTTCATTGTTGAAAGAAGCCAAAAGAAGAAGATACTACAAAATTATCACATGAACAAGTTTTCATGCATTCTAATCATACTGGTTAGTGAGAACTGAACCGCATAACAATTACCGAGCTACAGAGAGTAATTACCAATGGATAGTAAGTCGATATTGTATTGAATTTGAAGTGACATATTGATTAGAAAGATTTGAATGAGCTAAACATTGATCTGTAAACTACAATTGTAGTTGTTTCAAGGTAGATCATCTACTGTTATATATTTAACCATTGTACACAGTCAAATCTCTTAACCGAGTGGACTAAGAAAGTCTTTGTGTGTTTCATTCATAGAGTGAACATTATTATCCTCTCAACCCTAGAGTGACTGCTAGTTGGACGATAAATTCTAGTCTAAAATCCTCTAACAAGGTCACACCTAACATTGTGTTTGTAACCTTTAACAGGGTTGGGTCTTCACTGACCTCACTTCAAAAGAGTGAATATTTTTGGGTTGTCAGTCCTAGGTGGTTTTTCCCTTCATAGGGTTTCCACCTTAAATCTCTTGTATTATGTGTTGATTATGATATTTTTTTGTTATAATACTTTGCATATTACATGTTAGATTTGATCTGTAACTACTATAAGTTTTAGATTGATAATCGGTAAAAGCACAGACAGTGAAAGTATTTTATGTTTATCGAGTAGCAGAAGTTGAAGAATTTGTTTTGGATTATACATTTTGTTTTGGGACACTGGATAACTGATTCACCCCCCTCTCAGTTATTCTAACAATTGGTATCAAAGCTGGTTATTTATTTGTTTCTTTGGCATTGTTGTCAAAGGGAGAGATAAATAATATGAAGAAGAAAAGTTAAACATATTAAGCTAGGGAGAGCTTGTACAACATTTGTTCACAGAGTTGTAGAATACATGTTTGGTATGTGTATGATACACTTCATATTACTTGAGTTGCCATCAATGCCAAAGGGAGAGATTGATGAACTACAACTGATTTAGAACTTGAATGAAGAATCTATGATTTAAGATCATTGAGGAGTTGCTGATTAGATATGCAAGATGATTAAATTAGTATTATGTTGTCATTGATGTCAACTAGCTTGACAATACTTATCTTTTAAGTTACTATACTGAAACATCTGAAGAAAGGTGAAAGAGATGAAGAACATAAATATCTACATGAGGAAGATGTGTATGTCAGATAAGGATATGGAATACATTGAGTAACTTGTTGATGAGTCTATGACTTGATGATAGCAACTTTATTATGTTGCATTCATCTATGATGAAGAATAGAGCTGAAAGACACAAAGTAGTGTTGTTGGTAAATGAAGCATTCCAATATACACTGATAGAGTGTAGTGTATATTGAGCGTAGTGTTAACTAAGCTTGTGTTCACCAACGCATTTCTTTGTTAACCGAGAAGAATAGAAAGGAATTAAATGATTAACTTAGCTGATAAATTGATGAGTTGGAAAGTGTATGAAATCAAGGTAACATATAAGGTTTGTTATGAAGATCGATGGCTAACTAATTCAAGGAAGATCTAATGGAGTAGATTGAAACATGTTACTGACACATCAATCGAAGAAGGTTAGAGAAAAAAAATCTGATGGACAAAAAGAAAATGATTTACTCATCTATATAAGAGACATTGGTTTCATTGTTGAAAGAAGTCAAAAGAAGAAGATATTTTAGAATTATCACGTGAACAAGTTTTCATGCAATCTCATCATACTGTTAATGAGAACTAAAATGTAGAATAATTACCAAGCTATAGAGAGTAATTACCGACAGATAGTAAGTTGATATTGTATTGAGTCTGAAGTGACATATTGATCAGAAAAATTTGAATGAGCTAAACATTGATCTGTAAACTGCAATTGAAGTTGTTTCAACGCATATCATCTATTGTTACATATTTAACCATTGTACAAAGTCAAATCCCTTAACCAAGTGGACTAAGAAAGTCTTTGTGTGTTTCATTCATAGAGTGAACATTGTTATCTTGTCAACCCCAGAGTGATTGCTAGTTGGATGATAACTTCTGGTCTAAAATCCTCTAACAAGGTCACACCCAATAGTGTGTTTGTAACCTTTAACAAGGTTGGGTCTTCATCGACCTCACTTTGAAAGAGTGAATATTTTTGGGTTGCTTGTCCCAGGTGGTTTTTCCCTTCACAGGGTTTCCATGTTAAATCTTTTGTGTTATGTGTTGATTGTGATATTTGTTTGTTATCATACTTTTCATATTACATGTTAGATTTGATCGGTAACTACTATAAGTTTTAGACTGATAATCAGTAAAAGCATAGACAGTGAAAGTATTTTATGTTTATCAAGTAGCAGAAGTTGAAGAATTTGTTTTGGATTATATATTTTGTTTTGGGACACTGGATAACTGATTCACCCCCCTCTCAGTTATTATAACATGAGTTATGGTGTGCACCCTATAAGATAAGTTGGTTAGACTATATTCTTGCTTAGTCTATGAGCACATGATCAGATATGCAAGCATACCAAAGTTATAGATAGTTGAAGTTACACAACCAGTGTGTGCCAGAGAAGAACATAGTAAGCAACCCACTGTTAGCACTTTGGTTTGTGGTTATATTATAATGTTGTAAAGGCTATGCACCTATTGTAATTATGTTGCCAACATGTAAATATGTTTGTTTGTAAATACACTTGAGCCAATTCAATTGGAAGCATTGTATGTAATCAGTTAAAGTGCCAACCTAGTTATTTTTTTTGTATTCGCATATAAATATGAGATGCACCCATTGTAATTAGGAGAAAAGTTGATATAGAGTTGAGATAAGAAGAGTAGAAGTGTGCGAAATATTTATAAAATATATTAGAGCTTTACAAGAGGTCAAAGTATTTGTGCATCAAAGGAACTGATCAGAAAAGCAATGTCACTGTGACAGTTCATCTAGTAGATATAGTGTGTATATGAGATCAGAAGGTTATAGCCTTCACCTCTTGAGTAGTGAGCTCTAGGATAGTGTGTCCACACCCCTAACATGATTTATTGCAAAAGACTCCTAATAGGGTTTGACTCTTGACAAGGTGTACTGTACTTAATACATTGTAAAGCAACTCCTAACAGGGTTAAGGATCTTGTAACAAGGATCATAAAATACTAATACAGAATATTAATGGGTGTCGATTCCCACCAGGGTTTTTACCTATTTGGGTTTCCCTATAACCATATTGGTGTTATGTGTTGATTTCATGTTTCATGTTTATGTGGATGTTTATTTTAGTTTAAATATTAAGAGAAAAGATAAAATATAGTGAACACTGATTCACACCCCCCTCTCAGTGTTCCCATTCCTAATAGGCCCATTGTAGTTCAGAACACCCAGAACTCAAGAGTGTGGTGAACAATCCGGTCATGGTGGATAACAAACAAAAAAATCAAAGGTTAGTAATGAATCAAATCCCACATTAGCTACATTAAGGAATAGAATCAAAGGTCAGAATACTAGAATTTTAAGAGAGCTATATGATCAGAATGAAGAATTAGATCAATTTTCAAATTTTGTATTGATTGCATATGATCCTGTCAACTTTGATGAAGCTGTAAAAGAAAAGGTTTGGGTAAAATCCATGAATGGAGAGATTGATTCTATAGAGAGAAATAACACAGAATCTTGTAGATTTACCTAAAGGTAAAAATAGTATAGGTGTTAAATGGATTTATAAGACTAAGTTAAATGTTGAAGGTGAGGTTGAGAAATAAAAAGCAAGACTTGTAGCTCATGGATTTAGTCAGCATCTTGGTATTGATTATAATGAAACTTTTGCACCTGTAGACATACTTGACATAGTAAGAATGATGTTGGCTATTGCAACACAAAATAAATGGAAAATGCATCAAATGGATGTAAAGTTTGTATTTTTAAATGGATTTTTGGAAGAAAAGGTTGATGTTAAACAATCTATAGGATATGAGATTGAAGGACAAGAAGATAATGTCTATAAGTTAAAGAAGGCATTGTATGGATTAAAACAAGCTCCCAGAGTATGGTATACTAGAATTGATGAATTCCTGAATAGTAGAGGATTCAGTATAAGCCCAAGTGAGCTGACCTTGCATACAAAGGTAAATCAAGAAGGAAATATTTTGATAGTTTTTTTTGTATGTTGATGATTTTATTTTTGCCGAAGATCTTTCTATAGATGAATTTAAGACTGCCATGAAAATAAAGTTTGATATGACTGATTTAGGATTGATAAAGTATTTTCTTGGTATTGAAGTTACTCAATCTGAAGATGGTATTTTTATATGTCAAGCTAAGTATGCTAAATATGTTTTGAGAAGGTTTAAGATGTTGAACTGTACTAAGATAACTACAACACCAATGGTAATTGGTACATAACTTAGTAAGAAAGATGAGGGGTTAAATGTTGATCTAAATTTGTATAAGAGATTGGTTGGAAGTCTCAAGTATTTGACAACATCAAGACTTGATATAATGTTTTCTATAAGTTTAATATCTAGGTTTATGGAGTCTCCTATGAGTACACACTGGAAAGCTGGAAAAATAATCTTAAGGTATATTGCCAACACAAAAAAATTTGGTATTTTGAATACATCAATTTCAGATTTTGAATTGACTAGATATTATGATTGTGATTTTGCAAATAGTGTTGATGATAAGAAAAGTACATCTAGGTATGTTTCTAGATTTGGATCGGGTGCAGTAGCATGGGCATCAAAGAAGTAGCCTATTATGACTTTATCATTAGTTGAGGCAGAATATGTTGCAATGATACAAACAACTTGTCAGACTATTTGGATGAGAAGGATTTTGACTGGGTTGCTACATGAACAAGAAAAGCCAAATCAAATTTATTGTGACAACAAATTTTCCATTGCATTAGAAAATAATCATGTTTTTCATAAGAAAAGTAAGCATATTGATGCTAGTTATCATTTTATTCAAGAATTGGTAAATGGAATTAAAATTTGTATGAAGTTTTGTAGATCAGAAGATCAATATGCAGATGTATTTACAAAACTGTTGGAAAAGGATCTTCTTTAAATTCATAGATAAAATATTGGAGTTCGTATAATGTTACAATAGTTTTACTGATGAATATGTGGTTGAAATTAAAGGGGAGTATTGGAACTAAATCTAATTTCTTCCACCATCATATGAAGACTGACTGAAATAGAAAATATGATCTATGTTTATCTTGACATGCATGACAAAAAATATAATTTGTATCTATCTACAATATGATCTTAACTTGCCTTATGTTGCAAGCTTTATATTTGCCAGTGAAGATCTACTTCAGATAAATTAGATTTATATTTTGTTTTACTCTGGAGTCAATATGATTTTGAAATCTGATTTAGAAAATTAGATTGTGTCTTAACTTGTCGTGTCTTGCAAGTTAACTTGACTAACTACTATAGAATTCTTTTCTATAAATACAATTGTAATATGAAAGTATGTATGATTTTTTACAGGACATTTTTTGAGAACTCAAAAGAGTTTAATTCTCTATTTTACTTATTGTCCATTAATAAAAAATTTTTTTGTATGTTGTAGCATACAAAATCTATATCTGCAGTTTTATTTTGATCAACAGTTCTGATTTATTATATGCTTTGTTCTATTGTTTCAACATTGTTTCTCGTAGCTCCCCTATTTCCTTTAGAATTTTTCTTTACATTCCTTTTATTTACAAAATCCAAATATTATTCTTCCAACCAGCCTTGGAATGAGAGAAGATGTTTGAATTTGAGAGAATATAAAATGGATGAGAATAAATGTCTATATTTTCAAGCACATGACATCAAATTGAGTAGATATGTTTTTAGTCATCTCATGACAGATTGTAGCTTAGGTGAGAGTATATGAAATTTGGAATTTGAAATTTCATGGAACAAATCTACTATCTCAACAACTTAAGTCACCGAAACTAAAACAAGACCAATGCATGAAATAGAGACCTAGTGCCAAATTAATATAGCTAAACAAGGTTACGTCCAAGAGAAAGAAATAAAAAGAAGCATGCCTTTTGTGTTTTCAATAATTGGTGAGTAATAAGAAGTGGATGCAAATGTGGCATAGAACCAATCCCAACAAGAAACCCAACACAAGAATCTTCGTGTAGGTGAATAGAAAACAAGGTCCCTGCTGTAACTATAAGGAAGAATTTTTTTTAAAGTAAGAAACATAGTCTGTCTTGTTTCCTAGGTTGAAGGCATCTCCCTACTTGCTTCCTCTACTGCCAATTTTTTCCTTTCCCTCCCCAAATCATTCCCTTCATTCTAAGTTTTCCTTCTCTTAAACATGCATTTTTTCATCTTTCACTATTGATAGGTTTTACATGTTGTCAATTGAGGATGAAATTAGTGTTTAATTCTAGTTTGAATCCTTCCTTCAAAGTCCGCTCTTCATTTTAAACTACCTATTTTAGATCCTTCATTACTAGATATTTTTCTAATCAAATTAACATTAAATTTAAGAGAATTGATATTTGGGTTATGATATCATCCCCCATTATACAATGCATAGTTCTAACATATTGATCAAAAGTTTCAATCATATTCAAATAAAAATCAAGAAATTCACACTTGACATGATTAATAATCTTTTATTATCCAAATGTTCAAGATAATGCATGTACCCATATTTAGATTTTAACATAAAATCATCAAGATTCAATTTCATTTACTTAAGGAAGTCAAACTTTCATTTGAAATGCATTTTAGTAAAAATGCACAAAACAAAAACTACATTTGAAGCGAGCACTTTTAAAGGAAAACAAACAAACTTGTATCAAAATTATTTCAAGAACAATTTCTATATGTGTGTGTGAATTCAATTACTACCAAGTACAGATTTACAAGGTTAGATTACCTCTCTCTGACAATATTCCTCCTCCCTTATGATATGTCGTTCCATATGTTGCATACACAAGAACAACACGAAAACATCAATCCATGTTATTACGATAATTAAAATATAGTCAAGTATTCCCTTATTTCAATGCCTATAACAAGTATAATTAAATAAGAATATTTTGAATTTTGAATGGTTGGTGAGAGAAGGAAAACCAATAATGGCAACCACTGTGGAGATTCTGTAGAGCAAGATGCTAAATTATCATAGGTTGCATTGATTCAAGTTGGAGGGAATGGAAGCAACTCAATGGGAGACAAGGAAGGTGATGAGAAAGATTCTAGGGATGGGGACCTACAGTCAAGTGGGGTGCCTATTGATTCACAAGACAATAAGATGCCATTAGATGATGGTAAAGATAAGGAAAAAGTAGTGGTTCATCTATGGTCCTCTCTTTTTGGCATTAAATCGATTGAAAAGTCTACCTTCCTAAAAGTCACAGATATTTCAGACTCTTGCTTGTGTAGGTTTTTCATTTTCATTCCTGATCATGCTATAGATCATAGTATTTCTTCCATGGATCTGTCTTTGGTTGTAAAATTTATGTGCCCTAGGCCCAACATAGATGTGGGTAGGGCTTATGTGAAGAAGAAATGGCATTTGAAAGGCCATCTTGATATAGTAGAAATACAGAAAGGTGATGCAGGAGCATCCTGGGTGTAAGAACAATCTTGCATCAACCAAAAATATTTCTATTTTTGTATTCAATAAGGGCTATCTTGTGCAGAACTGCTATTCATGGAAACTTGCTATTTTTTAGTAAGTTGGTCATAAATCTCAAAATGTTCTGATTTTACATGTGGAGGCTCATCTTAGTCATATTATCTTGCCAGTAAAGTTTCATGGCTAGATCAGGTCTAGTTTTGAAGATATTGAAGATTTTCGGTATTGGTAGTAGGGTACAAAAAATTTGAACTCAGTTTTGAAGGCTTTAGAGGCCTCGAATGAGGTCAAAAATTTAGGTGACAGGCACTTGTGTGAGTCAAGCCTATAGAGCGCTTCGTGGCCTTTTCAAAATGAGGTTATAATAGTCAATCGGGTTAACTGGTGATGACTTATGGTCTCTAGAAGTCAGGTCACCTAAAATGGCGGAAAATAATTTTCCTTCAAAATTTCTATTTAGGTTTCATAAGTTATTTTGAGCTGACTTTGATGTAATAAATTGAAAAATAAAATAATTCTAAGTTTGGTCGGCCCTTAGGGCTAAATTTCTGGAACCTTCTCAGGCGGTGGAAAATGCCTATATAAAGAAGGCTCGTAGTGTTGTCTAGGGAAGTTCTAGGTAGTAGATCTAGGTATTGATTCAAGGCTTTGTCCTACATAATATTGTAAGGGAATTCCCATGTGGCTTTGTATATTGTAATTTTGAAAGTTTGTAATTCCACATTTGTGGAGATAATAAGAAGCCAATTTTCTATTCTTGCATATTGTTGTTGTTGTTTCTCTGTTTCTGTTATGTGTTTGTGGTATTAAGGGGAGCACCCTTCATCAAAAGGTTTTTTTCATTTTATTTTTCTTCTGAAGATGTTTCTAATGTACTTTATGGAGGTCTGTGGGTTGTCGAGAAGTCATCCCTAGCTCTTTAGAGATGGTCTCCCAATTTAGACCTGAATGATGACATTCTTTCCTCACCACCTGTGTGGGTCAGACTCCTTGGGGTATCATTGGAGTACTGAAATGAGGATGTTTTTTGGGGCCTACCAAGTTTATTTGGGGAACTTTTATCAATTGACCCTATGATGACTTTAAAGTCTAGGATGGTCTTTGCCAGAATTTGTGTTAGTGTAGGTCACTTCATTGACCTTCCCCTAATAGTATAAAGTTTTATAAGCTAGAAAGTGATCTCAGCTAGTAGAGTTTGAAACCCTTCCTTTAGCCTACTTTGTGTGTAAGAAAATAGGTCACTAGGATAAGCAATGTCCACAAAAGGTTAACAAGGAGAAAGGGTCCAAAAAGAATTGTTACAAGTAGTAGTTGTCATTGCACCAAAAGATCAACCTAATAATTATTGATATAACCACTGGACTCATAGAAGACATAAGAGGTGGTTAAGCCATCTCATAAATCTTGAGGGGAGTGATGGCCATTATACCAAGAATCTCCCCCTCAATGCTACCCAAGGGGAATAAAACCTATGACAAAGATTTGATACCACTTGTTAGAAGTAGTGGTTGTCATTGCACCAAAAGATTGACCTATTAATGCCCAATATAACCACTAGTCTTATAGAAGACACTAGGGGTGGCTAAGCAATGTCACGAATCCTAAGGGGAGCATTGTCCATTATGCCAACAAGAAGGGCCAAAAAAGAGTATGGAAACAAAACAAATCTCAAGAAAAGGTTGTGGAAGTTCAAGAAATAGGAGACCTAGATGCCAAGGTAACCTCAAACAAAACATCAAAGGAGATTGACATTCCTATGAATGAGGAGAATAATATGGCCCCTTAGAATCTTGTAGAGAGATCGGGAGCTAGGAAAGCTAGCTCTCCACTAGAAGGAAACCTATTTTAGTCTTTAGAGGAAGGAGAAATTAATGAAAGTGTGGCTTCCTCAGATAAAGAATAAACATGAAATAGTACGCCTTCTAGAGTGGAAGATACTCAAGAGAATAATCAAGTTGTGGACAACATAGAGGACTCCCACCCATGTAATATTCTAGGGGAAAATTATTCATTGTGTTTGTCTAAAAACAGGTCTCAGGAATGTTCAAAATCTACATTTCCTAACCCTAATAAACTATGCACTAATTGGGGTGATGAAACTATGGAAGATATGGAAAATTAGCTTAAGTCTAAGAATGGAGTGAGAGTTGAAGCCCAATGGATTAAAGTGGAAAGAAAAAAAAGGGAAAAAGGGAGGGGAAAGTCAAAAAAATTGTGATAACCTACAAATGATTGAATATCTTGATGAAGATTGAGGAGGTCATTGGGCTATTAAATTAATATGTAAGATGATTAAATGTGTCAATATGTTGTCATTGATGTCAACTAGTTTTGACTATACTTATCATGATAGTTACAAACATTTGAACATTTGTAGAAGGAATAAATGGTGAAGAAATGAGATATCTACATAAGGACAAGATGGATATGATAGATATGGATACGGTATACATAGGGTAAATTATTGATGAGTCTATGGCATTATGTTGTTGACTTGAGCATGTTGCATTATTTTATTATGAAGATGAGATTCAAATTGAACAAGTTAATGTGGTCGATAATTGAAGATTTTTGTATACACTGAGTCAGTCTTGTCTATACTGAGTGACAAAAATAACCAAGTTAGTTATCACTGATACATTCTGTATTAACTAAGTTGGATGAAAAAATTAAATGTTTATAACAGTCGACTGAAATTGATGAGCTGGTAGATGCTTATGATTTTGAGGTAAGAGATAGAGTTTCTTATAAGATCAAATGGCTCAAAAAATTTAGAGATGATCGAAGGGAAGAGATTGAAATGTGTTATTGATACAACTACCAAAGAATCTTGAAGAGGCAAAATGCACGATGGAGATTAAGAGGAAAAATCTAATGGATGAGATGAAAATGGTTTACACATCTATTTAAGAGACATGATATTCATTGTTGAATCTTCTAGATGAATAGAGACTGCAGGAGAATTCACATGAAGACATTTTTCATGCACTACTGATTAAAATGGTTACAGACATAATTGAGCTAGACTGCAGGTATTTATGAGCATCAAAGATATATACACCGAGTGAAGTAAGTTGGAGGATGCAATTTAGTGAACTGATTATTGATCAGAAGAGTTATATTAAGCTTAGCATAGATCTGAATACTTGCAAATTGAGTTGTATTTGAATCATATCACCACTTTATTAGCTTAACCATGGTTACAGCTAAATCTCTTAACTGAGTGGACTTAACAGTCTTTTGTAATTTATTATGACATTCAAGGAATGTGTATTGTTTTCTTGTTGACCCCATAGTGAATGCTAGTCAAAGGAGAACTGTAAGTGATAAATCCTCTAACAAGGTCACACCATATAGTGTGTTTTGTAATGTTTAATAGGGTTGGCTCCTAACCGAGCTCACTTCAAAAGAGTGAAATATTTTGGGCTACCAGTCTCAAGTGGTTTTCCCTTAGCAAGGTTCCACATTAAATCTTTGTGTTATGTGTTATTTTTTGTGATTGGATTACTATCATACTTTACATATTTCATATTTGATTAATCGGTAAACATAGTTTTGGAAATTACTGGTATTTGGTAAATGAATAGAAAGATTGTTGTTAACATCTTACCGAGTTGTTTATTTTATTGAAGAAGTTTGATGTCATGTACCCATTTTAAGTTAGAATTTTAATAATAATTAAATAATTGAACATTATTTAAATAAATAATGATAATATAATTATATATTTAAACTAGTATTTAAATATAAAAAAGAATAAATAATAATAAAATATTATTATTATAATATAAATAATAACATATGATATAATCTATTATCAATAAAATAATATTTCAAATAATGTTTAAAAATAAATAACAATTAAATAATAATAAAATTATAATGAATGAACCAATAAATAAAATTAACTACAAGAAATAAACATGTAAAAATTATGTTACCTTTCTAAATAGGATTTAAAAAATTAATGATAATAAACTTAAAATAAATAATATAATAATGGGTATGTTGATGCAAGGGCATGGAGCATGAGGGGCCAAACAATGGCAAACTCTAATGATCCAAGCCTGCTCGACACATGCGGAAGCAAACAAATAACAACAGTGAGAGAGAATGCAGAAGCTTTCATATATTTCATTAAATAGAATGATACATGCCGGGCTGTAAGGCCTTCCCGGTTAGGGGTAGATATTACAATGATTTACAGAAGTCCTCAAACATGTGAGGATTTGTCAAAATCTCTACTTCTATCTTCTATCAAACTCCTATCCAAAAACTACCTCCTAAACTACAACCAAACAACTACATTTATACAAGAAGCTATCGAACTAAGTCAGCCTTTAGATCCATAATCAATGGAAGGAATGGTTAGATTTGGGACCACATGCTTCCCAATGATGGATATCAACATTAAATCCATGATCTGATATAAATGAACAAGTTGGCCACAACATAAACTAAAACTAAACCCATCGGTGAGTAAGATAACCAAGCAGTAGACAAGCAATGTCGAGTGCCAGTGAAAATAACTGACTACCCAAGAGATAACTAACCACACTTGGTAACCAAAGGAAATTGACCAACTACCGACCAACTCGGTCAAAGCAGGAACTAAGCAACATAGACAAACTCCAAATTGTTTTTGGTGACATAGGATTGCCAAGGACCCAAGATGCTCCTACATCAGACACCTGGGGTTATTTTGAAATGATTCTTCGAATCATTTGGTAGGTCTGGTTTGAGCTGCATCCAACTTAGACTATGAAATCCATGAACTATCTTCCATCCGTCTGTTCTTCCAGTTTACCAGATATTCCATATACTGTTTTCCTCTTGTACTCTTGCCAACTCTTTCCTTCAAAATCTGTTCAATTTCTTCATTCTGCTTCTTAGGATATTCTATCAGTACTGTCACTTCTTCATTAGGTTCATGATACTCATACAAATTAGTAATGTTGAAAATAGGTGATATGTCTATGTCATCGAGTAACTCAATCTCATACGCATTTCCACTGTCAAATTTCCTCAAAATCTTGCAAGGTCCAAACTTCTTCATCTTTAGCTTTCCATATGTTCTAACAGGAAACTGACCTTTCTTCAAATGAACCGTCACTTCATCACCAACATCAAAAGTTTTATGTCTCCTTGATCTACCAGCTCTTTCTTTGTATTTTTTATTACTATCTTCTAGCTTTAGCTTCACATCTTCATGCAATGTCTTCATGTACTCAGCAAATTTTACTCCTCCAACACTTTTCTTATTCTCATCAGCAATGTCTCTCAAATTAGATATTCCTCTCAGTTGTGTGTTCCATTCACAATCTCAAATGGTGTTTTTCCAGTACTCCTATTCACTGAATTATTGTATGCAAACTCTTCTTGTGCCAATACAGAGTCCCAATTACTCGGTGTGTCTCCAACTAAACATCTCAAAAGATTTTCCAAACTTCTGTTCACAAATTTAGTTTGTCCATCAGTTTGTGGGTGAAATGTAGAACTATATTTCAACTCAGTGCCAAATTTCTTCCAAAGGGTTTTCCAAAAGTATCCAACAAATTTACTATCTTGGTCAAAGATAATACTCCTCGGTAATCCATGCAATCTAACAATTTCCTTAAAGAAAAGATCAGCTACATGTACTGCATATGATGTCTTTCTACAAGGTATAAAATGTGTCATCTTAGAAAATCTATCCACAACAACAAATATAGAATCATTACCTCTTATTGTCTTCGGTAACCCAAGAACAAAATCCATACTAATATCAATCCAAGGTTTCTCATGAACAACAATCAGTACATACAATCCCATATTCTGACTTACTCCTTTTGCAACTTGACAAATTCCACAACATTTCACAAATTTATGAACATCTTTATACAACTATGGCCAATAGTACTTTCCTTAATTAAATTCCATGTTTTATCAATACCAAAATGTCCAGCCAAACCACTACTATGTTTCTCTTTTATTAAATTAGTTCTCATTATTCCTCTTAGTATACACAACTGAATACCTTTAAACAAAATACCTTCTTGAATAAAATATTCATCCCATTTAGTATCTTGTTGATCTTGAATAAGTGCTCTACACTTTCTCCATGGCTCAGAAAAATTAGGGTCAAACTCATAAGAATCTCTCATCTCATCAAAACCAAGAACTTCAATTTTCATCTTGGTCATCAAAGATCTTCTTCTACTCAATGCATCAACAACTCGGTTAGTGACTCCACTCTTATGCTTTATCACAAATGTATAACTCTAAAAATACTCAACCCATTTCATATGTCTCAGATTTAACTTATTCTGGCTACCCAAATACTATAAATCCTTATGATCAGTATACAACACAAATTCACTCAGTATCAAATAATGTCTCCATTTCTTCAGTGCTTGAACAACAACATAGAATTCCTGATCATACACAAAATATTTCCTTCTAGCATCATTAAACTTTTCACTAAATAAAGAAATAGGTTTACCTTCTTGACTTAACACAACTCCAATTGCACTTCCACTTGCATCACATTCCACTTGAAATAGTTAACTAAAATCAGGTAATGCCAAAACAGGCAATTCAATAACTTTCTACTTCAGAGTCTCAAAACTTTTATCAGCTCCATGTGTCCACTTGAATTCTCTTTTTTCTCCTCTCATAGTTTCAGTCATAGCATTACAAATTGAACTGAAATTCCTTATGAACTTTCGGTAAAAACTTTCCAAACCATGAAATGATCTTACCTCACTAGCATTCACAAGTGTAGGCCAATCCAAAATAGCTTCAACCTTTTTAGGATCCATCTTCAAACCATCAGCTGAAATAAAAAATCCCAAATACACAATCTCCTCTTTCATGAATGAACACTTTTTCAGATTTATTAGCAACTTTTCCTCTTTCAATCTCTGTAAAACTTGTCTAACATGAAACAAATGTTCTTCTCTAGTCTTACTAAATATCATAATGTCATCAAGATATACAATAAAAAACTTGCCCAAGAATTTCTTCAAAACTTCATTCTTCAACCTCATAAAAGTACTCGATGCATTAGTTAAACCAAAAGGCATACCCAGCCACTCATACAAACCTTCTTTTGTCTTGAATGTAGTCTTCCATTCATCACCTTCTCTAATTTGGATCTGATGATACCCAATTTTGAAATCAATTTTGGTGAAATACTTTTCTCCAGTGAAACTCTCCATTATGTCATCCATTCTCGGTATAGGATGTTACAAGTAGTAGTTGTCGTTTCACCAAAAGATTGACCTGTTAATGCCCAATACAACTACTAGACTTATAGAAGACACATGAGGCTTTTAAACCATGTCATGAATCTTGAGGGGAGTGCTGACCATTTTTCCAACAATCTCCCCCTCAACATTACCTAAGGGGATTCGAACCTGTGACCAAGCTCTGATAACACTTGTTACAAGTAGTAGTTGTTGTTGCACCAAAAGATCGGCCTGTTAATGCCCGATACAACCACTAGACTTATAGAAGATACAAGAGGCTATTAAACCATGTCATGAATCTTGAGGGGAGCACTGACCATTTTGCCTACAATAGGAAACCTATACTTCACTATTATCTTATTGATTGCTCTGGAATTAGTACACATTCTCCATTCTCCATTCTTCTTCGGTGCCAATACAATAGGTACTATACAAGGGCTCAAACTTTCTCTGATCAAAACTTTCTCCAGCAACTCTTGAATCTTTCAGTTCAATACCTGATTCTCGGTAGGTGTCAATTGATGAGGTGCCTTGTTCAGTAAACTAGCCCCAAGGATTAGATCCATACAATGATCAATACTTCTTTTCGGTGGAAAACCATTAGGTACATTATCATAAATGATATCACTATACTTGGTGAGTAATTTATTAATCTCCTCAGGGACATTATCTTGTATTTTCTTGGTTTTTTATGGATCACAACAAAACATACATCATTTTTCTTCAAAGAGTTAACAAAATTTCTTCCCTCCATCAAACAAACTTTTACAGATGTGCAAACATTATTAATAGGTTCTTCCATTAATGGTAGCAAGATTTGTTTCTTTCCATCAGCCACAATAGTATACTTATGCAATCTCCCATCATATATAGCATGTCTATCATGTTGCCAAGGTCTACCCAACAAAATATGACAACAACCCATAGGAATGATATCACATAACACCTTATCATAGTACTTTCCAATCTTCAAATTCACATAACATTGTTCACTTACTAGGAGTGTATGCACATCTTTGATCCATGAAATCTAATAGGGCTTCAGAGGTACCAACCTTTCCAACTGTAGTTTTGTGACCATCTCTTCAGATGCCAGATTCTCCGAGCTACCACTGTCAAGGATTACCTTCCAAAATTTATCAAAAACTCTACATTTGGTCTTGAACAAACTTTTCCTTATCGGATCTTCCTTCTTGCTTTCATTCCATAGTGCTCTCCTTACCATCAAGTTATTTTCTTTCTCAGGTTCATTTGGTGACTCTTCTTGCACCAAAGCATTTCTACTATTACCAGCCTTCTTACTAGCCTTTGTACATTCAAAAGATCTATGTCCTTCTCCACAATTGTAAAAAGTTCCTCAAAAACTTCCTTTGCTATAACCACCTCAATAGTTACTACCTCTACCTCTAGATGAACTTTCACCTTTCCACTTGGTCTTTCCTTTGCCCAAATTTGTCTTTTCTGGTTCATATCTACCATTTTCACCATTAGATCTACCTCTTCCTCTAGAGAATCTACTACCTCAACCTCTTTGTCTTTTCTCATGTCTCTTGTTCAATTTCTCCTCGGCCTTCAAATAAAATTGATAAGCCTCTTCAATGTTCTCCAAATTGACCATACTAATTTCCTCTTGGATGGAAACTCTCAAACCATTCAGGTAACTACCAATTCTTTCCACATCATCTTCATCATGTCCAGATTAGATCTCCAATCTATGTAATTCCTTGGTATACTCCTTTATCAAGCTATCTTTCTGTCTCAAACTTTTCATTCATTGAACTAGGTTAATTTGATAATCACAAGGTAAGAACTTCCCTTTCAATTTGTTTACCATTTTACTCAGTTTGTCTTTTCCTTTCCTCTTCCTATCTAATTGCAGATGTCCCCACCATAAGGATGCATGAATTTTTGACTTTGTTCTTGCAATCTTCACCTTCTTATCTTCAGGAATGTTTTCATATTCAAAATATTTTTCCATCTCGGTGATCCAGTCTCCCAATTCATCAGAATCTAGCTTTCCACCATACTCACGAGGATTGAAATGTGGTGTAGACTTTAGACTTGTTAAATCCTTCAAAAATCTTTCTTCACCTTGATCCATAACAGGTGCATGTTCTGCATTCTCCCGTTCTTCCTCAACTTCATCATCACTAACATCTTCAAGATGTCTACCTCTTCTTTGGGCTATTTCAAAAGCTTCTAACCTAGCAACAATCTACCTTAGCATATCTAGAAATCTTGGATCTTCATCTCACCTCCCACAAACCATCTTGACAACCCTCTATAATTGTAGGTCAGATCACAATCTTCTACCCCACAACAATCAACTATGGCTTCAAGAGGAACCTACAAACCTAGATCTGCAGACCTAGATCAAGATCTCACCTTGCTCTGATACCAACTAGCACAAGGGCACAGAGAATGAGGGTCCAAACAATGGCACACCCTAATGATCCAAGCATGCTCAATACATGTGCAAGAAAACAAACAACAAAAGTGAGAGAGAGAATGCATAAGCTTTCATATATTTCATCAAATGTAATCATACATGCCAGGCAGTAAGGCCTTCCTGGTTAGGGCTAGATATTACAATGATTTACAAAAGTCCTCAAACATATGAGGATCTGTCAAAATCTCTACTTCTATCTTCTATCAAACTCCTATCCAAAAACTACCTCCTAAACTACAACCAAACAACTACATTTATACAAGAAGCTATCGAACTAAGTCGGCCTTCAGATCCATAATCAATAGAAGGAACGGTCAGATCTGGGACCACATGCTTCCCAATATGTATATCAACATTAAATTCATGGTCCAAAATAAATGCACAAGTTGGACATAACATAAACTAAAACTAAACCCGTCGGTGAGCAAGATAACCGAGTAGCAGACAAGCAACATCGAGCACTAGTGAAAATAACTGATCACCTTGGAGATAACCGACCACACTTGGTAACCAAAGGAAACTAACCAACTATCGACCAAATCAGTCAAATTAGGAACCGAGCAACACAAAAAAACTCCAAATTGTTTTTGGTGACATAGGATTGCCAAGGACCCGATATGCTCCTGCATCACATGTGCAAGATCATGGTATGCCAAAAAGTGACAATGTGAAAAAGAAGTCCTAGTTGATAGACTCTTTGAAAAATAACTATAACTTTCAAACAATATAACATTTTTGAAATATGAAATATACATCACATTATATGCTTCACCTAATACAATAATAATAAACAACTCTTTCAATTTGATGAAGTTTAGACTAAGTTAAGGTGGTTAGACACGAGAGTTTTTATATTCAGGAAAATTTGTAGTAGAAAAATCATAATTAATTATTTAATTGGAAAAAAATACAAATTTTTTTACAACACATCTGGACATAAGTCTAAAATTTTTATCTAGAATATAATACAAAAATATTATCATTTGATTTTGTTTAATGTGGTTAGATATACACCTACTTGTTATCTTTCTAGTCCTGATTGATAGACGTATTGAAAAATAGCTATAACTTTCAAACTATATAATATTTTTGAAATCCAAACCATGGGTCACATTCTATGAATTTTCTGCTACAAGAAAAATAAAAAAAGTTTTCAATTTGATAAAGTTTAGACTAAGTTAACGTGGTCAAACACGAGAGTTTTTGTATTTTGGAAAAGTTGAAGAAAAAAAATCATAATTAATTATTTACTTGGAAATAAATTACAAAAAAATGTGTCACATCCAGACATGAGTCTAGTACTTGTATCCAAAATCTTGGAAAAAAAATTATCATTTGATTGTGTTTAAGGTGGTGAGACATACACCTACTTCTTATTTTTTCCAGAATTTTTTTTACTAATACATTAAAATTTGAAAATTTCAACATATATAATAATTGTTTTTCAAAAAAGGCCTAGTAGCTTAGAAACTAAATTCAATTCTCTACAGATTCTCTTCTTACATATTTTTGATATAATATTTATAACTTGTTCATTTTTTTATGTCAACTTGCCTAAACCTAATTTTTAGAATTTTCATTGCCACTTAAGGGCCTAGTTTGGCATACCATGATCTGCACATACCCTAAAATAAATTGACTAAATCTAATGAAAGGTCAATAGATATTTAATAAAGAGTTGTGACTCCTTCAAAATAAGATATAAAATGGAGGATAGTTCATTTGAAAGAGAAAGGAGGAGAGGAGTAAAAAGAGTGATTGGAGGGAAGAGGAAGGGACATTTTCAAAAGGTTGTAATGATGAAAGGATGTGACTCTTCAAAAGGATTATAATTATGAATGGCTGTGACTCTTTGAAAAGGTTGTAATTAGGAAGTGTTGTGACTTTTTGAAAGGATTGTGATTATGAAAGATTGTGACTTTTTTTGGAAGGACATAGATGACAAATTAAACAAGATTTATAAATCATCATTTAATAAGAAAAAAGAAGAAGATATTAATAATAATTAGGGTGGTAAAAATTAAGTTGCAGAAAAATATGAAAAGGAAAAATAGATAGGGAAACAACGATTGGTAGATATACAAATAATGAAGAAAAAATAATAGTCATTGATTAAGAAAATAGTGAGGGGAAATATTAAATAATAAGAGATAATAAATATTTTAAATATATAGCACTCTACAAAAAGAGAAGAAGAGATTTGTATATAAAGGATAATTTTAGAGTAGAGTTATGTAGAAAAAATTAAATAAGTTCTTATAAATTAACAATCATGAGTATTATTTGTATAGTAGTAATTATTTTAGAGATATTACCATTTTGGGACTTATGATTGTTATAGAAACCAAGTTAATCTTGGTAGAGGGCATTTATTAAGAAAGTCAAGTTTCTCTAAAAGAGGACTCACATAGACTAGAGGGCATTCTTTATGAATTTCAAGATTCCAAATTGGAATCTAGAGAGAGATTTATAGAGAATCTCTTAGAGGAAATATATATTGTAGTGGTTAATCATATGCATATGTTAGAGAGAAGAGGCTTGGTTAGAGGTGGGATCTCTACCAAGTATTTGTTGTTAATGAGTTCGTTCATTAATAGAGATCCTAGAGGCCTTAGAAGGGAACCCTCGATGTGATGGTTACCTAATTGAGAGTTATTCTCATTAGAGAATTAGGCAAATCTGAGTAGATTATCTTTCTAATGATTAGGTGGGTGTAGTATGGGATTAATATTTAGATGATTTAATATTTATTTATCTTGTTAATCACTAATAATTATTCTAATATTAATATATCTTTATATTATATCTTCATCTACTAACAATTGTTTCAGGTTTTAAGCATCAAATAATCAAGTCAGAAGTAGGGGTATTACAATGGTATTAGAGCATGATCCTGCCATCCTATAGGGTAAAAGAATATATTGGAATATAATTCATATGAAAGAATAATGTGGAAAGACAATGGAGGTTGTATGAGGTTTGATCATAGACATGACAAAAACCTATTAATTTGGACTATGTTGGTACCCATATAGACCTCGAAAATAAACTTTCAAATTTAGGGTCTTGAACCTCTTTGAACTACTTCAAACCAAGGTTCAAAGAGGTTTGAAGTGGTTCAATTTGCATAAGCAGATTCACAAGTGGAGGTTCAGAGATTTAGAATTCAGTTCACTAGTTCAATATGTTAAAAGAGCAGGTTCAATAATCTCAATTGGTTTGCATAGTTTGAACAGATTCAAAGGTGCATAACAATTTAAAAAAAGAGAGAATTCAAACACTACAAAGGTGGTCTCACATATTTTTTTTGGGTAAGAGGTAGAAAGTGTCACAAAGTATTCAGTAAGCTTGACAAATTATGGTGTCTGTCATGTTCATTGATAACATAATTTAGTTTATATGGTGAATACGGCTTGAATCATTATCTAAAGTGACCGTGTGCTATACAATCAATAAAAAATCATAATCATAATGGGACCTATGTTCTTTGATGCTACAGTTGTGGTCTTCACATAAAGATTTCCAGATTTGCCATCTTCAGAATCTGTAACTGTGAATTTTCTGAGCATAAAAAAATTAGTCATATTGCAGGGGACATAGCTTGCAATTCCACTGTTGGATCGAGCTAATTTTCAAATATGTTTGGGAAATCATAGTTCTCCAACTTTCCACTAGAGTGATCATCGAAATTCTTCCTGATTCATGAGATATGGATGATTACGCCGAGAGGTGTTCCTATACAGCCGTAGCAGAAGAGGAGGATGCGAGCATGACATATTCCAAGGAATATGCCGTGTACAGGAAAAAGATTAGAAGTCAGTTACAAATCAAAAAATGAAAAAATCAAAAAATGAAAAAATCCAAAATAAAAAGTCAAGCGAACGTAACTGACCTTTTGTAGTGGATTTGAAGCAACATAACTGACCTTCTCACATAATAGTTGGCAATCTATTTGTTTAAATCTTCCCAATTTAAACCTTTTTCCTGCAAGCCGCCCATCTATGAAACACAATGCAGAGAATATGTAATGGAAGAAGAAAATAGACGACCACTTCCTCTGTATTTCAAAACTAAAAATTCATGGCAGTGGAAATGCCAAGTTTGATATCTCTGATTTCTTTTCATAGATAATGCCTACATTTTTTTAATGAAACATCGAAAGTATAAATAATCCTTTTTTTTTAATGTGGTTGTAGAGAAGCTTATCAAGTCAAAGGCTTGATTAATAATTTCCAAAGATTGGGAGCTTGAATTTCACCTTTCCGTTGATCAGGTGCACAATAATTTATTTATGAGAGTTCTGCATTTTTTTAGAGTTTTAGGAATTTTCTTAATCTGTATTTAGTTCACTAATTATGAGTATTATTTTCCACATTAAAATAGGGTATTTATCTTTTCTTTTACATTGAAAAAAATTGCACTAAAGAAACTGAACTAATGTGTAAAAATATAAACGTGAATGTGGAAACAGTCTTTCTTGAATTCAATTTCAAAAGTTTTTATTACTTCAAAAATTTCCCAACATTACAAGTCAAACGTGTTTTAAAATAAAACCCTTATTTATTTGCAGATTCATAGTTTAGGAGATGGAATGTTACGCGATCCTACTGGGTTTCACTGTATGTGCAACCGTGGTAAGTTTCTTGATTGAATCAATGAATTTATCTCATGTTTATGCTATGGCAGAAGTTGCATCCAGGAATGCCTCTCCAATTTTCTCATTGAAGCAGAGAGACTTTGTTTGAATATACAATAGTTTAAGCTTTTTATGGATACATGGTGATGATCGATGATGAGAAAATTCAGTCCATGCTAGGGAGTGGAGAAAGTGGGGCAGGTAAAACAGAATCCACCAAAAGGCTTATGGAGTATCTTTCTTATATATGGGAGGGTGAGCGGCAAATAAGGAGATATCTGCCAAAGTGCTAAAAGTAAGAAATAATGAGCATTTTTCTTATGAATGGAGTGCAAAGAATTGTTGTGGTGTTTTTGTAGTAATTAAGAAATGTTGTGATCTCAATCTTATAATACCATATATTTTCATTTGTGTTATTATGTGATGATTATCTGATTTTCTCTTTTTTTCTTGTAGTCAATTCCTCTTCTGGAAGCTTTTGGAAATGCAAAAACTATTCGGAATAACAACTCTAGGTTAATACTTCTTTTAAGATTGTCCAATGCATGCATAATGGAAGTAAATTTGAATATAAGGAGTTTTTAGAGCCTGAGTTGTTTATATAGGAATTGCCTTTGGCTCTTTGAATATTTGAGTACAATTTTTTCTCATTAAAAATTATCTTCTGACTAAGGTGCACATTTCACGCACTCATTTTGGTAAATTTGTTGAGCTACAATTTGACAAAAATGGAAGAATATCAGGAGCTTTTGTTCGAACATTCCTACATGAAGCATAAGAAACTTTTCCTAGATAATCTCAAATGATGTATTTGCCGTGTGAGACACCAATTTATTCCATTATGGAAATATTAATTTATTTGATGACTGACAATTTTTTATTTAGACTGTTTATGTCTTGCTCCAATCCATTTCCCTTAGAGAAATTAAGACCAATTACCTAACCTATTAGGACCTATTAGATAGGTATTAGTTCTCGGCCAATTAGAGGTTTAACTATCTATTAATTAGACCTAACTAGACAGGTATTAGGACCTATTATGACATATTAGACCTAACTAGACCTAACTATGACCTATTAGTACCTATTAGAACTAACTTGATATGGCTAGGACCTATTACAACCAATTAGACCTAATTAGGACATAATTAGACCCAACTATGACCTAATTAGACCCAATTATATCTAATTAGACCAATATGACCTATTAGGACTAGCTATGACCAATTAGGACTAATTAAGACCTAATATGACCTATTAGGACCCAACTAGAATCAATTAGGATAAATTGGGACCAATTAGACCCAATTAGGATTAATTAGGACCAATTAGGACCAATTAGAAGTAATTAGAACCAATTAGAACCAATTAGGACTAATTAGAACCAATTAGGACCAATTAGAACTAATTAGGAGCTAATTATGAGCTAATTAGACTCAATTATAACCAATTAGGACTAATTAGAACTAATTAGGACCTAATTAGATGAAATTAGAACCAATTAGGACCTAATTAGACTCAATTAGAACTAATTAGGACCTAATTAGACTCAATTAGAACCAATTGGATCCAATTAGGACCTAATATGACCTATTAGAACCAATTAGGACCTATTATGACCAATTAGGACTAATTAGGACTAGTATGACCTATTAGGACCTATTAGGACCAACTATGACCAATTAGGACTAATTAGGACCAATTAGAACTAAATAGAACCAATTAGAACTAGTTAGGACAAATTAGAACCAATTAGGACCAATTGGAACTAATTAGGACCAATATGACCTATGAGGACCTATTAGGACCAACTATGACCAATTAGGACTAATTAGGACCTAATAGGACCTATTATGACAAATTAGCACCTAATTAGACTCAATTAGGACCAATTAGATCCAATTAGGACCTAATATGACCTATTAGACCAATTAGGACCTAATTAGGACCTATTATGACCAATTAGGACTAATTATGACCAATATGACCTATAGGACCAGATATGACCAATTAGGACTAATTAGGACCTAATATAACCAATTAGGACCCAATTAGAATCAATTAGAACCAATTAGCACCTAATTAGACTCAATTAGAACCAATTAGGACTAATTAGGACCAATATGACCTATTAGGACCTATTAGGACCAACTATGACCTATTAGGACTAATTAGGACCTAATAGGACCTATTAGGACCTAGTTAGAATCAATTAGAACCAATTAGCACCTAATTAGACTCAAATCGATATCATTAGGACTAATTAGGACCTATTATGACAAATTAGGACCTATTATGACCAATTAGCACAAATTAGGAACAATTAGAACCAATTTTAAAACTAATTAGGACCAATATGACCTATTAGGACCTATTAGGACCTATTAGGACCAACTATGACCAATTAGGACTAATTAGAACCAATTAGGACCAATTTTAGAACTAATTAGGACCAATGACCTATTAGGACCAACTATGACCAATTAGGACTAATTAGAACCTAATAGGACCTATTAGGACCCAATTAGAATCAATTAGCACCTAATTAGACTTAATTAGAACCAATTAGGACCAAATAGGACCTATTAGGGCCAACTATGACCAATTAGGACCAATTACAACTAATTAGGACCTAATTCTAGAGTCAATTAGGACCAATTAGATCCAATTAGGACTAATATGACCTATTAGGACCAATTAGAACCTAATTACGACCTGTTATGACCTATTATGACCTATTATGACTTAACTCTAGACTAATTAGGACCTATTAGGACCAATGAGGACTAATTAGGACCAATATGACCTATTAGGACCTATTAGGACCAACTATGACCAATTAGGACTAATTAGACCACCTAATAGGACCTATTAGGATCCAATTAGAATCAATTAGAACCAATTAGCACCTAATTAGACTTAATTTGATGCAGGGGCATTCTGGAGTGATGCAGGGGCAATCTTTATCCTTGGTGAAACTACATGGGTGTTTGTATTTTGGCCAGTGTTACTCGATTGCAACCTTAACCAATGGTCTCGATTATTGAAGGAAGCTTGGTCACTGAAGAAATTTAGTAATCTTTGGTGCTCGGTGATATCTACGGTGCTAGGTCGACACTGGTTCTCGACGATGCCTAGCATGCTTAGTTATTTCACTGTTTCTCGGTAGTTCTGGTTTACCGACTAGAGTTTTATGTGATTTGTTGGGCTGAATTGATGCATTTATTGTTGGTAGCTATTGTTATAGGCCGACATGATGAATTAAATTTTTTTAATACAATTTGTAAGCTGACTTGTATCAAATCTAATATTTGTTAGGAGTTAATGGTTTCATCCAGCTAACTTGTGGCCGATGATTAGTATTTAAGGGATTTGTGGGTAGATGTTTAGGGACAAGACTTAGCAAATTTGGGATATCAGATGAGAAGCTTGAAAGATGAAGTTGGTGAAGTTGTGGAAAATATCTTGCATGATCTTGTAGATCAAATTGTTATTTGATAGTTTGTAATTGCAGAGCTAGTGGTTTGCATACTCTGGAACAAGGAGATTGCTTGGAGGCTTATGAGCTCAAGTTTAGATCTACCTTAGGGTTTCCATCAACTTTTGATTGTCTTCAGAGCTAAACTAGCTGAGATTGTATTGGATCTATGTGTGGATCTTGTAGAATTACCATGTTTGTAATTTGCCTTAACTTTGAAGGCCTTACAACTAGGTATGTTAATGAAAATTAATTTTGAAACATCTTGTGTTGTGTATTTCCGCTATGTAATTCTAAAGTTGCAAGGTTTGGAATGTCCCTAATTGGATCCACTATCCCTTGGTCTGCGTCAGGTGGTATCAGAGTAGATTTGATCTTGTGGGAGCTGAGTTGATCCTATTGGAGTGAAGGTTGACCTATCAAGGCCGATCTTGCGAAGTTGATCCTATTGGCAAAGAGATCGTATGATCTTGGTTGCAGATCTATGTCACTAAACTTGTGAAATTATGCCGTAATTGTTTGTAGGTTGGCTCTGAATTGTACACAACTTGGAGATTGTCACAAGGTGATCGGTGAGGGTTTGTTGCAGAGGATTTTTGCATATCTTTAAGGATACCTCTGAGAAGATTGGACTCTAGAGTTATTTATGATCTTTTTGATACTGTGGAATCCCAGATCACGAAGAAGGTGAAATTAGATTTCAGATCTAAGATGGAATTGATAAAGAATGACATGGTTGTCAAGATCATGAGAGATGTTATTGGTATACCTCAGAATGTTGGTACTAAGGATGGCTATGAAGAAGCTACTAAAGACTTTGAACCTACTGGATCTAGTGGTGATGACCAGAGGGACAAATCTGGTGAAGATAGAACTACTTGGTTACATAGATCTGGAGCTTGGTTTAGTAATAGTTACCAAATGGAAGTTTCTACTTTCACTGGTACCTTGAAACCTGAGAACTTGATTGATTGGATTGGTGAACTTGAAGATTTATTTGAGCTAGATAAAATTGAAGGCCCTCTTTAGGTGAGATTGGCATAGACTAAGTTGAAAGGACATGCTACTCTTTGGTGGAAAGAACTACAAAGAGATAGAGAAGATGAAGGTGAAATGAAGATCAATTGGTGGAGGTTGATGGTGACAAAATTGAAAGCTAAGTTCATACCGGTTGACTATGAGCTTGACTTGTTTAAGAAGTTGCAAAATCTAAAGAAGAAGGATTTGTCCGTTGAAAATTATACCGAGGAATTCTGCAAGCTTACTATTCATCTGGACATAGAGAACTTGGTAAGGAAAAGGTAGCTCTATATGTGAATGGCCTGAGATTCAATATTCAGGATGAGCTTGGTATGCTAAAGATTGATTCTCTTGAAGATGCTTATCAGTATGCTCTAAAGGTAGAAGATAAGTTGAAGAGGAAACAACTTGGTAACTCCTGAGGGAAGGAGAAAATTGATCACTCTGTGAAGGATAAACCAACTAATGCAGAAGATGAACAGAAACCTATGGAACCAAAGAAGAAGACAGGTAGAGTTATGGGTATGTGCAAGATCATGAGGGGCCAAAAAGTGGTGATGTAAAAAAATCCACTTTTCAATCATCCAAGACCACATGAAAATGTATGTTGACTTTTTAGTAGGCCTAGGTGTCAGTACACCTTAGAAAATTTGACACCAAAGCACAAGCCTTATCGGGTACCCAAAAATATTGGGTACCCAAAAAAATTGAGTACCCGAGACCTGTGGCATAAATCAAAACCCGCGAGCCATTTTCCTCATTTCTTTTCACATTTTGGGTTTGGAAAATGGCTCCAAATATCATATACATGATATTTTTGGGTACTTGATTGCATGAACAACAAGTTCAACTCTGAAGTTAATCTGGTACATAAATTCTTGTTATATCTTGATTAATTTCTTTCATTTTCATGTTAAATGTAGTTTTTTTGGTTAAAATAGGATTTTGTATTGATTTTTTTAATAATATATGAAATCAATTTGAAATTTATATTTTTTTATTATTTAATCAAACATGGATGACAAAAATGAAGATAGTAACCATCCCCCACCAAATAATGATCTCCAAAACAATCCAGAACCACTTCAAAACCCTCAATCTTTAGAGGATTTGATACAGGAGAACTTGTGTTAGGAATGGGAACACTGAGAGGGGGGTGAATCAGTGTTCACTGTATATTTATCTTTTTACTTAATCTTTAAATTGAACTTAAATGCTTAAGTATTGAAATGAACATCCACATAAACATGAAACATGAAATCAACACATAACACCAATGTGGTTACGGGGAAACCCAAATAGGTAAAAACCCCAGTGGGAATTGACACCCACTAATATTCTATACTAGTGTTTAGTGATCTTTGTTAGAAGATCCTTAACCCTGTTAGGAGTTTCTTTACAATGTATTAAGTATAGTAGACCTTATCAAGGGTTAGACCCTATTAGGAGTCTTTTACAATAGTCCCTATTAGGGGAGTGGATGCACTGTCCTAGAGCTCACTGCTCAGGTGGTGAAGGATGCAACCTTCTGATCTCAGATACACACTATATCTGCTAGATGAACTATCACTATGACACCACTTTTTAGATCAGTTCCTTTGATGTGTTGATGCTTTTACCCCTTACAAAGCTCTAATACATCTTATAGTCTCTTCGCATACTTTTTGTCTACTTACGACAACTCTATATCAACTTCCATACCAAATACAATGGGTGCATCTCATATTTATATGTGCATACAAAATAAACAACTAGGTCAGCCCTTATACCTATTACATACAATGCTTCCAAATGAATTGGCTCAAGCGTGTTTACAAAAAAACATATATACATGTTTGAAACCTAATTACAATGGGCACATAGCCTTTACATAAATAGAATATAACCACAACTCAAAATGATAACAGTCGGCTACTTACTCTATTCTTCACTTGCACTCACTGGCTGTACAACTTCAATTGCTTCTATTTTTCTCATACTTGCATATATGATCATTAACTCATAGACTAAGCATGAATATAGTCTAACTAACATAACTTTCATGGTGCACACAATAACTTGGTTGTATGCATGTGCATTGATGTTATGAGCTACAGGAACTCTGTACACTGTTTAGTCTTCAACACTTAACCAATTTCTGATTTTCTCATCAAGTGTGCTGACTCCAAATTGATATATGACTTTGTTTCCATAATGACAACACTATATTAATTTATATACATCATTATAGCCAACTTTCCAACAATCTCCCCCTTTTTCATTGATGGCAACAAAGGAATATGGCCAAGTTGCTAACTGTCCTTAATACAAAAAAACTTTTTGTCTTCTATACATACACTTATATCTCCCTATACATATTATGATCCATATTCTATACACAACTCCCCCTTTGACATTAATGAAAAAGGTGTTCCAAAAAATGCATCTATACATACTCATTGAGGGAAAATATCTAGATATGCTATATTTAGGTTTTGGATCTCCTTCTTCCAAAATGTGATCAAAGAGTTTACTATTTGGAGATGGGCGCATAGTGCATACTGTAGCTTCTCCATCTTCTCCAATTCAGTGCTAGGACCATGATCATATGTTACTATTGTGGCTTCTATGTCCTTGATGTTCTAATTGAGTATATCTAATGAGGGCACAATAGCATTCCTGAGCTATGTTTTCTGTGCCCTGGTCTTTGACATTTCTTTTTCTACCTTCTCAATCTTATCTATTTCCCCTTGGTATACATTATTACACATGTTTACATCTGTGGATGTGTCTTTCACTAAAATCTTGACTTGCTCAATCATAGTTTCTACCTCTTTTATTTTCTTGAAATGGGCATCAGTAAGCTTATCTTGATCCATGCATTCTGCAATGACTCTTCTTCCTTGATATGCAAACTCTTTTAAGGATGCTTGAATAGTCTTGAGTGAGCTTAGGTCAAGTGAAAAGTTTCTCATTAATTCACTCAACCTCTTCTTTAGGTACTTGTCTTCTACAACTAGGGATGCAAATTCTTCAAGGCTTGAGAAATTACTTTTGAAATGTGAGATGATTGTACTCACATCATCAATAGAGTGTATCTTTGACACTTTCATGTCCTCTGGCAACAAATTGTTTAGAATGTTTACTAATTATACTAGGAGGGGATTCCTCATCACTTATTTTTCTTTGGCCTTTTCCATTTCTAGGATGCTGAATTTTATCAGATCTTATTCTCTCCATGAGTCCAAACTAGATGTGTCAGGTGTCAAACTTGACAACAATGCTGCTGAGGGAGTGATGGGAGTGTTATCCATCACTTCTTATTTTATCTTGACTAGTTCAATTGATGGTTCATTACTCTCTTCTTCTTTTTCTATTTCTATCTTTTCTTCTTCTTTTTCTATTTTTTCTTTTTCTTCTTTCTTTTCTTCCATGTTTTCTTCTTCTTTCTCATCTTCAATCAATACTTCTTCTTGATGAGTAGGAGTGTTACTACATAAGTTTTTTGCTTCTTGAGTGCTTACAAATGCCTCTTCAAACTTATCCAAATCAGTGTTAGTAGCTACCATGGCTATCTCTACATTGTCAATGATAAAGGTGCTATCCTTTAGTGACTCTTTTATGGGTGCAAAATTATCTGCCTCTATTTGAGTTTCTACTGCAAACGTTGAATCTTGAGGACCTATTATTAATGTATTAGTGGGCTCTACCACCTTGAATTCCTTTGTGGGTACTTGTGCTTTGGGCACAGTAGGTGGATACATGTGCCTATTCACAAAGACCTTCTCAAAGGCTTTCTCAATTTCTTTGGCAACTAATTCATAGTTTTTATCCATTATATTCAATGTTCTTGTCTTGGTCCTAAGGTGAGGCTTCACCAGATCTAACAGTAACTTCATCTCTTCTAGCTCGCATACAGGAAGAGTTTCATCTAAGATCTTCTCTCTTATCCATAGATCTTATTCAATTATCTGTCTCTTTTGGAATTATAGGATGTTCCATACCTTATCAGGGATCATAGTCTTAAGTTCCAAGACTTTTTTCTTGAACTGTAGCATATGCTTGATTATCATACTATGTATCTCAGATTTGTCTATTTCACTATATTTTTCATTCAACTTCCCTACTTAATCAATTCTTCCCTCATCAATTATTCTTGCACTTAGCACACTGAGACTATGTTTGAAACTTACTTCAGGAGGTGCTTGTGGGTTCCTTATGTTTCTTGTGACTCTTAAGGATGGATGACTAGTGCTGATTTCTTTCTTCCTCTTTGCCTCTTTGGCATTGCCTTATATTATGGAGGAGTAGTAGGGTCAATGGTTTCCTTGGGCATAGAGGGAGTATCATCAGTTTTATCCTTATGTACATCATTTTTCTCTATCTTTTCCTTCTTCAACTTGGGATCATGTGATAATGCCTTTTTTGCATCTGCACTCTCTAATTCCAAAGCAATTTTTTGTTCTTTTTCTTTGTCTAGATCTACTTGAAACACTCCATGTATTCTCAAGATCTCTGAGGTGACTTTAGCAACCTTTCTTTTTGTTTCTATGCTGTTTAGTTTAGCATCTATCTCTCTTGTCTTTTCCTCACAAGTTCCCCATCTTGGCTCATTAGGGTCAGTATGAGTTGAAAGTAATACTTGAGCATATTCTTATAAAACTTATTCATTTACTTCATATCCAAGTGGATGAATCCACTTTGTTCTATGCAAAAACTACCTCCATGCATGTTGTATCTATTTCAACCATAAAACAAATAGTATCCTTGTATTTCTCAACAATGTTCTCTAGGATTATGTACCTCATTTTCATCTTGTCCCTGAAGGTCTTCAACTCCAATGTTATGTAATCTCTTAATGTACTCTCAGTGGATGCCTTGTAAGATATATGTGGCATGGTTGGAATGGACTTGTCCAAATATGAATCTAATAGTTTCCCAACTATATGAAGGTACATGTAAATGATCAAAGTCCCAAACCTGAATATCTTGGTCTTATCATGCTTGATTGCCTTGATGATATCAATCAACTATGCACACAAGATCTCACATAAATTTAATTCTCCATCTCCCTTCACAAGTCCAATGGATGCTATAATTGTGGTAGCAGACACACTATTCACCCTACTGGTGTGTTGAAACCTGTATCCAAGTATCATGGACATCAATTTGATATCATCTTTCTCAATAGGCTCAATTGTCATCCTGTGCCTATCACTCCTTGAATTACATGTTTTCTCAACAATTTTTCTAACATCCTTACCCACAGGAAGGACGACGTCAGTCTTAGATAGGCATGTCATCTCATATATTAGGTCACTAGTGATTCTTACTAGGACATCACCTGTACAAAATAGTGTTAGGAATAGTCCCAAGAGATAACTGAGAGTGGGGGGGGGGGGGGTGAATCAGTTATCTACAAGATTCAATTCTTTATCCAATTAAGTATACTTAAACATAAAGCATAAACATAATGAAAGAACACATGAATACAACACCAATATTTTCCTTATAGGGAAACCCAAATAGGTAAAAACCCCAGTGGGACTTAATACCCACTAATATTCTATACTAGTGTATAATGATCCTTGCTAGAAGATCCTTTACTCTGTTAGGATTAGCTTTACAATATATTAAGTATAGTAGACCTAGTTAAGGGTCAGACCCTGTTAGGAGTCTTTTACAATTGTCCCTGTTAGGGGAGAGGACGCACTATCTAAGAGCTCACTACTCAAATAGGTGAAGGCTACAACCTTTTGAATAATAGATATACACTATATCTAGATCTTGGTGAGCTATGCTTTGAACTTCTATCGGGATCAATTCCAATGAATAGAATAAGTACTTTACTTGGTCACATAGACCTTCTTCTGATGGTTCCACAACTTGCACACACTTCAACAATCACAAATGACTGCCTATAAATATCTTTCCTCCAAATGATATAATCAAGCTGGCCTATTAGAACCACCTTGAAATCATATTAGAGAAACCATAATAAACTCCAACAAACATTATGTTGGCTCTATTATGCACGCAACTCATTCTGGGACCTATTTAATAAAATAAATGTAGACACACGCTACATAATGTCGGCTCTACCAAAACAACTGGAACTTTCTCTGTAAGTTGAATTAACTTATGCACTATTAACCAAACATCAATAATAATTCTCAAAGCTTAAATCCAAGGGTGCATACCCTCAAGATAGGTACAACTCAAGAACCAATAAAATCTTTTTCGGCTCTTCTGAACAAACATAGGAAACTGCTACTGGCAAACAGTGACTACATAACTTCGCTTGTGTTCATCATTAGACTATGCATCCATAGACTTAACATCACTAACATGTCTTTAACATATATCCAAGTGCATTCCCATAGGAAAACTTTATGAACAACCATACACAAGACACTTTCTATTACTATGTCAGGAACACTGTTGACACCAACTGTAATATAACTGTCTATGCTAACAGTTAACCTCTACGCCCATGATATCATGATGATATCATGTCCATGCTACATATATAGAAATATTACTATATAAGATCTCCACACATACTACTTTCCATATGTTGTCATCAATGACAAACATACAGGCAATACTGGCCTACTTGAAAATCTCCAACAATCTCCGCCTTTGGCATTGATGGAAACATGTGGAATGAAAAACCATCACTAACTCAAATGAACATTTCTTTTATAAAATTCTCCATTTCCTCTTCAAAAATCCCCCAAAGATGAATCCTCCATTTGCTACAATATTTTCTAATATTCTCCATTTCCTGAACTATAATGTCATCATAACTGAATGCTACTCCCCCTTAGTACATTACTTCTCTTTTTACTTCTATTTTTCATGACTCTATATATACTCCCCCTTTGACATCAATGGAAAAGGGAACCATTCATTGTAAGCATTGGTACTACTCCTAAGGTAGAGTAGTCAACCTTCCACAAGTCCCAAAGGACTGATGCCTTTCCTACTTCCTTCTAAGTAGAATCAGGGAAGGGAATTACTCCCAACTTTCCCCTGAGATATTCAAAAGTATCCTTCGATAAGGGCTTTGTGAATATATCTACCAACTTTTCTTTAGTACTCACATAGTCCAATTTGACTTCTTTCTCTACCACTTTCTCTCTTAGGAAGTGATACTTGATTTCAATGTGCTTTGTCTTTGCATGTATTACAGGGTTCTTTGACATATTGATAGTGCTAGTGTTATCACAGTGAATAACAATAGGATAATCAATCTGAATTCCAAAATCCTTTATCATCTACTTGATCCACACAATTGTAGAACAATTCAAGGCTACTACAACATACTCCACTTCTGCTATTGACTGATAATTACAATTTTTTTTCTTGCTTGTCTAGGTGACAAGTCTATCACCAAGAAACACTGCTCCACTTGAAGTACTCTTTCTGTCATCAACACATCCTACCCAATCTGCATCAGTGTACACATGAAGCTCAACATTTTCTAAATTAGGATACCATAGACCATAATCTATAGTACCTTGCAAGTATCTAAATATTCTTTTTACTACCATGGGGTGACTTTGTTTAGGCTCTACTACAAATCTTCCAACTATGCCAACTGCATTGGAAATATCAGGTCTAGTCTAAGTAAGATATATGAGTTTACCAATCATAGACTTATACAATGTTATATCTACTACTAGTGAGTCATCTTCTTTTGTAAGCTTGCATCCAATGATAATAGGAGTTCCCACTATCTTGCAATCATCCATCTTGAATTTATTCAGTATCTCTTTCACATACTTTGATTGATTAATAAAAATCCATTTTTTTGTCTTCTGCACATCTAGTCCCAAAAAGTACTTGATAGGACCAATCATACTCATCTCAAACTCATTCTACATTTCTTTGGGAAATTTATCACTGAGTTTGTCATTACCTCCAAAGATAATGTCATCAACAAATGTAGCTACAAGAAGTAAACCTTCAAATGTCTCTAGTTAAGTATCTATTGGTATTCAAAATGGATGCTTATGCTCTTAGGCTGCCAATATACCCTCAGATAGATTTCAGGATAGGTAAATTTCAAAATATAGTAGGATATTAGGGTAACTGGACCAACTATAGGAACAAGACTACCCTCTTCACTTTTGGCTCTTCAAAACCAAGGTAGGTGCACCTAACCTAGTGAAAACTATACTTCACACACCAAAGACTGGGTCTAAACAATAGATTGATAGTAAGAAAGTACTAAATGCTAACCTCACATTCATTGACTCTCCATTACTATATAGTGACAAAACCACACAACCAACAACATAAAATTTAAAATGGTTCTTGATTTCAATATTTGGAATGCAAATAACTTCAACCAGTGTATGTTAACAAGAGGGATACTCATTTAGGCTAGTGCCTCATCTATTGGGCAAGAGTTCTTAGACACAAAGACACACAAATTTGAGAATACCTAAGAATTCATAGCCATAAATACATTTATCCTAATCTTTACTACTTACAAAACATCCTTACATAGATAAGGGAAAACCCATATCCCATCTAGAGCATAGTTTAATCCAATCCTAGATCAGAACTCAAGAATGAAGATACATACATAAAAAAAAATATGTAATGAGCTAGAAAACTCAAAGCTTACTTGACTTGACACAAAGGAGAGATAAGAATAAGATATTTGTATTAAGTATGATGAATTCCTTCTATGTATACAATGAATCACAAGACACCTTTGTTGCAAACTACAGCTTAGACCTGTAAATTTCTTCTTTTATTAACAAACACTGAATCAAAAAACTATTACAAACCCTTAGGACCAGAAACTAGGGACCATTTTTTAACTTTGAAATTGGAACCTCTTCAAAATCAACAATTCAACATTATATAACCCTGGTTACCTTGGAATCCTAAATAAGTTAGGATGCAACAAGCTACGGATAACCAGGGTAAGGGTTAGGGTTTCCACCCACCAAAATAATTCAAAAGATCAGAATTCAAAATGTTAGAGGGAAAACCAAGCAACCCTGAGCGATCAGACCTAAAAATTAGTCTTCATTTATGGTAATTCTTCTGGGACTGTACTGAAGATCATGAAATTATATGTAAATCCATCTAATCAGACACCTACAACATGCCTCAAGCAAGTAAAACCATCCCCTTATGGTACAAAACTCTTCTACAAGTAATCATCAGACTCACTGGACCACACTACAACAGTTGGCACCATCAAACTAATTGAATTCAGTGGCTAAAACATTCAATTTTGGTCCTTTCTATCACTGGAAAACCCTCCAAAATTTGAATTCAAACTACAATGGTCATTTCCATGGTGCCAGCAGCAAATCGGTGGTCATCATTCAAACTGAGATCAACTTTAAGTCATGACCATTTGATCCTCTCCTTTCATAGGCATTATGACTTAACCCATCAGATAGCGTTGGGTTCACTCTTAGCGAACATGTGACAAAGCAATTTTTGTTCACAAAATAAAATCTTAACCCACCATTTAACTCTCTGATTTAGCAAACAAAGAAAAAGAACTTACCCTAGTCACATTTGGCAAACTAGTGACTGAAGGCTTTGCACCAGTTCATAGAACACTTTTTCTTTCTACAGGTTTATTTAGCTATTCCATGAATGCTTGTTCGCAAAATTGATAAAACATTCAGAGCACTGCCACCCTTCTTTGCAAATGAGCGAAGCCTTTGAAAATTTGTAAGGCTGCTAAATATTTGTTAGAACCTCCCAAAAGACTGAGATTCACCCATGGGCCTGCTTATAAGAAGATCGACGATCGTCTCATCTTCGTATGGACCTCCAAGATTCCTCTAGATCATAAGACAACTGTCAGATGAAGAATCTTACCCTGCTATGGCAACCCTCTAACACCAAATGAAATCAACTACTATCTTATGTTTGCATGTGTCAGAAAAAACCCTTAAGAACATACGTCAACTGTTGATTCTCTGTCATTGTCAGAACTATTGAAACTCAGAAATCCTTAGGCCCACTAACATAATCCAATTCATCACCATGTAGATAAATGAAAAGGAGACAACTCAGCACACCATGGCACATAAAAACCATCTAGCAATCCGACCCACCTTAATACTGCTACCTAAGAATAAAGTAACATCGACGACTGGCATAAGATTTCAAACTCTAACACATCTCATGGAACTTACACCAACCGTTGATCAACTATGGATGTCAGAACCCTTTGAGTCTCAGAAAATCAAGTCCCACTAATAGCATATCTAATTCATCACCACGCGGATGAATGAAAAGTAGACAACTCAGCACACCTGGCAAGTGGACCCGCTTGAGAAGAAAGGCTATGTCACAGAAGGAAATCAATGATGGGCGTAAGATCTTATAAGTGAGGAAGATTCTATCTACTTATAAGACAACCATTGATTAAGAATCTCACTACAGGGCACTTCTATTTTGTGAATGCGCAACTAAGGGAAAAAGGTATCAGTGTGTGCCAGGTCATTGGATAAAGATAAGACTGCCAAGCATTTAGAGAATTACGTGAACACTGTTTGCTGAATCACTGAAAAGTTTATAAGGCATGAAAAAGTATTACTCGATTCAGTGGATACTAGGTAGAGAAAATAACCACGTGCACTAAGGGATTCTTAAGTGGTGCAAAAAGGTAACACAAAATTAGAATAAGGTGAGACAAAACTAGGGTTTTTTCATGGCAACAACTAGATTTTTTGAATTTTTGCCTAGGGTTTAGCCAGAAAAGGAAGATAAACAGTTACAGAGGTCCGAGAAAAAGGTATGGCCATGAAAATTTTTATATAGTGCTACTAGTGGGTCATACTCAGGGATGTGTATCTCTTGTAGATACAACGAGCAAGCTAGAATCTCCTAAAAGAATAGACCAACTCAAAACTTCAACCTAAAAATGAAAAACAACACAACTATACAGGGGAAAACCTAAAATACTACTCATGGAAAAGATACTTCAAGAGAAGTAAAACTTTAGGAATCGTCCATGAAAAGGCAATTCCAAAGTACCACCAGTTAAATCCTTTAGGACATAAGAATCTGTCCCCCATTTTCTTTCAATAAGATAAGGGCCCAACCAAATTGGATCAAATTTTCCATGCTTCCCCTTATCTTCTAACCTTGCATTCCACATCAAGACAAGGTCATCAATTTCAAAACTTCTCTGGGTAGCCCTCCTATCAAATAAATTCTTACATTGTCTCTGCAATGCTTCATTTCTTTCATGTGCATCTCTCCTTACCTCTTCCAACTGGATCACCTTATCCATTCTTACTCTCATCTCATCATTCAAGTCCTCATCATATGCCTGAATAAACTTATACATATGCAATAGATTATTTTGAGGCAATCTAGCACTTATTCCATATACCAAATGAAATGAAGCACAACCTATGGCCTTCTTTATAGTTACCCTATCAGCCCATAGTGCCCACCATAACATTGAATCCCAAGCTTTCTTATTCTTGTCCAACACTCTCTTGAGAATCTTAATCAAACTTTTATTACTAGACTCAGCCTGGCCATTTCCTTGTGGATGATATGAGGAAGAAAATGAAATATGTATCCCATATTGTTGACAAAAATCACTAAATTCCTGTGATCTAAAATACATTGCATTATCAACCACAATAACCTCTGGGCAACCAAATCTGGTAAGGATATTTTGCATCATAAAATCTGCTACCACTTTGCTAGTAGCCTTTCTAGTAGGGATAGCATCAACCCACTTGGTAAAATAGTCTGCTGCCATTAGTATGTAAGAATGTCCACCACTAGACTTTTTTGGAATCTCTCCAATAAAATCTATACCCCACTTCTGGAAAGGAGCCTGAGCTGCAATAGGTTGGAGTAGCAAATTTATATTAAACTTCAACTTTCCAGCAAATCTCTGACATGCATCACATTTTCTTACAAACTGATGTGTATCCTTAAAAATTGTAGGCCACCAAAATCTAGACCTAACGATCTTGTGGGTTGTGGTCTTTTCCATATAGTGTCCTCCACAAATACCTTAGTGCATTTCTTTTAATAGAGCTTCAGATCTCTCATGGTCTATGCACTTTAGCAATACTCCTTCATTTCTTCTCGACCACAACTTACCATGTATAATGGCATACCTTGCAAATTGTAACTTGATAGTTCTCCTTTTATTTTCATCCATCTCAGGGGGAAGGACTAATTTCTGCAAGTAACCAATAACATCTTTGTACCAATCCAAATAATCCAAATCACAAATGTAGGGCCTTTGTTGTTCTTCTAACACATTTATATGATTTGCAACCAAATTGCTTTTTGCCATTAATTTTGCAAGACCTAAGCCTCTTACCAACTTTGTAATCTAGATATCAATATTAAATTCTTGGATCCTATTTATCCATCTACATCTTTTCCCTGAAACTTCTTGTTGTACCAATATATCCTTAACTGCAGCACTAGGAACATAAGAAACCACCTTAGCTCCTACAAGATAACATCTAAAAGCCTTGATTTCTTTAACTAAGGCATAAGCCTGTTTCTTAGTAATATCATATTTCAATTCTACTGCTTGTAGGGATTTACTAAAAAATGATATGGGTTGTTCATATCCATTTGAATTCTTCTGTAACAAAATTACTGCAACTGTATGACAAGAAGCAAAAGAAAATATCTGCATGGGCTTACCATAATCAGGTGTCCTTAAAACTAGAGCATCATTGATGGCCATTTTGATACTTTTGAAAGATTCATCTGCTTCTTCATTACATTCAATCTTTGCTTCTTTTTTTAACATCCTAGAGATAGGGATACTGATTTCTGCAAAATTTGTAACAAATCTCCTTAGAAAATTTACCTGCCCAAAGAAGGACTGTATTCCTTTAACATTTCTAGGTGGTGAAAGCTTGTCTATAGCCATAACCCTTTCAGGGTCAATTCTCACTCCATCCTTGGACATAATATGTCCTAAGAGATTTCCTTCCACAACACCAAAAGAACACTTCTTTGGATTCAAAGAAATCCCATACTCCAAGGCCCTAATAAAAATTTTCTCAAGATGTTCACAATGCTGACTTTCCTTATCTGAATATGTTGTGTGGTCATCTTGATATACCACTAGAAACTTGTTTATGAAGTCTGCAAAGGCCACATCCATAGCTCTCTGAAAAGTAGCTCCTGCATTTGTCACACCGAAAGGCATTCTAACATAAACATATGTCCCCCAAGGGGTAGTAAATGTAGTCTTGAATTGTTCTGATTCCTTGACCATGACCTGATTATATCTAGAGAAACCATCCATCATGGACATTAACTCTAATCCAATAACCTTCTACAACATATTTTCCATATTAGGCAAACCATAATTGTCCTTCAAAAAATTGACATTCAAGTTCTTAAAATCAACACATAACCTAATGTCACCATTCTTTTTTTTGAATGGAACCAAGTTTGACACCCAAGTAGAATGTCTGACAGGCTTGATGATTCCCGCATCCATCATCTTTTTGAGTTCATCTTGCATTTTTTGTGCCAAGGTAGGATTCACAGGCCTTAACTTTTGCCTAAAAGGTTTGGTTCCTTCTTTCAATGGTATCTCATGTTGGAATAGGTCTTCTCTATAGGATTTCAAATCATCATAAGACCATGCAAAGACATGTCTAAATCTTTTGAGAAGATCAATTAGATTATTCCTAGTTCTTTGGGACAAACATTTACCTATATAAACATTTTTAGGTATTTGACTTGTTCCTAGATTTACTTCCTCCAAATCATTTATCTTATCAGCAAATTTAGGAAAACAAGTCCTTTCTTTATCATTAAATGCCCTCTCAAGAGCAACCAATCCCCTTGGGATCCTATTTGACCTTAATTGCAAAACTTCCTTCCCAAGAACATTTTCTTTTCCATTTCTGATGTCAACATAAGTTCTTAAATCCATCTCTTGACCATAAAAATGAGAATCACACTACAAAAACCTTAGTATATCCTGATCATCAGAAAATACCTGCCAATTCTCAACATTATCTGAGATAGAAGGCCTAGACTTGAACTCAATTTTGGATATCCCCACAAAAATAATATCATCTATCCTTAATGCTATGTTTGCCAATAAGTCAGCCATCCTATTTTGGCTTCTATCCACCCAATCAATACCAAAGGCACTGAAACCTTCAATTTCATCCCAAACAACATTTCTATATTGTTTCATCCTTTGATTCTTTGATGCATACCTCGATCTAATCTAAGAAATTATTAACTTAGAGTCACCAATCACCCTAAGATGTTTGATGCCATTTTTTGATGCTTGTCTCAAACCAATTAGTAGGGCCTCATATTCAACAACATTATTTGTGCAAAGGAACAAGAAAGTGAAAGAAAACTTGAAAGTCTTACCACTTGGGAATATCAATAGCACTCCTACTCCGACACCTTCCTTTGAACTTGCTCCATCAAAATAAAAGGTCCATAAGACATTACCTTCTGCCATGTTATTTTCATCATCAGCCAGAAGGACAAGCTTGACCCTTTCTTGCACCTCTCTCTCCTGAACTTGGAAAGAACCAATATTAGTGTCAACAAAATAATTCATATCATCATTTTCATCCTCCTCAATCATATGTGGGGTTCTAGTTTCCCTTGAAACTTTTACACTTTCTTCTCCAATGCTAAAAGTAGCAAAAGACAAGTCACACTGAATACTTCCCCCCATAGAAGCACTCCATTTTCTAGATAATAGCATTCCATACTAAGGAGGAATATCAACTACAAGAACACTCATAGTTAGTTGTTTGTTAGGAAATGATGCTAATTTATAAGGCAAAGCCTTAATGGTACCAATAACTTGTACTTCTCTTGAGTCCATAGCTTGGCATCTCCCATGAGGTGTATCAACCTTTAGTCCTAGTGACTTCATGATCTCTGTAGGCATTATAGTGTTTGATGCTCTAGAATCAATCATGAAATTCTTCAGTAATTTTCCATTTATCATAAGGGACAAGAAAAAAGGATCATCTATCCCTGATGCAGTATTTACAACATTTGCATTCAAAAATATCTAAGGGATCTTATAGAAAATTTCTTCATTTCTACTATCAGGTGTGTCATCTAAAGAAGCCACATGCTTATCACTCCTACTCATTCCTTGGACCTTTATTAAAGAAGCACCCTTTACCCAATGCAAGGCCTTGACCTTGTGCTCTTCTATTCTCATCATTTCCAAAAGTGGAACTTTGACAGTTATTTGTGAATGCAATTTAGTCACATCAATGGGAACATATGTATGGTTACCCATGTCATCCTTAATCATAGTGCCATCTTTATCTTCTACTTTGATAGTCAAGTCAAATTTACCTTTGTGTAGAAACTCATCATCCTTTTGAGGTGTAGGAACAACTATCTCTGGTATCTTTTCTTTACCTTGAGGTATTGCAGCAGGTCCCATCTTCTTTTTTACTTTAACCTTATTGACAACACCAACATCTTTCTCCTTTTCCTCATGCTATTGTGTACTCTTTTCTAATTTCTTGATAAACATGCTACCTGGTTTACCATTTTTGCTTCCAACTATCCTGTTTCTCAAATTGTAATTGCTCCACGCTTGGGTGACCATGTCTACAGTGATTTGAGAAATTTCCTCATCAGAGGGTCTCCTTAAGGAAACATGTTCCTCACACTTCAAAGCACAACATCCAAAATCATCAAATTCTTCTTCCTCTTCATCAGAGTCAGCCTCATCCCATGCATGTGAAGAAGTCATTCCACAACCACTCTTATCATATTGCTCATCTTGTTCTTGGTTCTCAGGTAAGTTTAGAGCAATAACACAATACTCTGGACTATGAGGAGACTGACAAGTAGTACACCATGGGATATCATCATTCATATTAACTAAATTTCTTTGTAAAGGATTAGGAATCCTATCATTAGGCCTATCCCTTTTAACTAGAAAAATGGGCTTGCCATCCTTCCACTGAGTATTGTATGGGTAATTCTGCATTCTTGGTTGCCTGCTAAAATTACTTGAAATAGGTTGGTCATTTGTTGCAACCCTATTGTTTCTTTTTTCATTAGGCTTTAGATCCTCTAAAGGACTTAGAATCTACTTTAGATTATCCTCCTCCTTTGGCTTAAAATTAGCAGACCTTCCCATCTGTTTCTTGTTTTGTATTTGAGGTCTATAATCATCTCTTCTCCCTAATTTTCTTGATATTCTTCTATTACTTTCTATGTTGATAGCCAACTTGTAAGCCTCCCCAAGATTTCTATGGTTCTTATCCCTTAAAAGGTAACCCATCTTTGCATCAAAAGCATTTAAGTATGTCACAAGACACACTCTATCATCTAATTTGATAACTTGCAGGAGCCTATGGATAGCCTTTTGGAATCTTATATTAAATTCAAGGACCTCTTCATTTTGATTTTTCTTTATGTTATTGAATTCATTCAAAATAAAACCCTCATTTTTTTTATCTCCATAATGGTCCTTGAAACAATTCTTAAATTCATTCCAAGATCCTATACTAGCATGGGGCAATCCTCTAAACCAATCCCTAGCATCCTTAGTCAGAGATTGTACAAATAACTTCATTACAACATCATTAGGCTCAACATTATAATCATCTATTACATCCATAAAAAAATTTAGATGTTCCTCACATGTGATGACATTATTTCCAACAAGCTTAGGGAGCTTCTTTCTAATTTCATCAGGAATTACATTAGGATAACCAAGAATACCAAAAAAGATAAGTTGTTTGTACCTTTCATGAACAAGAAATCCTTGAGGTGGGTCCATTCCTTGAGATGTAGATGTCCTTGTGTTTGAACCAATAGGAATTTTAGCAGCACTTGGAATGCCATTTGTCTGAGTTGCAAGGTTACCATGATTTCCACCTTGCCCCAGAAAGGAAGCAATAGCATTTGAAGGTCCTGAGGTATGCTTGAGAAAATCAATCTTTTTTCTTATTTCTACAGCAATAGCCTCCAATTCTACTTTCTCAAGTTCTTTAGCCCACATTTCTTTCTCTTTTCTAGCCTTCTCAAGGTCTGCATCTAATCTCATCCCTTGATCTAATGGGTTTTCCACATTAATTTGTTCATTGATTTGAACTCCAATAGCTTTCTATTTTCCTTTCTCTAGGCCTAGTTATCTCATGTGTTCTTTGCACAATAGGTTGTTCCTTTGCTCTTTCAGGCTCTGGGACAAAATTAATTGCCTCCAAATCTAACAACTACCTCTTTAGATGATTAGCCCTTATCATGGCTTGTCTTACTTTATCTTCTTTGTCTTTCTCTCTTTGTTGTCTAATAGCAACTTGTTCTTCGACTCTTTTTTCCAACTCATAGAGATCTTCAAAGATTTCTTCTAATTCTGGAAGAGTAATCTCAGATTCATCATCTCCCACTTGAAATTCATCCTCATACTGGTTCAATCACAAATCAACAGCCTCTTTATATTTTGAAATATTTTCTTCTTGACAAAGCTTGGTTTGAGTTTCTTTTCTTGTATCCTTTTTACTTTTCCAAGTATGAGAAACATTTCTTTTCTTCTTTCATCTCCTTGTCTGACTAGGCCTAGAAGTGCTTGGAAGGCCCTCTTCCACTCTATGTTTAGGATGCTCCTTTCTTCAAGATCTAGTACCTCTGTAACTCATTTTATAAATAATCTACTGACTAGCACTACTATAGAGATATTTGAGTCACCACCCAAAAATATTGGGAATCTTACAATACTATTTCCTCACTAACAAATATTGAAATGTGCTTGACAAGACAAGGGACAAGAATAACCCTATTTTTTCCAATGATGACGTACTGGTTACTATAGACTTGTGTAACATTTCCCCAGTAGAGTAGAGTTGCCATCTTGTTGGTGTTCAAAATGGATGCTTATGCTCTTAGGCTGCCAATATACCCTCAGATAGATTTCAGGATAGGTAAATTCCAAACTGTAGTAGGATCTTAGGGTAATTGGACCAACTATAGGAACAAGACTACCCTCTTCACTTCTGGCTCTGCAAAACCAAGGTGGGTGCACCTAACCTAGTGAAAACTATACTTCACACACCAAAGACTAGGTCTAAACAACAGATTGATAATAAGAAAGTACTAAATCCTAGCCTCACATTCATTGACTCTCCATTACTATACATTGACAAAACCACACAACCAACAACTTAAAATTTAAAATGGTTCTTGATTTCAATATTTGGAATGCAATAACTTCAACTAGTGTATGTTAACAAGAGGGATACTCATTTACGCCAGTGCCTCATCTATTGGGCAAGAGTTCTTAGACACAAAGACACACAAATTTGAGAATACCTAAGAATTCATAGCCATAAATACATTTATCCTAATCTTTACTACTTACAAAACATCCTTACATAGACAAGGGAAAACCCATATCCCATCTAGAGCATAGTTTAATCCAATCCTAGATCAGAGCTCAAGAATGAAGATACACACATAAAAAACAATATGTAATGAGCTAGAAAAATCAAAGCTTACTTGACTTGACACAAAGGAGAGATAAGAATCAGATATTTGTATTAAGTATGATGAATTCCTTTTGTGTATACAATGAATCACAAGACACCTTTCTTTCAAACTACAGCTTAGACCTGCAACTTTCTTCTTTCATTAACAAACACTGAATCAAAAAATTATTACAAACCCTTGGGACCAGAAACTAGGGACCATTTTTGAACTTCAAAATTGGAACCTCTTCAAAATCAACAATTCACCATTATATAACCCTGGTTACCTTGGAATCCTAAACAAGTTAGGATGCAACAAGTTATGGATAACTAGGGTAAGGGTTAGGGTTTCCACCCACCAAAACAATTCAAAAGATCATAATTCAAAACATTGGAGGGAAAACCAAGCAACCCTGAGCAATCAGACCTAAAAATCAATCTTCATTTATGGTAATTCTTCTGGGACTGTACTAAAGATCATGAAATTCTATGTAAATCCATTTGATCAAACACCTATAGCATGCCTCGAGCAAGTAAACCCATCCCCTCATGGTACAAAACTCTTCTACAAGTAATCATTAGACTCAGTGGACCACATTGCAACAGTCGGCACCACTAAACTAATTGAATCTGGCCACTAAAACATTCAATTATGGTCCTTTCTATCACTGGAAAACTCTCAAAAATTTGAATTCAAACTACAACGATCATTTCCACAGTGCCAATAGAAAATTGGTGGTCACCATTCAAATTGAGATCAACTTTAAGTCATGACCATTCAATCCTCTCCTTTTGCGGGCATTATGACTTAACCCATTAGATAGCCTTGGGTTCACTCTTAGCAAACATGCGACAAAGCAATTTTTTTGAATAGAATAAAATCTTAACCCACCGTTTAACTCTTTGATTTATGGAACAAAGAAAAAGAATTTACCCCGGTCACATTTGGCAAACTGGCGACTGAAGGCTTTGCACCAGTTCGTAGAAAACTTTTTCTTTCTGCCAGTTTATTTAGCTATTGCATGAATTCTTGTTCACCAAATCACTAAAACATTCAAAGCACTACCACCCTTCTTCGTGAATGAGCAAAGCCTTTGAAAATTTGTCAGGCTGCTAAATAGTTTTTAGAACCTCCCAAAAGACTGATATTCACCCATGGGCTTGCTTATAAGAAGATCGACGGTCGTCTCATCTTCGCATGGACCTCCAAGATTCCTCTAGATCATAAGACAATCATCGAATGAAGAATCCTACCCTGATTTGACAACCCTTTGACACTGAATGAAATCAACATCTATCTTATGTTCACATGTGTCAGAAAAAACCCTTGAGAACATACATCAGTCGTCGATCCTCTGTCATTATCAAAACTACTGAAGCTTGGAAATACTTGGCCCCACTGACATAATCCAATTCATCACCATGTGGATGAATGAAAATTAGACAACTCAGCACACCATGGCACATAAAAACCATCTGGCAATCATACCCACCTTAATACTGCTGCCTAAGAATAAAGTAACATCGATGGTTGGCGTAAGATCTCAAAGCTCTGACACATATCATGAGAACTTATGCCAACCATTGATCAACTACAGATGTCATAACCCTTTGAGTCTCAAAAAATTAGGTCCCATTGATAGCATATCCAATTCATCACCACGTGGATGAATGAAAAGCAGACAACTCAGCACACCTGGCAAGTGGACCCGCTTGAAAAGAAAGGCTATGTCACAAAAGGAAATCAATGGTGGGCATAAGATCTTATAAGCTAGGAATATTCTATCTACTTATAAGACAACTATTGATTAAGAATCTCATTGTAGGACACTTCTATTTTGTGAATGCACAACTAAGGGAAAAAGGTATCAGTGTTCGCCAAGTCACTGGATAAAAAGATAAGACTACCAGGCATTTAGAGAATTATGTGAACACTGTTCGCTGAATCACCAAAAAGTTTATAAGGCATGAAAAAGTATTACTCAATTCAGTGGATACTAGGTAGAGAAAATAACCATGTGCACTAAGGGATTCTTAAGTGGCGCAAAAAGGTAACACAAAATTGGAATAGGGCGAGATAAAACTAGGGTTTTTTCATGGCAATAGCTAGATTTTTTGAATTTTTGCCTAGGGTTTAGCCACAAAAGGAAGATAAATAGTTGCAGAGGTCTGAGAAAAAGGTATGGCCATGAAAATTTTTATATAGTGCTAATAGTATCCATCTAGTCTCTCATACCATGCTGTAGGAGCTTGCTTAAGTCCATAGAGGGATTTCTTCAATCTGCATACCATATCAGGTCTGTTTGATAGGGTGAATCCTTCTGGCTACTCAATGTATACTTCTTCTTTCAAGTCTCCATTCAGGAATGCTAACTTGACATCCATTTGATAAACGTTGAAGTTTTTAACTGTAGAATAAGCTAAAAACAACTTAATAGCTTCTAATCTAATCACAGGTGCAAATGTGTTTGAATAATAATTGCCTTCTCTTTGCACATAGCCTTTACATACTAATATTTCTTTGTTTCTTACTACTATACCATCTTCATTCATCTTATTTTTGAATATCCACTTTCTTCCAATTACATTTTTATCACTAGGTCTAGGGACCAATTCCCAAGTGTAATTTTTAACAATCTGATCAAGTTCTTCTTTCATAGCATCATGCCAATCTGAATTATTACATGCATCTTCAACACTTGAAGGTTCAATCAGAGATAGTAAACATATCACTTCATTGCTAACTGAGTTCTTTGCTTGTGATCTTGTTAAGACTTTTCCACTCTGATCTCCAATGATGTCTACCTTGGAATGATTTCTTGATGTAAATTTTAGAACTTTAGGTGATGCTGATTCATCAGCCTTAGGAGTATTTTCTTCACTTGTCTCAGGGTCATTAAATAACACATCAATACTGTCAAACATTTCTTCAATAATTGTCTCACTAGTAGAGGGTCTAGGTTCTTCTTCAATCATGGGTGAGTAATCATGATATCTTTCTTGAATCATAAACTTTTCATCAATATTTACATGAGCACTTTCAATGATCTTTTTCAATCTTAAATTGAAACATCTATAAGCTTTAATTTTAGTAGAGTAACCAAGAAAAATACCTTCATCACTTCTTGCATCAAACTTGCCTACTGCTTCATCCCTCTTCATGTAGCACTTGCTTCCAAAGATTCTGAAGTATTTTACTATGGGAACATTACCAAACCATAAATCATAAGGTGTTTTATCTGTGCCAGGCCTCAATTGAATTCTATTGATGGTATAGACTATTGTATTGACTGCATCTCTCCAATAGGTGTGTGCAACTTTTCCTTCTATCATAATGGTGTGTGTTGTATCAAGGATGATCCTATTCCTTCTTTCTACAATTCCATTCTACTGAGGGGTTCTAGGTGCACTTAACTGTCTCTTTATGCCATGTTTTTTGGAGTACTCATAAAATATGTCAAAGGTGAATTCTCCTCCTCTATCCAATCTCAAGCATTTTATCTTTAGTCTAGATTCATTCTCAACCTTAGCTTTGAATATTTTGAACCTATCAAATGCTTCTGAATTATCTTTTAAGAATGCAACCCACATCATCCTAGTATAATCATCAACAAACAAAATGAAATACCTTTCACCATAGTATGGTCTTGTTTGAGTTGGACCATATAGGTCTATATGAATCAGATCCAACTTTTTCTCTACTCAATTTTGCTTGCTCTTGAATGAATTTCTCACATGCTTCCCCATCACACATTCCCTACATATAGTATCAACTAGTTTTTCTATGCTAAGTAGATCTCTTACTACCTTAACATTGCTTATCTTTACTATGTTATCAAAATTGATATGGCATGGTCTTCTATGCCACAACCAACTGTCATCAACTTTAGCAACAAAACAAATTGCTTCTGAATTAAGATGGAAAACATTACCTCTTGTCTTTGTGCCTAATGCAATCATAACACCATCTTTGTTGTTAATGATACATTTGCAATCTTTGAACTCCAACTGATAGCCTTTTCCAAGTAATTGTCCAAGATTGAGAAGGTTATGTTTCAAACCGTCAACATTAAGAACATCTTCAGTACTATTCTTTCCATCCTATTGGTACCCTTAAAATTTTGAGGAATGGGACACATTAGCATGCATATGTATTATTCTTGCTTTCAGGTTACATGTGGGAACCAGGTGTTTTTCAGGTGGTTTCATAAAATTCATTTTTCCATTGCCTTTCATATGTTTCAGTGGTTTATTCCAAGTCCTAAAGTTGCATGTTGAAATGGGTGTTCATCAGTTCATTCCTAGGGGGTCTCAAAATCAGAAAATTGCTAAGGTAGAAATCACCGGGAAGGGTTACTTTGAGGTTGAATATTATGCACCCTGGAGAGCGTCATAAAAATCTGAGCCTAGCATCTTTTTGTACACATTTGATACTACTTATGTTTCTAGTTTCAGGTCCCTGTGATAAATTTTGACCCCGTTTGTTCATCCCCTTCAAGAGGTGTTTTCTAGAATCTGCATTTTCACCTTTTCATAGTTTTGTTAGGAGCCCTATTCGTGATCTTATAAGTTACATTCTGTGATTGGTCATGATAAATGAGTCATTTCCCTACATTGTAAACAAGTTTTACTTTGTCCCTGTCAGTTTGTAGCTCATGACGAATCCATTGGATGAGTTTCCCAATGCGATTCCATTTGCAGTTTTCATTGTTTGGACAGGGTACACTGTGCGAACTTTTGTCAAAAGCCTACTTTGACAGTTTGTATCTTTTGCCCAGGTGATCTAAATTGCAATCCAACTGCTCCCCCATTTTCCAAACATGAAATACTTCCATGACCTAAGATGATGAGTCTTGATGAATCCGCTTGGTCAGTTTTGTGAGCCCTTTCCATTTGCAGAAAATTGAATTTCCCAGTTGTACTGAACTATTTGTTTGTCGGGGGCCTACTTTACGAGGTTATAACTTTTGAATAGTCAAACTTATCAACAAAATTCTTTTTGCGTTGTCTTACAAGGTTGGAGTACTAACCCCAGTCCCAATTTGAGCTCCCTCCCAATCCACCTGAGTTTTTGAGGCTGATTCCATTTGCAATTTTCAGAGTTTTCTACATTTTCTGAGTGTGCCTTTGCGAGTACCTATTTTTATGAGGCCATATCTTTTTCCCCACTGGTGCCCAATTCAAAGTAGTGATTGACCTATGTTGTGGACATCTTTATGTCCTTCTGTGCTAGTTTTTAGCCTCCTCGGACCTTGTTTGATATTTTTGTCAAGATGATTCCAAATGCAGTTTATCAGGTTCTGATAGTGTGTTTGCAGGAACAGAATGAAATGAGCAACTTTGAAGACTTGTAACTTTCACCTCGGTTGTTGTCATGGGACACCATTTTGCAGGATGGATGAGTATGTATCATAGAATGGGCTTGTTCAGTGGTGGCACCCAATCAGGTGATCTTGTCAATTTTTAAGGCCACTCCCGGAGGTCCCTAGTACCATTTTGACACTTTGGAGAAAGTGGTTTTTGACTTTTCAGTTTTTTGGGTATGATCGAGCTTTGGTTTTGAAGCATGCAAAAGTTTTTTGAAGCCATATTCAATGGGAGATGGTGTGTATTTACTGCCATATGGCAGTGATGCTTATACTTGTGTGGAGGTCTCGTGAATGCCAGAGAGGAGAATATAATGGGGTGTAGGAAACCATCACAATATGAAAGAATTGTTTTGACAAGTATGACATTGACTATATTTGTCAAAGATGATCCTTGTTTATTCCCTGATGGGAGTGAGTATCCTCATACCTCATACCTACGCAATACAATACTTTAGCGACTGCCAGCATGCGCTAAAGTATTGCATGCTTTGCGCAGGAAACAAAGAAGCTTAGGGGTCATCAAAATGCTGCTTACTGCGGTAGGGGTTAGAAAATGGATGTGCACAAATAAATACCCTTGAATGATACAGCTATACATGTTGGGTCACATTTTGTAATTATGCCTTCTCTTATTTGCAAGGTAAATGAGGAGGTTCATGTTGATGTGGAAATTTTAAAACCAGGAGTTTCTAAGAGGAGGCTCACGTTTTTAGCATGAGCAAGTTAACAAAGAGGTTTAACATTTCAAAAATAGGCAGTGTAGAAAGGAAAGAATACCAGCGTTCCAATAAAAAGTATCCAGCGTGAGCCTCAAAAAGGAGACCCAGCATTCGAAATGGGGGAGGAGACTAATGTTTCAAGCCACCACCTAAAATAAAAAGGAATGCAGACCAGCCGCAATTAAAAATAGCCCAGCATTAAAATATACAATGAATGCCCAGCAAAGAAAGAGGCCTGCGAATTAATAAGGAAAACTCAGCGCATTGAGAAAGGCAAAGGGAAGGTAGCATCTAGAGGAATGCTCAATGCATTTTAAAATGAGTGGCCAGCGTTCCACAATTCAGAACCCAGCGTTAATGCTTAGTTTCCAGCACCATACATTAAACTATCAATGCCAATGAAAGGGTAACCTGCGTGAAAGCGAAGGAAGGATTCAGTGTTAGAATGGAAGAAAAATCCAGCGCAATGATAAACAATGCAGTGTTTGGAGCTATCACAAAGGTGTGAATCAAAACAGCCCCAGCGTGAAGTAAAGATGCCAGTGATGGAGGGAATGGCATTGTCTGTTGTGTATGGCAAAATGAAAAGACACTAGCGCCGTGATAAAAAAGGACCACCATTTTAAAAGGGAGGCATCAACATTAATCAATGGGCTTAGCATTCATACCCTCAGCATTAAAAACTAGCGTTTTCATCAAAAAGAGCCAACGCCATGAGATATTGCAGCCAGCACAGGAGAAAATGGTTGTTTTCTTCATGTCTATTGTCCCACATGCTAGGCATTTTGGGTTTTCGTTGTGTTTAAATACAAGAGCGCACAGTTAGAAAGAAATTAAAGAGCACGGAGACTCTCAGTGGCTGTCTGATTGAACTTGCGTAGTGGGCCCACCCCCCATTAAGTTTTGATGACTCAAACAAGTGCAGAAATCCCTTCATTCGTGCATTCGCTAGATTAAATGGTAAAGTCCAGAATTATCTAGCGATTCTGCCCAGTCTCCCATTCATGCAATTAAAATGAGCAGATGAAATTTCTCATGCGATTCAGCGACTAAGGAGCGCGCGCGTAGTCGCAAGATAAATGAGGCAAGAGGTAAAATATTCTGCCATTGTGCACAGTCGCGTAGTCGCGGAATCAAAATGACTAAAGTAAAAATTATCTCACGATTCAGCGCAGTCACTAAGTCACGTAATAGATAAGGGTGGAGTGAATTTATTCAGCGATTCGGCGGTGGTGAGTCGGCAGATGAGGTGGCAGGCCGGCCAATCCAGGCCTGCCACGTGACATGTGGCATCCAGTCAGCAAGGTGGTGTTGTGGCCCAATCAGGTGGTGCTACGTGGCACCAAAGTGGTAAGGTGAGATGAGAAATGTGACATGGTGGTGACGGGGTAGCAAGCAGCCAATGGGTGACTACCATGTGGCAGTGGGTCAGCACAAGTGGAACCAAAAATTAATTTTTTATTCTCAATCTAAGTTTCACGTGCATTCAAATGGATGAAAAATTAAAGTTAATGCTTTATTTTTCTATAGTCAAAACTATATTGAAAATTCAAATTTTTTTGCTCAGAGGCACATCTGGGAGACCTGTCTTTTAGAGGGTCCTACAGGCTTCATTTTTGGGCCAAATATGACATATCATATACCGTTGGAAAGCTCTCGGAACGAGATATCTGATTCTGCCATCTATTTCTGTATAGGAGGTAATTGCTAAGAGTGGTATGTAGTTGAATGAAATAGGGGGCCAGGAAGATATTTTCAAAATATATATTTTGTCAATCCGGTGATTCACAGGCAGTTTGAAGAGATGAAAAGAGGTGTTCTCAAGAGAATGATGCAGATCAGATTTCCAGTTTGAAGGCAGATGATTCATCAGCAGTAGTTTAGTGTTTGACATGTGTCACTTTGTAATGCTTCCTGAATTTCCCCCTCCTCTCCTTCTTATTCTGATTTTAGATATTTTTGTAAGGGTTCCAATCTTTTTGCATGAGGAGAGCTCTGCAAGTTTGATTTCCAATTTTGGTTTATGATGGTCTAGCATAATGGTTTCTGTGTGTCTCATTTTCTGTCATAGATTCAATACAAGTGTTTGTAAGTTTGATTGAAAATCAAAATACATTTAAGGCATGTATGGTTTTCAAAGAATTATCTTCATTGTATTGAGTTTCAATTTCAGTATGAATTCAATGTTCAAGGGATATTGAATTTGTCTTCTCCAAGGGAGAATGTATCTGTTTGTATTTGGACATCCTTCAAGGAAGGATTGTAAAATCCTTAAATGTAGATTGGAAATTAATCAGTGCTATGAATTTGTATGATTCTTCATAGTGAGAGATGGAAATGTGTTAATGTAAGGCATTAACGCAGGGATATTAATCAATGAAACATGGTTTGTAGTTTGAGTTTATATTTACTAGTTTTGACTCCATGCCCAGATTGAAGGCACTGATCTTTACTGTTAGAATTCATTTGCCAAACTAGCATCAATTTAATCAATCAACTATCCCTTTCTGTTGATGAGTTTGAAAGATAGATTAAGCATGTGGGTAGGCTTCCCATAATAGAGGTTCATCTCAATTATGAATCCTGTTGCAGGACCTATTTATTCTATTTAATCCATTTGTGAAATCTGCTTATTAAGTGTTCGTATTAGTTTATATCTATTTGCATAAGCAGAGAAGTGAGGTACACCCGCCTGGGTCTGTGGAGCCTGAAGTGAAGAAGGATTTAATCCTTGTCAATTATCATTTCTCTTGCCAAGAAAAGAGCATCAAAGGGGAGAGATTAGGTTATGATCTAGTTATTTACCCGTGCAAGAAAAATAGCTAACACATCCAAAGTGATGGCTCCTCTACCAACTATAGGTTTAGGAGTGTTGTCTCCAAATATGACCATACCTCCATTGTATTTTTCCAAATGAAAAAATCTACCTTTATCACATGTCATGTGATGTGAACAACCACTATCTATAATCCAGTCTGTCATTATGTTAGCTTGTGAAATCAATGCTAGCTCTTGATTTACTTTCTCATCTTTAGGAATTGACTTACTATTCATCCTATCCACAATAGCAATGAATCCAATTTCTTCTTTGCCTGATTCTTCATCTGAAACTCCATCTCCAGCATAGTAGCATTCCTTAGAATACTTAGGCTTGTAATCCTTTTTGAACTTTTTAGCTCTGGTGGGACACTTGGATGCAAAGTGACCAATCTTATTACATGAAAAGCACTTAAATGGTAATTGAACTTCATATTTTCCTTTTCCTTTCTTTTCTCTTTTGGAGGCCTGTTAGTAAATGAATTTGTCTCTTTCAAATTTATTTCCTATGCTCTATTGCCCACTATGAAACATTTAAACTTTACTAACAAATGGATTAAACCTAGGTGTTTAATCCTCTAAATTGTGGTACAGCTCCCAGAAATATTTTCAATGAATATTTTATGCCAAAGAATAATGCATTTTTTGCAAATATCAAACTTTTGACTAGAAAGTTGGTAAGGCTGAAATAGTAACTTTCATCAACATGATATAATTATTGTGCAATGATAACTAATAAACCTGAAGCTCACAAACTTCAGCGAATAAACAATATATCAATTCAACAAAACTTAAACTCAGATTCAAAGGAAACTATAGACATTCAATCAAGAAATTCCATTCAATTCAAAATACCCCAACAGAGGCCCACTCAAAGATATAAACTAACATATCTATAGCAATAAGTTTCTTTTATTCACTGATAAGGAAAGACTTAATTCAAGTTCTGATAGAAAATAAAACTTCAACTACTGAAGCGTAAAATAACTAACTAACATCCCTTTTGATAGTTTCTTCCTAGCTCTATATAGCCATTAATTACATTTATAAAAAATAATAATGTTTTGAAACTCCCCGAGTTTCAGAAAATAACTGATTAAGCTAACCAAAAAGTACTAAAAATGGTAAACTTTAAACTGGACAACAATGACCCAAAAAGTGTGGAGAAAGTCCACTGATATTGACTGAGCTAGATGCTTGAAATTTAGTTATGTGTCACCCCAGGTGCACGTTCCTACTTCCACTCCTCATGAGCCAATGATGCATTGATAACAGTAGCAAGATATGGTAGATTAATGAGGGAAATTCTTTGTCCAAGTACCTTCCTATCCTTGTAGATTTGGTTCAGCTTCAACTTATGGGACCCCAAATGGTCTACACAAACAACTAGCATAGCCTCAGTGTTGGCTATGGAAGTAAAATCTTCCATTGTGAGCTCCTTACTATCTCTAATAGCCATTATCCCTATTTCCAGTTCTTGAGTCATCTTATTTGCACTCTTCACATCCTGAGTTTCTTCATCTATCAGAGTAATATTGAAGCATTTTAGACCTTTTTACATGGTGTCAATCAAACTTTTGGTATCATTGAGTAGATGGGTTGCCCCATTGCATCCATCTTTGATAATTGAATTTCTCCACTTAATGCTTTTCACGGAAACAAATAGGACTTCTTTGTTTAGGCCAAGGACTAGTTTCTCTAGAAGGAATTTAGGCACCCCATAATTATCAATTTCCATTAGCTGATCAACTATTCTTGTCCACTTCTTCTTTTCCTTCCTCCATTTTGTAAGTTCGGCTAGCATCTTTGAGATGACTTTTGTTACAACTCTATGAGTCTCAATCAACTGGGTGATGTAATCACCTCCACGCTTGACCATGCTTGTAACCCATTTGTTAAAAACCTCCACCACCATTTTGTTCCTTTGAATCTGGTCCAATGTTTTACGGATCTCAGGTGATCAAGGGTCAAAGGTATGAGGAACCTGGGCTAATGGGAGTGGGATAGGCTCCTGTACTGCTTGAATGAACTCTGCCAACTGGTGAATATTTGCCTTTAGTTCTTTCTTTTCTTTCTCATCCTTGAAGGTTCTATGTAATATCTTATGTGTAGAAGATTCTAGGTGTTTCACATCTGCCGCTCTGCTTGCTACTACTAAGTCTATCTTCTCAATGGTGAAGTCTTCAGCTGAAGCTTCAGAAACCTATTTATCAGACTTAGGCAATACCCTTTCTGCTACCCACCTTCCAATTTTCTCATCAACATCAATCATTAATTCCATCCTAATCCTCTTATGATTCACTATAGCCCCTAAGCATTTACTGACCATGTCTTCTACCATGAGAGTTATCAATAAGATATTCCTTTTCTTGCTAGCAATAGAAGTTCCTAACTAGCTAAGGGTAGGGGATGGAGTCTGCAAAGAGTCACTTGCTATAGTTACTGAAGGTTCTCTTTAATTTGGCTAAGAGCTCTTTTGGGTCGTTATGTTTTCTTCCATATTTTCTGAGCAAATTTGTTCTATCATTTGAGTATCCATAAGGTCAAGATCTATGACCTCCTCTTCGTTAACTAGTTTGGTAATTTCTTTAACAACTCTCCTTCTCAAGTTCCTTTTCACTGGAGAAGAACCAAGAGATGCTTGTTTCACTGAGTCAGTTGAAGACTTCCTCTTATTTTTAGTACCTAGAAGGGAAAGAGTTTTATCAGCAGTGGTAATGGGTTTAACAATATTTTTAGCTTGTGCAGCTCTTCTAGGATTATGTCTTCTCAAAATAGGGGATTTCTTACTATTAACCCATTTCTCAGTCGTCTTAATCACATTGAGAGTCTTAACTATTAGGCTCTCTCTCTCTCTTCAATTTCCCAATCTATTTCAAGGAGTGGTGTACCCCTAACTTTGGTTTCGTACTACTCATTAATCACCTTTGTACCATCATCTTCATCTATTGTAGAGATGTCAACTTGAATGTTTAGAGACACAACTTGTCCTAGGGTAAACCTAGACTAGGTTCTTCTTCTCACTTCAAAATCATCTGCACAACCCTCCCAATAAACTTCTATTTGAGCAATATGTTGAAATTTAGATGGCAAGCTGAAATGTTGAGCTACATATCCCTTGCTACCAAAATCCTTTCTCAGTGAAAATGTCTTCAGATTCAATTTCCTTAACTCATGCTCCAAATTTAGGGCATCTGAAGATGTTTTGCAAGTGTAATAACCTAATTCAATTGGGAAACTAGATTTTTCTCTTCCCTTCCTTTCCTTAACACCTTTGTGCACATATGCCAGCTGGTGAGCTACCTCTACAATGATTAAAGTGTCAAAAGCATATCTTGGTAGTTTGAATGGCTCTCCTTCAAAACCACCCACTCTCAAATACGTGAATCTCCTAAACTGGATAAAGAAACTCCCATCAGTTGACAAAAGTCTTCACCTCTTTTGACATCCTTTGTTCGATATTTCCTTGAAGTTCATGTACCAACCTTCCAAAGAAAACTCCATTAACCTTTAGGAAATTATCAACATGGAACTCCTTTTGCAGGTGAGGGTATTAATCATAAATTTTCTTGTTTGGGAGAGGTTTCTCTTGAAATAGGCCTTTCCACTCTTTGGTGCAAGACAAAATGTAAAATAAGAGGTCATATGGAAGTTACCACCAACTGGAAAATTTACTAGCTGATGATTGAGCTCATTGGAAATAGTCTCTTCCCAGTCTATATATTTTTTCCCTTTGAGAGTGACCTAGATATAGAAGTACATCCAGTCATGCCAATAGTATGCATGTTGGTTCCCTTTGATTCTATTCAGCATTATGACTAGGTCAGCTACTTCAGGCTTAAAATGATGTATAGTGAGCAGCTTTGGGAGCTGGGAACCTCCTTTTTGAGCTTTGAGTAACCAATACTGAGCTATTTCATTTTGGTATACCTATCTCTTGGTGCCAAAAACTGACTGAGATGAGGGGATATTCCATCCTTCATATGGGTCTCTTTCTAGAATCCCTAATGACTTCAAGACAACATCTCTGCTTATAAAAACCAGCAGACTCCCATCAACTTTCTTGATACATTTTTCCTCAAAACTATACCTTCTAGCACATTCGACAATCCGTTCCTGACATGGGGCTACTATGGGAAAAGTAGTTGCATCAGCTAAACCACTTAGGATGGCCTTTTCTAACATAGAACTTGGACTGGGCTCTTTAATTCGGGTTATAATGTCCTCTAAAGCTCCTATTTTAATCAAGGTGTCTTCATAATCGAACAAGGAGTAGATTAAAGGAGAGGTATTTCTAAAATTTGGAGCTGGGTTCTGCATTTTAGGATCTCAAGGCAAGAAAAACAATGGGGAATGTAGCAACTTGAAAGGAAAACAACCTCGACAAATGAAAGAGCTTTAACTGAAATAATGGAGGCCAACAGAGAGACTCACCTGGTTTTTATGCGATGAACTAAGCATTGAGATGAGGAGAGAATGCCTTCTTCTGCGATGACTGCATGAGATGTTTTGAGCATTATGAATAAAATAGTCTAAACTTGAGAATTTATCTAAAAATAGTTAGAAAATCCAGGGAGATTTGCAATAATGGCAGATTAATGTTGCACAAGGTTTAATTAATGATTATTTGATAACTCACACTACTTATAGCATTGATTTGTGTACTTTCCTAAATTGAAATGACACTTAAGTGTTATTTTGATTAATTATGACATCCCTGACACGTGCAGGAGTCATAATCAATCACCAACTGTCATCCATGTCAAATCACCGCTTTGCTTCTTCACAACTTATGAGCACATATCAAACCTTGAACCCTGAACTACTAGAAATCATAGTTCAAGTTCAACAAGATGATAGAGGGACTATCCTTTGGCATAATTATAAAATAAAGCAAAATGAAAATGGCAAAGAAGAAAATAAAAAGATCACTTTGCAAGGGATGAATATTAGTTGAACTTTGATCTTGAACTAGGAGTGTTCAAGGTTCACGGTTCATTGGAGGAGTGTGCGCGGCAAAGATGAAATGCTACTAAGCTTGCAAATAAAGGGAAAATCATACCAAAGGATGTTATTGAACATTTAATCTTGAACTACGAAAGTTCAAGGTTCAAGTTCAACTGATAGGGTGTATCTGCAAAAGGTTAAAACTTTTAAATGAACAACACCTTGAAAACTTATGGGGTGATTTTGGGAAAATAGAGCCTGCAAAGTTTGAACAAAATATATTGGTAACAATGGCTCTGACTAGGGGATGAGACCTCATGAGGGTGAAGGATGAAACTTTAGCTTTGGTTTCATAGACCAGGAAAAACTTAAAACAAAAAAGAAAGGGGACAAGCCAGAAAGGAAAGACTGAAAATAGCACAACAAAAAGGATATGTACAGGGAACAAAACTAAACCTACTCAGAGTTTATACAACTTGAGGTCCTGACCATTAAAGGTTAGGGGAAAAATAGTACCATCCAAATGTTCCAATTTAAAAGAATTACCTCCCAGTACTTTACTGATGATGAACGGGCCCTTCCAAAGTGAATCAAACTTTCCATGAGGACCCTTGGGTTCTCATCTTTTGTCCCATAACAGCACTCGATCTCCCTCCATAAAATTTTGTGGTCTGTCTTTCTGATAAAAAATTTTCTTAACCTGAGCTTGATGTGAGGCTATTTGACTTACCATTTCTTGTCTTTCTTCCTATATTTTATTGAGATACAAAGTTCATTTCTCAAGGGCATCCTGATAAACCTAATCTTCAATTGTTTTCTATAGCTTCACAGTAGCTACCTCCAGAGGTAATGAAAGTTGAGCCTTAATGCCATAAACCAATTCAAAGGGTGACATGCCAATTGCTCTTTTTGGAGATGTTCAATCATCCTAAAGAGCTTCAAACAGTTTCTTATGCCAATCCTTAGCATTGTCACATACCAATTTTCTCATTATTCTGATCAAGTTCTTATTACTTGATTCCGCTTGTCTATTTCCCTACAAATAATAGTCAGATGCATGGGATAGGTAGATACCATGATCATAGTAGAATAACTTTAATTCATGAGAAGAGAAATTGGTAGCATTGTCTATAACCAATTTGGTGGGAACTCCAAACCTAACCAAAATGTAATTTTTTAATAAACTCACATACAACCTCAGATGTGGTCTTCTTAACCGGGACCACCTCCACCCATTTTGTAAAATAGTCTATTGCATTTAGAATGTGGGTGTGTCCAACACTAGAGGGAGTGTTGATTGGTCTGATGAAATCTAGACCCCATTGTTCAAAAGGCTCTTCTATGACTACTGGTCTTAAAGGGAGAGCTGCTAACTGTGGCTTTCCACCAAATATCTTACATTTCTCACAACTTGCAACCCACTTATAAGCATCACCAAACATTCCTAGCTAGTAATAACAATTCCTAACAATCTTAAAAGTTGTTACCATGGAAGAAAAATGACCACCCCATGCCTCATTATGAAACTTTTTGAGCAATTTTTTTTGTTGTTCTTTGTCAACACACCTCAAGAAAGCTCCATCTAAACCCTTTTTATATAGTATGTCATCAAAAATAACATACTTTGTAGCTTTTAGCCTGAGATTCCTTCTTTCCTTAGGAGTTAAATGAGGAGGAAAATCTCCATAAGTAAGGTAGAATGCCATGTCTGAAAATCAAGAATCACGTAGACTGACAAAAAGAACAGTGGGGATGTTGCTATCAGGATCCTACTCAAACATAAGTTTACACAATCCCTGTCCCCTGACCAAATTTTTAGGATGAATCTCCAGGTCAAACTCTTGAATCCTAGAGATCCAAGTTACTCGATTTTTCATCCCAATCTCTTGTTGAGTTAGTACATCTTTGACAACAGAAGTAGGAATGAAAACAACTGAGTAGGAGTGTAGAATATAGAACCTAAAAGATTTTACTACTTTAACCAGTGCATATGCATGTTTCTCGACCAATGGATAGTTTAACTCATGTGTCTTGAGAGGGACACTCATGAAGGCAATGGGTACCTCTTCTCCCTTGTCATTTTTCTACAGTAATATCCCGGACACTGTGTGTTCTGAGGCATAATAGTATATTATGAAGCCCTTCTTATAATCAGGATTTATTAGTGTGGGGGCTTTTGCTATGGCTTTCTTGATGTCATCAAATGCTTTTAGAGCCTCTATGCTCCATTTAAAAAGATTCTTTTCAGTCATGAGACTTACCATATGCTTAGTTGTCTCAGCAAAATCTGGAACAAACCTTCTGAGGAAATTGGTTTGCCCAAAGAAAGATTTTACTCTAGTCCTATTAGAAGGTAGACCAAGTTGCTGAATTACTTTAACTCTTTCTAGATCAATCTTGATCCCTTCTTTTGACACAATGTGTCCTAACAAATTTCCTTCCGTGACTGCAAAGATAGACTTTTGGGGGTTTAAGGAGATACCATGATCTCTGTAGAACTGATGTTAAATATTTTAGATGATTTCTACACCTTTTGGAAAATACTATAAGATCATCAAGATAAAAAACTATTACCTTATTTAGTAGGTGACTAAAGGAAGAATTCGTTGCACCTCAAAAAGTGGCACCCGCATTTATCAAACCAAAAGGCATTTTTTTGTAAGCATATGTACCCCATGGGGTAGTAAAAGATGTTTTGTGCTGATCCTGATCAGCCACCTTAATCTAGTTATAACCAGAGAATCTATCCTGCATGGACATCATCTCTGAAGCTACCACAGTCTACAGAATATGGTCCATAACAGGAAGTCCATAGTTATCTTTTAAGCTACATTGGTTCAAGTTCCTAAAATCTATGCAAATCCTTATTTCACCATTTTTCTTCCTAATAGGAACTATTTTGGTGATCTAGGTGGAATGATGAATAGGGTAGATGATACGAGCTTGAAGCATCTTTTCTACTTCCTTCTAAATTTCTTTAGAAACCTTTGGATTATAATTTCTTAATTTTTTCCTAAAAGGTGAAGTACCTGGTTTGAGAGGAATCTGGTGCTGGAACTTTCCTCCCTTAAAATTTTTTAAGTCATGATAGGACCAAGCAAAGGTGTCTCGATACTCCTTTAATAGATTAACAAATCTCTGCTTCTCATCTATAGTACAACATCTACCTAGATTTACACATTTAGGCTCTTCATTCTCCCCAATGTTTACCTTCTCATAGTTGACTTGATTTATATCCCCTTGTGGCAGAGCTGGAGATTTCAAAGCATCATACCTATCATACTAGCTTTCAAGAGAGACAAGCCCCTTATGAATGTGGTTCCCTTTTAATTGAAATATTCCTTCATCCATTGCACTATCTAGGGAAAACTCATCACAGGTTGATGAAGACCCTTCAAAGAAGGTAGTGCTAAAAGCTTCTACCAACTACAAGAATTTATCAATTTTTTTATCATCTTGAAAAACTTGCCAATGCTCAACATTATCTAGGACTTTTATTTTGTACACCATTTCAATTTTATATGCACTTTTCTTGAAATTTGAATGTGGCAATAATAGGGAAGAAGAAACTGCTAGAGAATCTACTCGGCTATTTTTTTCTCTGGAAACAGCTTTAATGGAGAAAGCCTCAAGCTCCGCAATCTCATCCCAAACATGATTCCTATAATGTTTGAGTCTTTCATTTTTTTTTGAATACACTCCTCTTACTTGCCTAACAAAAAGTTTTGCATCTCCTCTTGCTCTGAGTACTTTGATACCCATCTTTTTCACTTCTTCAATACCAAGCAAAAGGGACTCATATTCTGCAGTGTTGTTCATGTTATCAAATTCTAGCTTAAAAGCTCATGGGAAGAAATATCCTTTAGGTTATATCAATACAACACCTACTCTAGATCCAATAGAAGCATAGCTGCCATCAAATTCCAAAGTCCAAAGGTGATCAGACTTACTTGATGCCACTTCTTGACTCGTGTCTGGTGTTGATGAGATCATATAATTTCCAAACTCTGATTCTTGGTAGAGTATCTGAGACCTGGGATCTTTAGATGGAAATACCATTTATTTTGACTTTCCCTCTGGTTGTAAGACAACCCTTTTATCTCCAACCGAAATGATTTCTTGAGACCAATCAAGCTTGATCTCTCCTCCAAGATCCTGATAGAAAGTCCTGCTCAGTAACATGTCATAGCTGGCTAGAATATCAGCTAGAAGAATTGTCAGTTTAATCTTCTTATTGGGGTATGTTGCAAGGGCTACTTGGGCATCCTTGATCTTTCTAACTAAGGGGACTTGTTTTTCATCTAGGGCATAGCATTGACCAAAGGTTGTAGTGAGGGGAAGATCTAGAGCTTTGGCAACTGAAGCAGGCATAATATTGTCAGATGCCCCAGAGTCTATAACATAGTTATTTAGCTTAAAGCTATGGATGAACAAGGACAAATAGAATGGCTCTAGCTTTAGTCCTATAGGGGGACTCTTGTCTTGTGGGGGAACCTTTTCTTATGGAGCATTTTTATCTTTAGCAGCTTGGGTTTCTACAGAGGGTTGTTTTGGGAAAGCGGCATTAGTAGTCTCATTAGCATTTTTATATGCAGGAGTTTGGCCTGATTTGACATGTTTGACAAGTCTTTCCAACTCCTTTGGGTTCATTCTAAGATATTCAGTAGGAGAAACTTGAATCTTAGAACTTTCATAGAAATTGACTATATCAAAAGAGTTAGGATTACTTTTCTTTAATGATTCATCTTCTTTAGAAAAAGAGCTTTTAAAAGTTGATGAATTTTGAGAAAAGTCTTTACCTTTGTCCCACCTTTGTGATGTTGATGGTGTATCATTGACTTTAGAATTGTGATAACTTCTTGTCAGCACAGTACATGCAGGGTCCTATAGAGTTGCTAGAACACTTCCTCCTCACTTAGAGTCAGACTCGTATTCTAAGTAATAATTTTCAGAGCTGCCAAGAAACTAAGGACTCGCTACATCATCAGGAGATTCTTATATCAATTCTCAGTACACATGCATTTGCATTGATCGGATCATCTCTAGATAGGAAGTAACATCATGATCATCTGTAAGGTGGAAAGTGAAAATATAAGCTCTTCTGGGAGGAGCCTCCAGTAGATTCTTATTAGTCAGAGGATAATTTGGAGATTTGTGACTAGGCCTAGCTTGTTCAGGAATTCCTCTAGGAATATCTCGATACAAAGGAGGAGGATTAGAATTATTTTTAGGAAGTTGTCTCTTGAGAGTAATCACATCATTTACTAATATTTGTAGCATAGGATCAGAGGATGATGTATTTTGATTGTTTGGTATTTGGACATCCTTTGTCCACTTCCCTGCAGTGATTAGATCATCTTCTAACTTGGTAGCTTGGCCCTGAGTGGTTTCCAAGTCTGCTGGTCTATTCCTCCTAAGATGGAAACTGATATCCAAGGGCATCAAATTTACAAAGAAACACTGCTAATTTTTAGGAGTAGGCTTTTTTTCTATAGGAATTTTATGAATGACCTTATTGTACCGAGCCACATAATCTCTCATGGGCTCATGGATCTCATTTTTCATCTGCATGAGTTGAGCTAATGGAGAATGCTCATCATCTACACTTTTAAAATGGCCTTCAAATGTGATTTTCATGGAATTCCAATCAGTTATGGACCCTATAGAAAGGTGTCCAAACCACTCAGCTGCTCCTTCTATTAGGGTTTGAATAAAAATTCAAACTGTTGCATCTTCTTCTTGCACACCTAAAATGCTAGTGGCTACATTGAAGGAATTGTAGTGTTCTTCTACAGCTACTTTACCATCACCAAAAAACCTTGGAAGAACATCTTTGGCTCACTTAGGAAGTGCATGACGAGCTAACAAAGCTAGTGGACCTATTGCATTACCCCAAGGTTGAGCCATAATGACTGTTGGAAAAATAGTCAATAGAGGAGGGGCTTGAATATCTGATAAGGTTAAGGCTTGCCAATCACAGGTCATGGGAGATGAGCAGAAAGATTCTTTAGGAGGAGAAGAGGGTCTACTATGAGCCTTTTTCTTGGAGGAGTGAACTCTTGTGGTTTCAAGATTTCTCAATTCTTCAAAAATACTATCGAAAATACCCACCTCTTGTTGAGACCTGGTGTAAGGTCTGGACTCTAGCTTGGTAGTTCTATGGTCTCTAAATTTCTCTATCAACTTTTGTAGCTTCTCGAGCTATGGGAAGACCTCTAAACCATTCACCAATCTCTTCCTCTTCTTCTAACACCAATTGAACTTGTTGATATTGTTCATTACTTATTTTTACTTTCTAGGCCAAGTTGTTTAAGTCTGCAATAATGTCCTCTTGAGTGTCATGAAAGTCTAGACCAGGTTGCAAGACTAGGGGAAGTTCAACTCGACCAAGTATTCTATCAGCAGATAATACCATAATTACACATTAAACCAAGTAAAGGCACTGCTTTACTAATTCCTTCCCTAGTAGAGTCACCAAAAACTATTAGTAAATGAATTTGTATCTTTCAAATTTATTTCTTATGCTTTATTGCCCACTATGAAACATTCAAAATTTACTAACAAATGGATTAAACCTAGGTGTTTAATCCTCTGAATTATGGTACAGCTCCTAGAAATATTTTCAATGAATATTTTATGCCAAAGAATAATGCATTTGCTACAAATATCAAACTTTTGACCAGAAAGTTGGTAAGGCTGAAACAGTAACTTTCATCAACATGATATAATTACTATGCAATGATAACTAATAAACCTGAAGCTCACAGACTTTAGCGAATAAACAATATATCAATTCAATACAACTTAAATTCAAATTCAAAGGAAACTATAGACATTCAATCAAGAAATTCCATTCAATTCAGAATAACCCGATAGAGGCCCACTCAAAGATATGAACCAATAGATCTATAGCAATAAGTTTATTTCATTCACTAATACAGAAAGACTTAATTCAAGTTCTGATAGAAAATAACACTTCAACTACTTTCCTTAAGCGTAAAATAAATAAATAACATCCCTTTTGATAGTTTCTTCCTAGCTCTATATAGCCATTAATTATGTTTATCAAAAATAATAATGTTTTGAAACTCCCCGAGTTTTAGAAAATAACTGATTAAGCTAACTAGAAAGTACTAAAAATGGTAAACTTTAAACTGAATAGCAATGACCCAAAAAGTGTGGAGAAAGTCCACTGATATCAACTGAGTTGGATGCTTAAAATTCAGTTTTGTGGCACCCCTAGTGCACGTGCCTACTTCCACTCCTCGTGAGCCAATGATGCACTGATAACAGTAGCATGATATGGCAGACTAATGATGGAAACTATTTGTACAAGAACCTTCCTATCCTTATAGATTTGGTTCACCTTCAACTTATGGGACTCCAAATTGTCTACATAGACAACCAATATAGCCTCAGTGTTGGCTATGGAAGTAAAATCTTCCATTGTGAGCTCCTTGCTATCTCTGATAGCCATTATCCCTATTTCTAGTTCCTGAGTCATCTTCTTTGCACTCTTCACATCTTGAGTTTATTCATCTATCAGAGCAATATTCAAGCATTTCAAATCTTTTTGCATGGTGTCAATCAAACTTTTGAGATCATTGAGTAGATGGGTTGCCCCATCGTATCCATCTTTGATAATTGAATTTCTCCACTCAATGCTTTTTAAAGAAACATACAGGACTTCTTCATTTAGGCCATGGAATGGTTTCTCTAGAAGGAATTTAGGCACCCCATAATTATCAATTTCCATCAGTTGATCAACTATTACTATCCACTTCTTCTTTTCCTTCCTCCATTCTGTTAGTTTAGCTAGAAGCTCTAAGATGACTTTTGTTACAACTTCATGAGTCTCAATCAACTGGGTGATGTAATCACCTCCATGCTTGACCATGCTCGTAACCCATTTGTTAAAAACCTCCACCACCATTTGGTTCCTTTGAATCTGGTCCAATGTTTTATGGAGCTTCGGTGATTGAGGGTCAAAGGTATGAGGAACCTGGGCTAATGGGAGTGGGCTGGGCTCCTGTACTGCTTGAATGAACTCTGCCAACTGCTGGATAGTTGCCTTTAGTTCTTTCTTGTCTTTCTCATCCTTGAAGGTTCTATTTAATGTCTTCAGTGTAGAAGATTCTAGGTGCTTTGCATCTTCCACTCTGCTTGCTACTCCTAAGTCTATCTTCTCAATGGTGAAGTCTTTAATTAAAGCTTCAGAAACCTGTTTATCAGACTTAGGCACTACCCTTTTTGCTACCCACCTTCCAATTTTCTCATCAACATCAATCATTGATTCCATCCTAATCCTCTTAGGCTTCACTGTAGCCCCTAAGCATTTACTAACCATGTCTTCACTGAGAGAGTTATCGGTAAGACATTCCTTTTCTTGCTAGCAATAGAAGTTCCTAACCAGCTGAGGGTAGGGGATGGAGTCTATAGAGGGTCACTTGCTATAGTTATTGAAGGCTCTCCTGAATCTGGCTGAGTGCTCTTTAGGGTCATTGTGTTTTCTTCTATATTTTCTGAGTGAATTTGTTATGTCATTTGAGTATCGATAAGGTCAAGATCTAAGACCTCCTCTTCGTTAACCAGTTTGGTACTTTCTTTAACAACTCTCCTTCTTAAGTTCCTTTTCACTGGAGAAGAACTAGGAGATGCTTGTTTCACTGAGTCATTTGAGGACTTCCTCTTATTTTTAGTACCTGCAAGGGAAATAGTTTTATCAGCAGTGGCAATGGGTTTAACAATATTTTTAGCTTGTGCAACTCTTCTAGGATTATGTCTTCTCAAAACAGGGGGTTTCTTACTATTAACCCATTTCTCAATCCCCTCAATCACATTGAGAGTCTTAAATATTAGGCTCTCTCTCTCTTTAATTTCCCAATCTATTTTAGGGAGTGGTGTACCCCTAACTCTGGTTTCATACTAGTCATCAATCACCTATGTACCATCATCTTCATCTATTGTAGAGATGTTAACTTGAATGTTTAGAGACACAACTTGTCGTAGGGTAAACCTAGACTAGGTTCTTTTTCCCACTTCAAAATTATTTGCACAACCCTCCCAATAATCTTATATTTGAAGAATATGTTGAAATTCAAATGGCAAGCTGAGATGTTGAGGTGCATATCCCCTACTATCAAAGTCCTTTCTGAGTGAAAATGTCTTCAGATTCAATTTCCTTAACTCAAGCTCCAAATTTAGGACATCTAAAGATGTTTTGTAAGTGTAATAACCTAATTCAACTGGGAAACTAGATTTTTCTCTTCCCTTCCTTTCCTTAACCCCTTTATGCACATATGCCAACTGGCGAGCTACCTCTCCAATGATTAAACTATTAAAAGCATATCTTGGTAGTTTGAATGGCTCTCCTTCAAAACCACCCACTCTCAAATACGCGAATCTCCTAAAATGGATAAAGAAACTCCCATAAGTGTTGATGAAAGCCTTTTCCTCTTCTTGCATCCTTTGTTCAATATTTCCTTGCAGTTCATGTACCAACCTTCCAAAGAAAACTCAATTAACCTTTAGGAAACTATCAACATGGAACTCCTTTTGCAGGTGAGGGTAGTAATCATAAATTTTCATGTTTGGGAGAGGTTGCTCATGAAATAGGTCTTTTCACTCTTTGGTGAAAGCCAAAATGTAAAATAAGTAAGAGGACATATGGAACTTATCACCAGCTAGAAAATTTGCTAGCTAATGATTGAGCTCATCGGCAATAGTCTCTACCCAATCTATATATTTTTCCCGTTTGAGAGTGACCTAGATATAGAAGTACATCTAGTCATGCCAATAGTACGCATGTTGGTTCCCTTTGATTCTATTTAGCATTATGACTAGGTCAGCTACTTCGGGCTTAAAATGATCTACAATGAGCGGCTTTGGGAGCCAAGAACCTTCTTTTTGAGCTTTGAGTAACTAGTACTGAGCTATTTCATTTCCATATACCTATCTCTTGGTGGCAAAAATTGACTGAGATAAGGGGATATTCTATCATTCATATGGGTCTCTTTCTGGAATCCCTAATGACTTCAAGACAACATCTCTGCTTATAAAAACCAGTGGACTCCCATCAACTTTCTTGATACATTTTTCTTCAAAACTATACCTTCTAGCACATTTGATAATCAATTCCTGACACGGAGCTAATATGGGAAAAGTAGTTGCATCAGCTAAATGACTTAGGACAGCCTTTTCTAACATAGAACCTAGACTGGGCTCTTTGATTCGGGTTATAATGTCCTCTAAGGCTCCTATTTTAATCAGGGTATCTTCACAATCAGACAAGGAGCTGATTAAAGGAGAGGTATTTCTAAAATTCAGAGCTAGGTTCTTCAGTTTAGGATCTCAAGGCAAGAAAAACAATGGGGAATGTAGCAACTTGAAAGGAAAACAACCTTGACAAATGAAAGAGCTTTAACTGAAACAATGGAGGCCAACAGAGAGACTCACCTTGCTTTTATGTGATGAACTAAGCACTGAGATGAGGAGAGGATACCTTCTTCTGCAATGACTACATGAGATGTTTTGAGCATTACGAATAAAACAATTTGAACTTGAGAATTTATCTAAAAATAGTTACAAAATCCTAGGAGATTTGCAATAATGGCATATTAATGTCGCACAAGGTTCAATTAATGATTATTTGATAACTCACACCACTTTCAACATTTATTTTTGTACTTTCCCTGATTGAAATGACACTTAAGTGTTATTTTGATCAATTAAGACATCCCTGACATGCGCAAGAGTCATAATCAATCACCAACTTTCATCCATGTCAAATTACCACTTTTCTTCTTCACAACTTATGAGCACATATCAAACCTTGAACCCTGAACTACTAGAAATCATAGTTCAGGTTCAACGAGATGATGGAGGGACTATCCTTTGGCATAATTATAAAATAAAGCAAAATGAAAATGGCAAATAAGAAAACAAAAAGAGCACTTTGCAAGGGAGGAATATCAGTTGAACTTTGAATCTTGAACTAGGAGAGTTCAAGGTTCATGGTTCATTGGAGGAGTGTGTGCTACAAAGATGAAATGCCACTAAGCTTGCAAATAAAGGAAAAATCATACCAAAGGATGTTATTGAACATTGAATCTTGAACTATGAAAGTTCAATGTTCAAGTTCAATCGATAGGGTGCATTTGCAAAAGGTTAAAACTTTTAAATGAACAACACCTTGAAAAATTATGGGGTGATTTTGGTAAAATAGATCCTACAAAGTTTGAACAAAATCTATTGGTAACAAGACCATAGCAATAAAATCATCTAGTGTTTTATCTTCATTATCATCATGAAAATTACCAGAAGTGTCTCTAGATTGCTTACCATGAACTATTGCTTTGAAAGCTATTTCACTCTTTGGTTATGTCTTCAATCTTGAAATTTCAAAAGATGAGATCTTGCTGATCAAGGTTTCTCTCTTGAAATTTTATGTAAGCTGCATGGTCTCATCAAGGATGTTGATCTTACTTTCATATTCAAGAGTAAGAGTAGTCATTACTTTATCCATAATATCTTCTTCTAATATCTCTCTACCATTGTTCCTGATTGTGGCAACTACTTCATTGATCCTCTAATTGTAAGCTCTGATGTTTTCTTTAGGCAACATCTCTAATGCATTGTATATTTTCTTCCATGTCTTTCTGCATACATCCTTAGCTTGCTTGTCTCCTTTAAATGTGTCTTCTAGGTGCTTCCATATTTATGGGTTGTATCTACCTTCTTTATTCCTAAAATTTCACCATCAGATATAACATTGATAAGGGCTTCTTTAGTAATAGCATTATAATGAAACAATTCCTTTTATGCGTCAGTAGCATCATCTTTTCCAACGTCTTCTAAGGTAGGAATCTTGGCTGCTTTGATGGTTACATTAAAAACTTCAAAACCAATGCACTGCAAATGGTTCACCATCTTATTCTTCCAATCAAGATAATTCTCTCAATCAAACTTAGGACTTTCTTTCCTAAAGTATGCCATCTGATCAACCTCAAGCTATTAAAATTTCTCTCTGAGGCACTTTTCTCTGATACCAATTGTTACGAATAGTCCCAAGAGATAATTGAGAGGGGGGGCAATCAATTATCTAAAAGATTCAATTATTTATCCAATTAAGTATACTTAAACATAAAGCATAAACACAATGAAAGAACACATGAACACAACATGAATATTTTGGTTACGGGGAAACCCAAATAGGTAAAAACCCTGGTGGGACTTGATACCCACTAATATTATATACTAGTCTATAATGATCCTTGCTAGAAGATCCTTTACCTTGTTAGGAGTAGCGTTAAAATATAAGTACAATAGACCTAGTTAAGGGTCAGACCCTATTAGGAGTCTTTTACAATTGTCCATGTTAGGGGAGAGGACGTACTATCTGAGAGCTCACTGCTCAAATGGGCGAAGGCTACAACCTTCTGAATAATAAATATAAACTATATCTAGATCTTGGTGAACTGCACTTTGACCTACTATCAGGATCAGTTCCAATGAATAGCACAAGTACTTTACTTGGTCACATAGACCTTCTTCTGATGGTTCGACAACTCGCACACTCTGCTCTTCTCTACTTCATCAACCATGAACCACACTTCAGAAATCACAAATGACTTCCTATAAATATCTTTCCTCCAAATGATATAATCAAGTCAGCCTATTAGAACCACCTTGAAATCATATAAGAGAAATCATAATAAACTCAAACACACATTTTGTTGGCTCTATTATGCACGCAACTCATTCTGGGACATGTTTAATAAAATAAATGTAGACGCATGCTACATATTGTCGGCTCTACCAAAACAAATGGAACTTTCTCTATAAGTTGAATTAACTTATGTGATCTTAACTAAACATCAATAATACTTCTCCAAGCTTAAATCCAAGGGTGCATACCCTCAAGATAGGTGCAACTCAAGAACCAATAAAATCTTTGTCAGCTCTTCTGAATAAACATAGAAAATTGCTACTGGTGAATAGTGACTACATAACTTCACTTGTGCTCATCATCAAGCTATGTGTCCATAGACTTAACATCACTAACATGTATTTAACATATATCCAAGGGTGCATGCCCATAGGACAACTGTACAGACAACCATACATAGGACACTGTCTGTTACTCTGTTAGGAACACTACTGACACCAACTGCAATATAATTGTCTATGCTAACAGTTAACCTCTGGGCCCATGATATCATGCTGATATCATTTCCATGCTACATATACAAAAATATTACTATATAAGACCTCCACGCATGCTACTTTCTATATGTTGTCATCAATGACAAACATACAGTTAGTATTGGCCTGCTGGCAAATCTCCAACAAATAGGTCATCATGAATTTTTCTCAAAAGTATTTTAATCCATTCTATCTCATAGAACTCATATGTCATAGCATACTCCACTATAGGGTGATCATTCCACTTCTCATATTCATCCAAGAAGGTTTTGTCTAGTTTTAGCATGGTTTCCATGTGTGCCCTTAATATGTCCAATCCTACTAGTTCCTTCTTACAATAAATGTATTCCCTAATGTCTTCGACATGCATAACACCCATAGGCATGTGGGAGAATGCTCCCTCTAAATAATCTAGGGTAGACTTAAATGCATGATTCTTAAACACATATCTTTTCTTTTCTACAACATTAAATACTATGGGAGTAGCCATCACTTACTTGTTTTATCACTTTCCAAATGTTTACTGAGATAATCTAAAGACTTCTAAATTGGTGTGACGAACTAGGGTTTTTGCAACTGATCAAATGTACTGCTAATCACTGATAGATCAATCTAATAATCTTCACAATAACTTCTAATGCTCTTTCTACTGCCTAATTGCTCTGAATTCAAATACAATGAGTAATCAAAAAGCTTTATGTGTACTTAAAGTGAAAACTTTGTCATTAATGTTTGTCATGTAAACTGGTTGTCACTTGGAAATTTCTGTCTTTCATTTTGTAGATAATCAACTAGTGCACTCTTGCATGAGGGTTTCTAGTTTCCAAAAGCTTAAGTCCAAAGGTACATACTCTAAGAGTGAGTATACCAACCGCATAGAGATCTAGAGGTATACCTTGTCCTTCTTTGTTTATGACCAAATCAAGCTAGCATGATCTGAGGCTTTTACAAAATTGACTTCTCCTTCGGGATCGAAAACTGATCCTTCAGGCTTTTTAGGGCTTTCCTGACCTTGTGTCCTTGATCTACAGAACTTTGAGATATTTCAAGCCTTGTTACAAGAGTGACAAATTACTGGAGGCCTTATATTCCTCAGCGCATTGACATGAGTCACCATCTTACATTATTTAGCTGAGTGACCATTATAGTTACATATCTCACATGTAACATTCTAAGAACTTCTTATATTTGATTGATTATGATTTCTTTGATTACGAGTCATGTTCTTTTGTCTTGTCTTGCAATTCATAGCTCTATGACCAAATTTATTGCACGAATAATAGTAACCATTTAAAAGTCTTACCTCTGTATAGTTCCTTGCTATGTGTCCATGCTTGTTACATGCATAACAAGTGCGATCTATAGGCTTGCACTCATTCTTAGATGGTTTAGTATGATCCTTGGTCTAACTTCTAGTCTCTTTAGCATCTAAGGTGCCTTCTGGTGCTTTCATTCTTGCTCGCATGTTATCAATCTGATTATGTGCTTCATTGTATCCAATGTAGCTAGTATCTCCTTTGGCTCTTCTTGCATACAACTGAGATTCAATTTAATCAGAATTGGTGTGTAATTTATCAATGTGATTCTTAGCCTCTTTCAATTTAGATTCCAATCTTTCCTTGTTGTTTCTTAGTTCTAAGATTTCCATGTTTGCTTGCCTCAATTCTTCATTCAGTTGAAGGTTCTCTTTGATCTACTCATCATAGACTTCCTCATTGTTAGTCATCTTATCATCAAACTCTTCAAGTTTTTCTTTTAAGGATTTATTTTCTTCATTTAGCTTCTTGATCATTGTCCCTAGATCACTGGTAGAGCATTCTTTCACATCTTTCCTTAGCCTTTTGATGACTAATTGAGCATCACTGAGTTTTTCCCTTAGTTCTTCAATTTCTCTTTTAGATTTGTCCAGGTCTTCAAGAACAACTTCTAGATTTCTTTTCAGATGTTTGATTTTTTCTTTGTCCATGATCTCCTCAAGTGGCTAAACTTCTTTGCTAAGGACCAGAGCTCTGATACCAATTATTAGGAATCTGTCATGCCCAAAAATTAATCAACCAAAACACAAAATAATTTTTTTTAAAGGGTTTGGAGATACCTAGGGTATTAGATATACACTTTAACCTGATGAGACTATACCTTTAATAATATATGTTAAGGTTATGATTCTCGATAGGTTTCAATTCTACTATAGGATGATTAGTCCTGTGGTGAAGGTTCGAGGGATAATTACATTAATGATAGGATTCCAATTAACATATGATAATGAACTTATTGGTGTTATTCTGGATAAAATGTTATCTAGACGAACCAAGGACTATGATTATACTACCATCTTCTAAAATCTTCTAGGGGAATGAGATTACTTAAGGATCTTTGATTCGATGATCTATGGTCTAGGGGCAAGTTGACAACTTAATTTAAACCAACTAATTTTAGTATTAACATTCTAGTTTTAAATATTTATTCATTGAATAAAATGAACTATGACGTTTAATTGATTCACTAAGGATACGTCTAACATACTAGGATTTTTAACTAATTAATTATGAGGATCCTATTAGCTAATTATCTATTAATTAATTTGACTAACAGTTTAGCAAGAAGTTATATTACTAGGAGAATTTGAACATGTTCCCAATAAAGATATAGATTAAATAATTTGATTAATCACCATTTAAGTTCAACAATAATGCCACTAATTAAAATAAATTTCTTTAGTCACCCAAATAAAATTAATGTCTTAAAAACAAATATAATCTTCATCTAAGGAGCTTATGTCAAAACCCAAATTAAACCCTAATCTATCAAATCACTAAACCTATAACTTAATACACTACCCTATTATAACAAAACCCCTAATAACATACTAATAGTATGAGGGGAATATTATCAACCCTTAAATTAACTATGCTATTAATATAGCAAACTAATTTAACAATAACTAAATCTAAATACATTATCAATGAATCTATTAATCAATAATTAAGTTCATAACAAGAGAATCAAATCACCTAATACAATTGTAATTAGCAATTAAAATTAAATAGCAAAAAGGCTAATACAAATTCCTAAAAGCTAACCTACTATCTATCCTAGTCTAAACACCCACTAACCAAATGATCAAGGCTAGGGTGGTGTGCATATCCAAGAGGGAAAGTGGTGTAGCACATGGCAAAGCTTTGGGCCCACCACTAAACATTACCTTAGATCCTAAGAAAAAAACCCATGCAAGATATGGGAAGTGGATGAAACAAGATTGGAATTCAATGTTGTCAACAAGGTGGAAAGGTGCCTAGATCCACGCAAAGGTAGGGAAGACTTTCATGGAAAATAGGGATATGCTTGATCCTCTATGAAAGACTCAAGTACGCAAGGGAAGGAGGATAACTTGTTTGATGAATAAAATTTAATGCGATGTCAGCTCATGAGTATGCATAGGGATAAGGAAGGAGACAAGTCAATTAAGACTTGGATTGTGTGTCAGGTCACAAAGAACCCAAGCATTCACGTAAGCGATGGTGAACTTGACCAAAGATAAAAAAATATATAACTTTATTGCCATATTAGTCTTTAGCAACTTGCGCATGGAAGGGAAGGGATTAATGCGGGGCCCACACAATCAAGTGGAAAGAGTCATAGAGAGTTCTTTATTAGTTAAAGGTTTATTTGATTTATAATCAACATGGATTAGCTGGTATTAGCATGGGTAAGGTAGGGGTTTAGGTCACAAATCCCAATTAGGGGATTATAATGAAAAGGGAAGGGAATATTCTCTGTGGTAAGAGAATAATTTCCTTCCCCGTACAAAATCCAAAGAGTTAATTTGCTCAAAAAATATCTGGAAGATGTTATTTCAATGCATGAGTTTTCCTTAAATTTCTTTCTTGATATATGAGGTCTAAAAGCATGAATTGGATAGTTTAATTAGTGTATTGAATTAAGGAGTTTATGAATGTTACATTACAATATAATTTAGTTTAATTGAACATTGATGTCATGTTTGTTTTAAAGGGAGAATAAGATTGCAATGTTGGTTTTCAACTAAGGTGATGATCATATTGAATTAGTAATTAACTCAAGGGAAAGATTAATTATATTTGAACTTGAATATCACAATCAACATCTAAGAGAATACAAGGTTCTTATAACAACAAGATTTTTACATGCTATTGAAGCTATTAAATGGTTTATTCCATCAACTTGGAAAAAATATTTTGCAATGAAAGAATAACTCCTACTACAATGAGAGATAGAATACTATAATCATGAAAGCAATGAATCATCATTTACATTATGGAAATCTCTTCAATACAATTACATAATCCTCAAGAATGAGAAGTCTTCACATTTACAACATGGCAATACATATTGATAGTGATACTCAATGAGAATTCAAGGAGATAACAAAACTTCTCTCCATTACAACTTCACAATGCCCCAAAAAAGAAATACATTACAACTTTTAACAAAAGATCAAACTCATTATAAGGGGATTCACAATACAACATTAGGGTTGTCATCACACAACCACCCAAAAATGAAGAAACCTCCAAAGCTTTCTCCACAAGATCTTGACTTCAAAAATATGAAAAACAAAGGATAGAACCATGGGAAGCTTACCTCCCATCCTAGGTCTCCAAGAGACCACTCCCAAGCTAGGAGAATCAATAACCAATGGGTGACAATCACACATCCACAAAACATGATTGCAACAACAACAAACACCCTCCCAAGGCTTGCACAAATGGATTCAACATGAACCCATACAAAGGGTGAAGGTGGATCTTACATGTAGGAGAATGCCAAATAATACAATCAAATAACATGCCTTTTCAAGGATAAAATCACATACATGCTTCCAACAAATCTTCTCCTTATCTCCCCAAAAGTAAGATCAAGAAACATTGGCATGCAAGGGCCCATACACCTTGCATTTCTTCCCTCTTCTCTCCATGAGAAGAGACTCTACACTACCATGGAGTCCAACTAACCCCTTCACCCATACATGGCCACTTCTTCCCTATCCAAGGGTGAGTAATGCCATCACACCCTTCACAAAACTCCCATATCAAAACAAGATAAAAACCATAATAAGAATTCAAACCCCAAATCCCATTCCCAAACACAAAGAACAACACAATTACATGAACATATGCAAGAGAATGAAGAAGATACAATCTACTTGCAACAAAAAAAATAAAGGTCTTTCATGGCAATGAAGACCAACCTTCCCAATGTGTTATGGCACGTGAATGTTGAGAAGAGCCCAATCCTTATCCTTCCCTTTTCCAAAACCATAATGTCTCTAAAAATAGAGAGTGGGTGAACACCTACTAACTCTACCAAGGGCCTCTAAAAAGACCTCCAACTTCTACCCACCTACTATCATTAATTTCATAATTGACTCTCAAGTCCTTTATCTCATTCCTTGTTCCCTATCATAAATTCCTAATTGAAATGAAGTGTAGAGTTGGGTAAAGGTCAAGGCTTCATCCAATTTCGTAGCTTATGGTAATTGGGTCAAAAAATGGGTCACCAAGTTCACTAGGGTGTTATAGATATGTTAAAAACCTTCCTAACCCATACCCCTAACACTTAGGCACTTAGATTTAGTTAAATTTGACCTTTAGGACTTCCTATTGGCCTCTAGAAGTGGCTAAAAATATTTAAATCCAAAAGATCAATTTGATGGAACTTTGCAAGTATCCCCGACAAGGAAATTAATTAGGTTCCTAAAAGTCAATAAGGCTTAGGTTCACATTGCCAACCTTAGTAGACATGTCATTATGTAAACACATAACAAGTGTCAAATGACACTAAAAAAATGACATAATACAACATTGACATGTCACTAATTACATAAGGAGACACCTAATACATACATACAATTATACGGTTATGAATTAAGTCACTTAACAATGAGGTTTGAACCTCTTCATTAGGTTCAACCTTGGCCTTACAGTTTGCACAATAGTTGGTAACGGATTCTCTGAATAATTCCATGGTTCTCTTACCTACACACTAAACATCAAGCATCAGTAGTTCAATGTGATAAAATTACATGAAATATACATATTCAATTCTTTATTTAACAACATAAATCAATATGCAGAATTCAATTCTAATTGAAATTTTTCATTCAATAATGCTTAAACATAATAATTTCATAATCAACATGACATATCATCCATGAAATAATTAAGACTAAATATGATCCAACCTTCTCATCAAATCATTCTTTCAAATCTTTCCTTAGCCTTTTGATAACTAATTGAGCATCATTGAGTTTTTCCCTTAGTTCTTCAATTTCTCTTTCAGATTTGTCCAAGTCTTCAAGAACAACTTCTAGATTTCTTTTCATATGTTTGATTTTTTCTTTGTTCATGATCTCCTCAAGTGGCTAAACTTCTTTGCTAAGGACTAGAGCTCTAATACCAATTATTAGGAATCGAAACACTAAGAGGGGTGGTGAATTAGTGTTCACTGTATATTTATCTTTTTACTTAATCTTTAAACTAAACTTAAATACTTAAGTACTGAAATGAACATCCGCATAAACATGAAACATGAAATCAATACATAACACCAATATGGTTATGGGGAAACCCAAATAGGTAAAAACCTTGGTGGGAATTGACACCCACTAATATTATGTACTAGTGTTTAGTGATCCTTGTTAGAAGATCCTTAACCTTGTTTGGAGTTTCTTTATAATGTATTAAGTACAATAGACCTTATCAAGGGTTAGACCCTGTTAGGAGTCTTTTACAATAGTCCATGTTAGGGGAGTGGACGCACTATCCTAGAGCTCACTGCTCAAGTAGTTAAGGCTACAACCTTCTGATCTCCGATACACACTATATTTATTGGATGAACTGTCACTATGACACTTCTTGTCAGATCAGTTCCTTTGATGTGCTAATACTTTGACCCCTTGCAAAGCTCTAATACATCTTATAGTCTTTGTTGGTTCCCCTTCTCTTTCTACTTGCAGGTTTACACTATTATTGACAAACTAATGTCACTGACTCTATCACCACTCCAAAGTTTGCAAGGAAAAGGGCTAATTAACAAGGATCAACAAGGATCCTCCTACACTTTGAGCCTAGATGCTTAGGTGGGTGTACCCTTGACTCACTTCTTCAAAGGAGTCACAAAATATTCTACAACTATACCCTTTACAAACTAATTTTAAAGATTTATCATTTATATTTGTGATTGATGATGATGAATTGCTTCTAGAGAATAGATCAGTGCCTTAACCTAGGGAATAGAGTCATTCAATAACATATATCAACTGAAAACCCTAACTCAAACACTCTTGAACTTAGAATAAGTGCTTTGCCTCTTATCCCTCTCCCTCCCAAACCTGATCATCAAATTCCTATCCAACCATGAAATCACTGAAACTACATTAAAGACTTTAATCCTAACTTTGTCAGGAACTCAAAGATAATCCCACAATATACTTCTTTATATATCATATGCTAACTCACTTTGTGACATTAACATATATGAACCCAAGATCAAAACAGGAAGACAAACATAAATATGAGATTGGAATTCAAGTGTATTCTCATTAAAATCTACAAAAATAGTACATTATCAAGACAACAAAATGCTAGGAAACAAACCCTGGATCCAAGCTCTCCTTCTTCAATTGTTTAAAAGATCATCAACCCCCTCAAAAAATAAAAACTATTACAATATATACCACTAGTCATCTTGGAGTCCCAAAAATCAAGATGCAACAAGCTTCAGATGTCTAGGGCAAGGGTTAGGGTTTTCATCTACCAAACCAACTATATTTAATTAAGAATTTATAACAGGGGAGAAAACCCAAGCAACCTAGTTTGATCAGATTCTAGAATGATCTTCATTTATGAGAAATTTCAGAGCAATGTACCGAAGATCATGAATCTACCATGCTAATCAATCTGATCAATCACCTGCAACATACCTCAAGCGACTACCTCACCCACTCTCTATGGCACAAACCCTCTACAATCAATCATCAAACTCTCTGGACCACTTTGCAATAGTTGACAAAATCATATCTACCAGATCCGGTTGCTCAAGAATTGAATACCAATCCTTTTGTCGCTAAAACTCTTAATAATTTTAAATCTGGAAGAAATGGCTACTTGCATGGCATGAGACAATAAGTCAATGACTAGCATTCAAATCTAAAATTACTTTATATCATCATCATCAGATCATCTCACCTTTCTTGGGCTTCATAGTTTAACTCTAATAGGAATCCTGGTTTACATTTTTCCCTTAGTCGCAAGATCGCCAGACATTTCCTCTAACCGCGGTTACATCCAAAGACTAAGTGACTATAGTCTCGTAATCTCACAGTATCTCTTTAACCACCAAAATTTTTAGAGATCACACAACTGAAGAGATTCTAAGTTGAGAGACCAAATCACTAACTACATCATTATTAGGAGACTACGCAAATGAGTAGCTACCTAAGATACATATTTTTCATTATGAGATCTAGTGACTATAGTCTCATAGTCATGACAATTTTATTAACCTTCTAAAAATATTTAGCAATCACCTGACTGAGATACACATCTAGAGATCAAGCGACAAGCCTGGAGTCTCTTAATCACCAAAGCTTTCTGACTTTTCAACTTTCTTTTTGAGATTTCGTGATAACTCTACAAAAACTCAACCCATTTCAAATGCCTTTGATTCAACTTTCCTTGACTATTCAAATATTGCAAAGCTTGATGATCAGTATAAAAAACAAACTCCTTAGGAAGTAGATAGTGTCTCCACTTCTTCAATGCCTAAACTATAGCATAAAATTCCTGATCATAAATATAATATTTTCTCTTGGCATCATTCAACTTTTCACTAAAATAAGCAACAGGTTTACCTTCTTAGCTCATAACAGCTCCTATTGCAGTACCACTAGCATCATAGTCTACTTGAAACACCTTATTAAAATTTGGAAGTGCTAAAATAGGTTGTTCTGTAACCTCTTGTTTCAAAAGTTTAAAACTCTTATCTACCCCATTAGTCCACTTGAACTCTTTTCTATCCCCTTTCATTGTTTCAGTCAAGGTTCCACAAATACTGTTAAAATTTCTAATAATTTTTTTGTAAAAGCTAGCCAAACCATGAAAAGATCTTACCTCGATAGCACTCCTTGGAGTGGGCCATTCAAGGATAGCCTGTACCTTCTCTAGGTCCATTTTTAGACCTTCTGTTGAAACTACAAATCTTAAATACACTAACTCTTTCTTCACAAAACTACACTTCTTCAAATTAATCAACAATTTCTCATCTCTCAGCTTCTCAAACACCATACGAATATGCATCATATGTTCCTCCAATGTCTTTCTAAAGATCAAAATATCATCTAGGTACACAATGACAAACTTACCCAAAAATTCTTTCAGAACCTCGTTCATGCACCGCATGAAAGTGCTCGGTGCATTGGTTAGCCCAAAAGGCATGACTAACCACTCATATAGTCCTTCCTTTGTCTTGAAGGTGGTCTTCCATTCATCTCCTTCTCTTATCCAAATCTGGTGATATCCACTCTTCAGATCTATCTTTGAGAAATACATAGCACCACTCAAACAATCCATAATATCATCCATTCGTAGCAATGGAAACTTATAATTGATTGTGATCTTGTTTATTGCTCTAGAATCTATACACATCCTCCATTCTTCATTCTTCTTTGGTGCTAATACCACTGGTACTCTATTCTTCTATTGGTGTCATTATATGTGATACCTTATTTGGCAATCTGGCTCCTAGAATCAAATCCATCTGATGACTTATCTTCCTCATCGGTGGTAATCCATTAGGTACATTATTAGATACAATATCCTGAAACTCATTCAACAAATTTGCAACCTCTACAGGTACATCCTCTACTTCCTCTTTACTAGATTTTGGAATTAAAGCAAAACACACATGCTCATGCCTCATACCATCTAGGAATTTTATTCCATCAAAAAATGTTATTCTTGCATTACCACATACCTTTCCTTCAGTCTCCTTCAATGGCTTTAGCTTATGTCGCACTCCATCCTTTGTCAGGGAATAGGTTTTTGCACGGCCATCATCTATAGCTCATTTGTCAAACTACCACAGTCTACCCAACAACATATGATATGCATCCATAGATATGATATCACATAGTACCTCATCTTGGTACCTGCCAATCTTGAACTTTACTAGGCACTTTTCACTGACCATGACCTTGTGGTCATCCTGTACCCAAGCAATCTGATATGGATGTGGGTGTTTCTATCTCTTGAGCTTCAACTTTGTCACCATTTCCTCTAACACCAAATTTTTAGTGCTTCCACTATCAATAATCACATCACAACATTTACCCTCACACTTGCATCGAGTGCGAAACAGGCTACTCCTTTGTTTGGGTTCATTCTCACCACTCAGTAGGACTCTTCTGTTGATCAACATTTCTCCTATTTCAGCATCTTCAAAATTTGAGGATCTAGCATCTTCATCTACATGTGCAACTCTGGCCTAGCCTTCATTCCTCCTATCCATCCTTTCTTGTCATTGAGGACATTCAAATGCTCTATGACCTTCTCCATAGTGAAAACATGTTCCATGAAAGCCTCCTCTTCCTGAACCTTGTTCTCTTCCTCTTCCTCTCTAATCTCTATTGTTCTAATCTTGGAAATGATTGGAATTGTTTCCTCTCTGATTTTGAATGCTACTAGCCTCAACCTTCTTTTTCAAATCTTCATTTTGGCCTCCATATGACCATCCACCAGATCATCCATTGTGACCTCTTCCATTTTGTCTGCTCTCAAACTTCTTGTTCATCTTTTCCTCTACTTTTAGGTCAAACTGGTATGCTTCTTCAATACTGTTCATTCAAACCAGATTCAGCTCCTCCTAAATGCTTGGCCTCAATCCATTAAGGTAACAAAAAACTTTCTCCTTATCAGCTTTTGCATGGCCTGTTCTAATGAGGATTCGATAAAACTCCTTTGTATACTCTTGAATAGATCATCCCGCTTGCTTCAAACTTTACATTTTTGTTAGTAGGTCAAGCTCATAATCAACAGGGATGAACTGTTGCTTCAATTTATCCACCATCCAATCCCATCTTGTGATTTTATCTTTCCCTCTTCTATTTCACTCTAATTGAATCTCTTGCCACCAGATCTTTGCATGACCTTTCAGTCTGGCCTTCATGAATTTGACCCTATCAGGGTCCTCAATATCTTCATACTAAAAATATTCTTCACATTCATTGATCCAGTCGATCAACTCTTCTGGGTTAAGATTTCTAGAAATTATCGAATCCTCAATCTTAGGTCTCTTCCTGATCTTGGAAATGACCCAAAAAAGTCTTTCTTCCTTTGGGTTCACAAATTTGACTTCTCCTTCTTGATCTTCTTCTTCAGCTTTATCCTCGCTTTCATCTCTGACATTAAGATTCATTCCTTTGCGAATCTCTTCTTGCAATGCTTGCACTTGTCTCTAGAGCACTCTAACCTTATGTGTTACAAAACCAACTTTTCCACCACGTTCCCTTTATGGAAGCAGCTTCATGATGCGCATTGAAACCCTAACCACAGTCCTGGTGTAAAATGCCTCACAGTCGGCAATCTATTTACATAAAAACCCTAACCCACGGTCCTAGTGCAAACTACCTCATAATTGATGATCTATTTACACACTTAGGAACTCTTGCTTTGATACCACTTGATGAAGGGTGCTCTCCTTAATACCACAAACACATAACAGAAATAGAGAAATAACAACAATATGTAAGAACAGAAAATGGGCTTCTTATTATCTCCACAAATGTGGAATTACAAACTTTCAGAATTACAATATGCAAAGCCACATGGACATTCCCTTACAATATTCTATAGGAAAAAGCCTCGAATCAACACCCAAATCTACTACCCAAAACTATCCCGAACTACCTAAGACAATACTACGGGCCTTCTTTATATAGGCAATTTCCACCACCCGAGAAGGTTCCTGAAGTTTAGCCCTAAGGGCAGACCAAACTTAGAATTATTTTATTTTTTAATTTATTACTTCAAAGTTGGCTCAAAATAACTTTTGAAACCTGAACAAAAATTTTGAAGGAAAATTATTTTCTGCCATTTCAGATGGCCCGACTTTCGGAGACCATAAGTCATCACTAGTTGACCTGATTGACTATTATAACTCCATTTTGGAAATGCCACAAAGCACTCTACAGGCTTGACTTGTGCAAGCGCTAGTCACCCAAATTTTCAACCTCATTCGGGGCCTCTAAAGCCTTCAAAACTGAGTTCAAAGTTTTTGTACCTTGCTGCCAATACCAAAAATCTTCAATATCTTCAAACTAGACCTAATCTAGCCATGAAACTTTGCTGGCAGGCTAATATGATTGAGATGAACCTCCACATGTAAAATCAGAACATTCTGAGATCATAAGAACAACTTACTAAAAATAGCAAGTTTCCATAAATAGTAGCTCTATACAAGATAGCCCTTATTGAATACAAAAATAGAAATATTTTTGGGTGATGCAAGATTGCTCTTACACCCAAGATGCTCCTGCATCATTGGGAAAGGCCAAATTCATGTTCTTTAGAGATAAGTTTGGTGTTATACAAAACAAATTCATCGCTAATAGGGAGTGTTAGTTTTGGTAGCTCATAAGTTGTTTCTCCATCTGTAAGTATTAGTAAATATTTATTTTTATGGATATATTTGTTAGAGTCCAAATAAATGTTTATTAATTAATATATTTCTTTAGAGACTTATAAAAACTAATTAGGTGGGGTTTTTTAGGCTCTAATGTATCTAAACCATTGATTTAGATGAAGTATCTTTCCTTGGTTTTCCAAGAAGAGTAGTATAAAAGTGGTTCAATGGGAATTTGGAGAATACTCTTGAGAATTATTTGCAACATTAGTAAATAGTATTGCGGTGATAGAAATGGTGTGGTGATAGTGTTGGAGATAGTAGTTGTGCAATCTTAGCGGGAGAAATTGGGAGAAGAATTTACATATTAGAATATCGTCAGAGCTCTGCCAGTAAGAGGCAATAATTTTATATGCATCTCTTGATTTTTTGAGGTTTAATATAATTCCTAATCTGTAGTACTAGTTTTCCCATTGGGGTTTTTCCAAGGACAATTTTTCAAAAAGTATTGTATTCCTTGTGTTGCATATGTTTCATATGCGATTTTATTTATGAAGTTAAAATTGTGTTATTTTTTAATATTTGTTATGAATTAATTTTTGGTAGTTAAATAATAGATATGAGATAGGAGATTAATAATTAGTATCTATAATAGAATTTTTACACATGGTTTGAGAAAGATTGTCCAATTTACATGTATTACCATCATTTACTATTTAGTCCATGAAGGTAAAGTGTGATTACTTACACTGCTGTACAATTTAGAAATGAAAGTGAGTGAAGATTATACAATTGGTAAACTAGCCATGGGGGTTTCTATTAATTGTGTTCCTTAATTACAGATGGGGAGATAATAGGAGTCAACAATGGTCTAATGAGAGTTGATTTTCCATCACAAGATGAGGTGGTAGCTTTGATGAAGAAATTTAATATTGGGAAATACAATATTTCAAAATAGGAGCCCATTGTATTCAAGGTTTTTGTGAATTTTGGTATAGAAATAATAGTTGGCATGGTTAATTTTGAGTTATAAATGTGTCTTCCAACATGAGCACAACAATGGAGTGGGTGGATGAATATATTGAGTCCTATTATCCTACCAAAAAAATCAAATATATAGCCATTGGCAGCAATATCTTGGGAGTTCCCATTGTTATCTCTATTTGAGCATTAAGTGTTGTCATTAGTATCAACTATGATTAGTTGGTAAAAGATGAAATAAGGAGCTATATAACTAGTCGATTGAACTTACAAAGCCTTCATACCAAGTAGTTACAAGGCATAACCAAAATCTAAAAGAACATATGTCTGACTGAGTATGTTTACCGAGCATTAGATTATACTAAGCACCGAGTCAGTAAACACCGAGCATTATACACACTAAGCATCAGTTAATTCACCAAATAGAGAATGTAGTATTTATCAAGTAGTTTAGAAAATGACATAGTAATCAGTAAAGGTACATATCTATTTGAAAATGATTTACATAGATCTATAAATGTATTACCAAGATTGAGGCACATTTATTATGGATGTAATCATTACATGTTGTGATGATTCCTATGTAATAGTTAGATCTAGGTTATTTTTGTACACCATAGATCTTAGGTTTTCTAAGATGTTGTAAACCTAATTAGGTCAAATAAATTTTCTATATAATAGTAAGTGATGTCATTTTGGCACAATAAGAGAGACATGATAAGGAGATCATGAAGAAGTAACCGTTTACAGGATATCAAAATTCAGATAATGGTTTACATGAATGAGAACTTATCAAAGATAGTATTCAATTTATCAGAGACATACAAGGCTACTGAGTAGAACAAAGAATAATATACCACACATCAAGGTGAAATCTATTTGGTATTTCATAGATCTGATTCAGACAAGTTCAAGTTGTCAATTGTAGATATTTTTTGTTATCTTTTAACCATTATAGCAAGATTGTAAATCTCTTAACAGTGTAGACTTAACCATCTGTTGTAAATCTCCTAACCAATTACAAAATTATTGTGTGTTGTTAAAATCCTTTCACAAGGTAGATCTAATCGATCTTATGTTACAACTAGCAAGGTAAGATCATCAGAAGTGATCACACTTGTAGTCTTAACTGACATATTTTATTTCATGCAGTAGTGAAGAATTTGTGGGTATCATCCCCATCACATTTTTTACCTTCTAAAAAGGGTTTCTGCATAACCAAAATACTTGTGTTATGTTTCATATTTCATGAATGAATTATTGTTTGTTTTCATGCACTTTACATTTACAAGGTATTTGAATGTTTGTTGCAAAAAATGGAATCAGTTGGTTAGATAGACACTACTATTGTAGATTGTTAATTTAGTAAAAAATTTGAGGGTATTCATTCACCCCTCCCCTTGTAGTACTATATCTTTCTTATTCCAATAATTGGTATTAGAGCTAGATCTCTTATTTGGAAGTTTAATCAGTGAAAAGGAAAGATCTAAGGATGGACAAGACAATTATGAATCAAAAGATTTAGATGTAATTTTTCATTGAAAAATACAAGCAAGCAAGGGATGAATTGAAGAAGTTATTGGTTCAAAGAAAAGATATGGCTATTTGGCACTGTGAGACTGATTATCATGATGAAGATATTGATGACCCATTTGAGAATTCTCGATCTAGATCAAGAAGTATATCTGACATATCTGAAGGAGCGATTTTTTATTTATTTGAAAAGAATTTATATGTTACTGAACAAATTAAAGCTTTGTAGATTAGAAAAGAAGAACAAATGGTAAGAATAATTGATGTGATGAAAAATGCTAGGCAAGGAGAAGTTGAGATAAATTTGGTTGTTGAAGATGGAAGACAAATGACTGAGAAATTACAAGAAAAGGAATATGAGATACTAAGACTTATCGATCATCACTTTGAAATTTCTAATCAGATGGTTGATATGAGTTGGGAAATCAACCAATTAAATAGTGAGCTAACAAAGAAACTTGGAGAGATTGGTGAACTTAGAGAAGAAAATGAAAGAGTGAAAAATGAAGTGAAGATGAAGCAACAACATAATGAAATGATTAAAAAGATTGAAGATACTTCTAAGAAAATTGATGAATTTCTGATCAGTCAAAGAGGACTTGGAAACACTACTAGATTAGGCTATACCAAGCAAGGAGAATCATCTAAGAAAGCTGAACATATGAACACTTACAAAATTGATGCAGAAGCATTTTGATTTCCTGAAGATCTTTCTTAGTCTTGGAGGAATTCCCTGGCAGAGGGATACAATACTTTTTTTTTGCCAATTTTTTGAGTTTCTGGGTTATGATGATCTATGGAGATATTTAGCATGTGCAATGAAAGGTGTTTGTTCCTTGATTTTGGTGGAAGATATGTCTAAGGTCACAGCTCTTGAGGTGGCATGGTTTGGGAAATATTGGATGAACCATTTCAAAGTTGGAGTTGTTTTCCTTGCCGTCGGAGTAGTGTTTTCCTGCAATTTTGGAGCTGATTGTGGGATGTGGTCCTGTTGATTCTTAATGAATAAAAATTTTCACTCTTAGGTACTTTAAGAGGACCTAAATTAAAACCATTTCCCAAGGGTGAAAATCATAATTCATTATGAGTCAAAAGTTATGGTTGTTTTTCCCCAGGACCTATTTTCTGGCAATTTTCATGTGAAACGTGGAGTGTTTCTTCTTGCGCGGCTCCATGTGATGAGATGGGACCTTGTGAAGTTAGAAGAATGTTCTTGGGTCATGTGTGAACCTAAATCCAAAGGGGAATTAAGTTTTGATCATTCTTGCATTAGTTTTGGTTTCTTTTATTTGTCTAGACCTATATTGGAATTAAAGCCTGACTGGCCGACTTATGGCTTAGTTGGCTATATATTGAGAGCTTGGGTAGATGTTCAATAGCTAAGAAGTTAGAGGTGATGGAGTTGAGTAGTATATTATCATTAGATCATAGGAGAAAAGAGGTAGATCATTAGGAAGAGTAGAGTAGTAGTAGCTTTGCGAATCTAGGACTTTGTAGCAGAACTAGTGGCCTGCGGGCTTAGGACATCAAGGGGTTGCTTGGAAGTGTGAGTAAAAGTTTAGATCCTATGGTGGTTGTTCCTATGAGAGGCTACCTATTGTAGATCTAAACTAGTTAGTGGTTTCCTAGATCTTGTGAGATCTTGCTGATAGTTTTTTATTTCATTGTAATAGGCCGAAACCTGGAAGGCCTTACAACCAGGCATGTTGAATGAAATTTAGTTTTGAATCATTAGATTGTTGAATTTTGTTGTGCTTATTGTTGTTGTAACTTGTAGTGTAGGCTTTGGCCATCCATTATTGGATCCTCCATCCCTACCCTACATCAAGTGGTATCAAAGCTTGAAGATCTTGAGTGTGTAATCAATTGAGGCTATTCACACCAAGACCTTGTTGATGATTGTTGCCTTGGGTTTTTGAAGATCTTGAAGGATGTCTCCAAGAGGATTGGACCTTAGTGCATATGTAGATAAATTTAGAGCTTTAAAGAAAAAAGTGCAATACCTACAAGAGGAATTAAGAAGGAAGACTACAAAGAAGAAGGGTTTGAAAAGAAGATGATGGCTTGTGGAAGTCCCTCATGACTTGGCTAGAGTTGATGAAATGTCTATTGGTTCGCATGAGTAGATGGATGGATCTGGCATGGAACTTGCAAAGTATCCTATTGTGCACAATGAGATTTTTGGTGGTGAAGAGATTGGTTTTGATGCTCAGTTGGTGGAGTCTGACATAAAACCTGCAGAGCAACTTCTTGTTGTGTGCAATGAGATTGCTAGTGGTGAAGAGATTGGTTTTGATGCTAAGTTGGTGGAGTCTGACATGAAACTTGTGAAGCAACTTATGGTTGTTGTTGAGATGCTTGTAGTTGCCAATGATGTTGTTGACCTTGTTGAGGCTGGTTTTCATGCTCATTTGGTTGTGTCTGACATGGAGATTGCAAAGCATATGGCTGGGTGTAATCAGACTACAATTGGTGAAGATTTACTTGATGTTGAGGTTGGTGAGAAGATTTGTTTTGATGTTCAGTTGGTTGTGTCTAACATGGAGATTTCAGAGCATCTGGTTGGGTGTGATCAGACTACTGTTGGTGAAGATTTACTTGATGCTGAACACCTTTGTGATGGTGGTGTTGGTGACTTGTTTTTGTTCAATGTTATGGTGCAGATCTTATTTGTTGGTTGTGGACTTGAATTATTGGTTGACAGTAATGAGTCTTGTGATGAGCTATAGATATGTGATGTTGATGATGAGAGATTTCATATTGTTGTGGATCTGAATTTGGATCTACTTGTTGGGGATTTGGATACTCTTTTTTTTTTATTGGTTGTGGTGATCAATGGTATGCTAATTGGATTGATGAGATTCATGTGATCATGATGTTTGAATGGATGAAGCATAGATGGTTGATTTTCAGATTTGTTCTCTTATCCTCGATGGATGGGAAGCCTACGGTGAAGATGAAGTTGATTGCAGGTAATTCTCTTGAGATTAAAGTATGGAACATACTTTCTATTTACTTGGGTAGTCTGATGTAGGAGCATTTTTAGTTCCTAAAGATCTTTCTTATTCTTGGAGGAATTCCCTGGTAGAGGGATACAATACTTTGTTTTTGGCAGTTTTTTGAGTTTCTGGGTTATGATGATCTATGGATATATTTAGCATGTGCAATGAAAGGTATTTTTTCCTTGATTTTTGGAATATATGTCTAAGGTAATATATTTTGAGGTGGCATGGTTTGGGAAATATTGGATGACCCATTTCAAAGTTGGAGTTGTTTTCCTTGCTGTTAGAGCAGTGTTTTCCTGCAGTTTTGGAGCTGATTGTGGGATGTGGTGGTATTGATTCTTAATGAATAAGACTTTTTTCTCTTAGGTAATTTAAGAGGACCTAAATTAATACGAAATCCCAAGGGTGAAACTCCTAGTTCATTATGATTGAAAAGTTATGGCCATTTTTCCCCGGGACCTATTTTCTGGCAGTTTTCATCAAAATGTGGAGTGTTTCTTCTTGCGCGGTTCTATGTGATGAGATGGGACCTTGAAAAGTTAGAGGCATCTTATTGGGTCATTTTAGGACCTAATTCCAAAGGTTCATTAAGTTTTGATCATTCTTGCATTAGTTTTGGTTTCTTTTATTGGTCTAGACCTATATTGGAATTAAAGCCTGACTGGCCGACTTGTGGCTTAGCTGGCTATATACTGAGAGTGTGGGTAGATTTTAAGTAGATAAGAAGTTAGAGGTGAGGGATTTGAGTAGTATATGATCATTATATCATAGGAGAAAAGAGGTAGATCATTAGGAAGAGTAGAGTAGAAGCAGATTTGTGAATCTAGGACTTTGTAGAAAAACTAGTGGCTTGTGGGCTTAGGACAACAAGAGGTTTCTTGGAAGTGTGAGTACAAGTTTACATCCTGTGGTGGTTGTTCCTATTAGAGGCTACCTATTGTAGATTTGAACTAGTTAGTGGTTTCCTAGATCTTGTGAGATCTTGCTAATACTTTTTATTTCATTGTAATAGGCCGAAACCCAGAAGGCCTTACAGTTAGGCATGTTGAATGAAATTTAGTTTTGAATCATTAGATTGTTGAATTCTACTGTGCTTATTGTTTTTATAACTTGTTAGAAAGCAGCGATCCCCAAGATAACTGAGAGGGGGGGGGGGTGAATTAGTTATTTGATAATTAAACTATTTATCAACTTCAATATCAACTTCAACAACTTTAAACCATATAATCAATAAAGTAACCAACCATAGAAAGATAATCATATACAATGACACAATAACACAAGATATGTTAACTAGGGAACCTCTTGATCAAAGAGTAAATCCCAGTGGAAATGATGCCCACAAAATGATGCACTAATATGAAAGTTCCTTGTGAAAGGATGGACCCTATTAGGAGTCTTATGAAATACATTCAATACATATGAATCTCTATTAGGAGATTTTGAATCCCTGTTAAAAGATTCTAACCCTGTCAGGAGTTATGGAAGACAGAAGGACCCACTGTCCAAATAGCTTCAAGGCAAGATCTATGAACTCACTGTCCAATAGATCTTAGGATTATTTAACAAAATAATATGAAATATGTTACCTCCTTCACACTATGCCAAAACCACACTCTCTACTACAAAAGATCACAAATCTAGATCTCTGTACTTCACAAGTCTTCCTTCATCATTGAATTATCTCTTTTCTTCACTTCATGCATACATTCGCATGACAACTTTCACAATTTCATATCACAACTATTAAAATCCCATCATAACAAGGAAAAAATTCCTTCCTTTATACCACACTCAAATAATTACAAATGAGTCGGCATCCAAATACAAAATAATAATTTCAACACGCTACATCAAAATTACATAAAACTGTCAGCTTCTAGATACAATAACTTTCCAATCGTGTGACCTCAAAGTTTGCACTCTAAACCACATCACCATCAATGAGTCTCAAACTTCCCTTTAACTATGCAAAATTAGATTCCATCCCAGTTAGGAGATATCCTCCGATTACCAAAGACTGCTACTCAGGAACACTACCAGAATACTGCTTCCACCAAAATGCTTATAACTTTCATGAATAAATGAATTTATTTTTGCACTGTTAACCATAGGTTAATAACACACCAAAGAATATACCATCAACTATGCATAACTCAATTTGAAATATAACATGTGCACAAAACAAAAATGTGCCTACTTCTCTACTAAACTCCATAATATCACTTTGTTGACATCAATGACAATCATAGTCATGAATGCAACAACCACTGCTATAGAATGACTGCCAAAGGCTTCAACATTCATTCCTAATAGTCTCTCCCATTGGCATTGATGGCAACATAGATGAAAAACATCCAATGTTCCAAAAATCCAATTACCACTGCTCAACTGCTCTACTTCATTATCCTATTTAGTCTTTCCAACAAATGTAGTTCCTCAATGTTTTTCATGATTCTCTCCCCCATTGACATCAATGATAGAAATTCCATCACTATGTCAAACAATAGCTCAATGTCAAAAGACACTGTTCAAAAAATACATTCACAAGAGTCCTCATGACTTAGCTCAGATACACATACTCCCCCATAGAGGAAGTACCAACATCCAATCTAGAAAAATAGATGGGGCCATAAACCACTAGACGGATGCAACCATCTACATCTTTACTCAAAAGTAGGCTGGGGCATAAACCCAAGCATACCTCTTAGATACTCAAATGTATCCTTAGGAAAAGGCTTTGTAAATATGTCTGCTATCTACTCCTTTGTGCTTATGTACTCCAATTTGACTTCTTTCTCAACAACTTTCTCTCTTACAACATGATACTTGATCTCTATATGCTTTGTCTTAGAATGTAAAACTAGATTTCTTGACATACTAACTATACTTGTATTGTCACAATGTATGACAATAGGCTCATCAAACTGAATTCCAATGTCCATCAACATTTGCTTCATCCAAATTATCTGGTTACAATTGTTTGCTGCTACTACATACTCTGCTTTTGCTGTACTATGTGAGATACAATTCTACTTTTTGCTCAACCAAGAAACTAATCTTCCTCCAAGAAAAAAGGCTCAACCATTGGTGCTTTTCTTATCATCAATGTTGCCTCCACAATCAGCATCAGTATATGCACATAGGGTCAAATCATCAGAAGTTTCATACCATAATCCATAGTCCATTGTGCCTCTAAGATATCTCAATATCCTCTTTACTACTGCATAATGTGACTCTCTAGGTTCAGCTTGAAATCTTGCTACCATTCCAACTGAATGTTGTATATCTGGTCTAGTGTCTGTCATACACAACAATCCACCAATCATGGATCTGTACTTCTACTCAACTACTAGTGTTTCATCTTTACTAGATAGTTTATGTCCTATAACCATAGGTGTTCCAACTAGTTTACAATTCTCCATACCGAATCTTTTCAACAAATCATTCATGTACTTTGTCTAACTTACAAAGATACCATCTTTGTTTTGTGCTATTTGTAATCCCAAAAAGTATTTCATTTCTCCAATCATACTCATTTCAAATTCTATCTTCATTTCATCAGCAAATTTGTCACTAGCTTCATCTTCTCCTCCAAAAATAATATCATCAACAAAAATAACCAAAACTAACAATCCATTCTTAATTTCTTTTGTGTATAAGTTACTATCAGTTATTCCTTTTGTAAATCCCAATTTTAACAAATACTTATCCAATCTAGCATACCAAGTTCTAGTTGCTTGCTTTAATCCATACAATGCTTTCTTTAGTTTACATACCATGTCTCCTTCTTGAGTCAAAGGAAAACCTTCAGGCTGCTCAATGTAGACTTCTTCTAATTCACCATTTAGAAATGATGACTTCACATCCATCTGATACACTTTGAATTTCTTAAATGCTACATAAGCCAAAAATATTCTTACTGCTTCAAGTCTTGCCACAGGAGCAAAAGTCTCTTCATAGTCAATTCCTTCTTGCTGTGAGTATCCCTTACATGCCAATCTTAGTTTGTTTCTAATTACTTCTCCTTGTTCATTCATCTTGTTCTTGAATACCCATTTATTTCCAATCACATTTTTGTCTTTAGGTCTAGGGACCAATTCCCATGCCTTGTTCTTTTCAATCTAATCCAATTCTTCTTTCATAGCTTTAATCCAAAGTTCATCTTCACAAGCTTCATTAGTAGACTTAGGTTCCATTTGAGAAATCAAACATAAATGTACCTTCTTTCTAGTCATAAATCCTCTGTCCAAACTTCCAATCACCTGTTCAATAGGATGATGTCTTGATATATACCTATTAGGTGTCATAATCACTGATCTTTCTTCAACTATAGATTCTTCTCTAGATTCTTCTTTATTTTCTTCAACATGACTTTCATTCAACAATTCACTTTTAGTCTCAAAAAATTGTTTAGTAGTTTCAATCTTAGGCTAAGGGTTAGTTCCTTCATCAAATTCATAATCAAGTATTCTTTCCTGAATTTTAAACTTCTCATCAAATTTTACATTTGCACTTTCAAAAATAGTCTTAGTTCTCTTATTGTAACATCTATATGCTTTGCTTTTCAAAGAATATAAAAGAAAAATTCCTTCATCACTTCTAGGATCAAACTTTCTTATATCATCATCTCTCTTAATATAACATTTGCTTCCAAAAATTCTAAAATACTTAACTGAGGGTGCATGTCCAAACCACAATTCATAAGGTGTCTTGTCTGTGTCTGCTCTGATTTGTACTTTGTTCATTGTATATACTCTTGTATTCACTGCTTCTCTCCAAAATGTCTTTGCCAAATCACCTTCAAACAACATAGCTCTAGCTGCTTCAGTCACTGATCTATTCCTTCTTTTTGCAACCCATTTTGTTTAGGTGTTCTAGGGGCTGAAAGCTATCTCTTAATACCATTCACTTCACAAAAGGTGTTAAACTCTTTAGATGTAAATTCTCCACCTCTATCAAATCTCAAACATTTAATCCTCATTCCTGATTCATTCTCAGCTTTAATCTTCATGACATTAAACTTATCAAATGCTTCAAATTTTTCTTTCAAAAATGCAATCCACGTCATTCTTGTAAAATTATCAACAAGAATCATAAAATACCTTTCTCCATAGAATCCTCTAGTCCTAGTAGGACCACTCAAGTCTGTATGAACAATCTCCAACTTCTCTATAGATGTGAACTTGTTGCTAGGAAATGAACTCCTTTTCTGCTTAGCCATCACACATTCCTTGCAAATCATGTTAGTAGGCTTCATAATCATAGGTAAATCTCTTACTGCAAGTGTAGAACTTACTTTCACAATATTATCAAAGTTTATATGACAAAACCTTCTATGCCATAACCAACTGTCATCAATCTTAGTCATTAAACATGTCATCTTAGTAGGGTTCAACTACAATACATTACCTCTGGTTCTAGATCCAGTTCCAATTAGATTTCCATCTTTATCCTTAATCACACAAGTTTTCTTAGTAAACCAAACTTGATATCCCTTATCCACTAACTATCCAACACTCAAAATATTATGTTTCAATCCATCAACAAAGTAAACATCATTAGTATTAGTCTTTCCATCAAGAGTAATAGATCCTATACCTTTAATCAAACAAGGTGCATTGTTACTAACTCTAAAAACTCCTCCATCATAATTGTTAAACTTTATGAACTTTCCTTTATCACCAATCATATGATGTGAACAACCATTGTCTATAATCCAATCAGCTTTCTTTTCAACTTGGGAAACTAAGGCTTTCTCTTCCTTAACATTAGATTCAAAATTTTCTTCCTTAATTGCTACAAATCCTATGTCATCAAAGTTATCATTATCACTGTCACTCAAATGTCTTTCAATTCCTACTTCAATTTCTTCATCATTTGCATAATAACATTTTTAAGATCTTCTAGGCTCAAAATTGTTCCTATACTTCTTAACTCTCTTAGGACACTTAGATGCAAAATGACCATATTCTTGACATGTCCAACATTTAAAGATTTTCTTACCATCTAGTTCTCTTTTCACAAGCAAGGCAATACCTTCTTCAATCTTCTTATCTTCATCAAATTTGGATCTACTGCTGCTAGCATAATCTCCATTCACACTTGTACTTCTAGAGAAAGTAGGTCTGATGCTAAGAGCACTGAATGTTGTCTCCACTCTAGGTAGTTCTCCTGATAATCTCAGATTCATCTCTACAGCTTCAAATCTTCCAAGAAGAGTCTCTCTTGAAAATTTTGGTGTACAAGGTATCACTGTTCAATAATTTGTGTAGTCTGCATGAATACCGGTATCAATGTTCTCAAAATCTTCCATATTGCTTCATTCTCTATCTTTTCACCTCCACAAGACTTTATTCCTGCAACAATTTCTCACATCCTACCAATATAGCTTCTAATAGATTCATCTTCCATCATTCTTATGTCTTCAAATGCACAAATCCAATTATGTAACCTAGCTTTCTTTGCATGTTCATCACCTTCAAAAGTAGAATGTAAAGCTTTCCAAATATCATAAGATCTAGTTAAACCTTTTACCTGACTGTATTCATTCTCTAGAAGTGCTGATAAAAGTGCTTCTCTTGCAAGTATGTTACACATGAATAGATCTACCTCATCTTTAGAACTTGTTTCAAGACTGTCTTCTTCAATTACAGTCTTCTCATTTTTTGTAATCAACCAATAACTTGGTCCTAAACACAAGAGATGTGTCTTCATCTTTTCTTTCCAGCTGTCAAAATTTACTCCATCAAACTTAGGGATTTCTTTCCTAAAATTTTCCATGGATCTCCTTAAGTTGTTAAACTTCTCTTTCAAGGACCTGCCACTCTGATACCAATTGTTAGAAAGAAAAGATCCCCAAGATAACTGAGAGGGGGGCGGTGAATCAGTTATCTAATAATTAAACCATTTATCAACTTCAATATCAAATTCAAAAACTTTAATCCATATAATCAATGCAATAACCAACCATAGAAAGATAATCATACACAATGACACAATAACACAAGATATGTTTACTAGGGAACCTCATGATCAAAGAGTAAACCCCGGTGGGAATGATGCCCACAAAATGATGCACTAATATGAAAGTTCCTTGTGAAAGGATGGACCCTATTAGGATTATTATGAAATACATTCAGTACATATGAATCTCTGTTAGGAGATTTTGAATCCATGTTAAAAGATTCTAACCCTGTTAGGAGTTATGGAAGACAGAAGGACTCACTGCCCAAACAGCTTCAAAGAAAGATCTCTAAACTCACTGTCCAATAGATCTTAGGATTATTCAATAGAATAATATGAAATATGTTACCTCCTTCACACTATACCAAAACTGCACTCTCTGCTACACAAGATCACAAATCCAGATCTCTGTACTTCACAAGTCTTCCTTCATCACTGAATTAACTCTTTTCTTCACTTCATGCATACATTTGCATCACAACTTTCACAATTTCATATAAAAACTATTACAATCCCATCATAACAAGGAAAAAATTCCTTCCTTTATACCACACTCAAATAATTACAAATGAGTCAGCATCCAAATACAAAATAATAATTTCAACACGCTACATCAAAATTACATAAAACTGTTAGCTTCCAGATACAATAACTTTCCAATCATGTGATATCAAAGTTTATGCTATGAACCATGTCACCATCAATGAGTCTTAAACTTCCCTTTAACTGTGTGAAATCAGATTCCATCTTGATTAGGACATATCCTCCAATTACCAAAGACCGCTACTAAGGAACACTGCCAGAATCCTGCTTCCACCAAAATGCTTATAATTTTCATGAATAAATGAATTTCTTTTTGTGCTATTAACCATAGTTTAATAACACACCAAATAACATACCATCAACTATGCATAACTCAATTTGAAATATAACATGTGTGCAAAATGAAACTGTGCCTGCTTCTTTGCTAAACTCCAGAATATCACTATGTTGACATCAATGACAATCATAGTCATGAATGCAAAAACCACTACTATAGAATGAACACCAAAGGCTTCAGCATTCATTCCTAACATAACTTGAAGTGTAGGCTTAGACCATCACTATGGTAAACCAAGCCACACATCAAATGTTTACAGGATTAAAGAAAAAGGTAATCCTAAAACCACTCCTAAGTTTAATGGTTATTGTTATAGTTGTAACAAGTATAGACATCAAGCACATGAGTGCAGATCTAAGTTGAATAGGACTCCTAGAAAACCCTACATGGAGATACACTATCACACTTGCAACAAGCATGAAAACATTGCACAAGAATGTAGATGAGGAGGAATTTAGATTGATCATCTTTTCTACATGTAATGAGCCAAAGTACAAATTTCACCCCAAAGTTGCTTTGCAAATTGATAAAATCATAGCTTTTTTAGCATACCACCTAGGGTTTTTCTAGTTGAAGAAATATATGTTAGGAATGAATGCAAAGTGTTTTGGAAGTCATTCTGTAGTAGTTTTTGTTGCATTCATGACTTGGATTGTCATTAATGTCAACACAGAGATATTCTGGATATTAGTAGGAAAGTAGGTATAGTTTTGTTTTGCACACATGTTGTACTATAGATTGGATTTTGTGTAGTTGATGGTATGTTCTTTGGTGTGTTATTAACCTATGGTTAATAGCACAAAAATAAATTCATTCATTTGTAAGAGTTATGAGCATTTTGGTGAAAGTAGTGTTTAGACAATGTTTCTGTGTAGCGATGTTCAGAAATCGGAGGATATCTCTTAGCTGGGATGGAATATGATTTTGCACAATTAAAGGGATGTTGGAGACTCATTAATGATGATGTGGTTCATAGTGAAAACTTTGAGGATATGTTTGGAGAAAGTTACAGTAACTGGAAGCCGACAGTTTTATGTGAATTCTGTGTGTAGCGTGTAGAATTTATTATTTTGTAATTAAGGACCGACTCATTTGTAATTATTTGAGTTTGGTATATAAGAAGGAATTTTTTCCTTATTGTAATGTGTACTATGAAGAGTGAGATGCAAATATATGCATGAAGTGAAGAAAAGAGCTAATTCAATGATGAAGGAAGACTTGTGAGTACAGAGATCTGGAATTGCGATCTTGTGTAGCAGAGAGTGCAGTTTTGGCACAGTGTGAAGGAGGTAATATATTTCATATTATTCTATTGAATAATTCTAAGATCTTTTGGACAGTGGGTTTAGAGATCTTTCCTTGAAGCTTTTTGGGTAGTGGGTCCTTCTGTCTTCCATAAACTCTTAACCGGGTTAGAATCTTTTAACAGGGATTCAAAATCTCCTAATAGGGATTTATATGTACTGAATGTATTTCATAAGACTCCTAACAGGGTCCATCCTCTAACAAGGAACTTTCATATTAGTGCATCATTTTTTCGGCATCATTCCCACCGAGGTTTACTCTTTTCAAGAGGTTCCCTAGTTAACATATCTTGTGTTATTGTGCAATTGTGTATGATTATCTTTCTATGGTTGATCAGTACATTGATTATATTGTTTAAAGCTATTGAATGGATAAATTATCTAATAACTGATTCACCCCCCCCCTCTCAGTTATCTTGGGGATCTTTACTTTCTAACAATTGGTATCAGAGCAACAGGCCCTTGAAAGAAAAGTTTAACAACTTAAGGAGATCCATGGCGAATTTCAGAAAAGAAAGCCCTAAGTTTGATGGAGTGAATTTTGACAGCTGGAAAGAAAAGATGAAGAAACATCTATTGTGTTTAGGACTAAGTTATTGGTTGATTACAAAGAATGAGAAGACTATCATTGAGGAAGACAATCTAGTGGCAAGAACTAAAGATGAACTAGATCTATTCATGTGTAACATACTTGCAAGAGAAGCACTTTTATCAGCACTACCAGAGAATGAATATAGTCAGGTAAGATGTTTGAAAACATCTCATGCAATTTGGAATGCTTTAAATTCTACTTTTGATGGTGATGAACATGCAAAGAAGGCTAGATTACATAATTGGATTTGTGCATTTGAAGATATCAAAATGATGGAAGATGAATCTATTGAAGTTATATTGGTAGGATGTCTAAGATTGTGATAGGAATAAAGTCTTGTGGAGGTGATAAGATAGAGAATGAAGTGATATGGAAAATTTTGAGAACTTTGACACCAGTATTCAAGTAGACAACGCAGATGATTGAACAAGTGATACCTTGTACATCAAAATTTTCAAGAGAGACTCTTCTTGGAAGATTAGAAATAGCAGAGATGAACTTGAGATTATCAGGAGAGCTACCTAGAATGGAAACAACATTCAGTACTCTTAGCATTAGACCTACAAGAAGTACTAGTGTGAATGGAGATTATGCCAGCAGTAGCAGATCTGAGGAAGATAAGAAGATTGAAGAAGGTATTGCATTACTTGTAAAAAGAGAACCAGATGGTAAGAAATTTTTTAAATGTTGGACTTGTCTAGACTATGGTCATTTTGCATCTAAATGTCCTAAAAGAGTTAAGAAGTATAGAAGCAACTTTAAACCTAGGAGATCTAAAGAATGTTATTATGCAAATGATGAAGATCTTGAAGCAGGAATTGAAAAACATTTAAGTGACAGCGATAATGATAACTTTGAGGAAATTGGATTTGTAGCAATTAAAGAAGAAAGTTTTGAATTTGATAAAAGGGAAGAAAAAGCATTAGTTTCATAAGTTGAAAAGAAATCTAATTGGCTTATAGACAGTGGTTGTTCACATCATATGACTGGAGATAAAAGAAAGTTTGTTAAGTTAGATAATTATGATGGAGGAATTGTTAGGGTTGGTAACAATGCACCTTGTTTGATTAAGGGTATAGGATCTAGTACTCTTGATGGAAAGACTAACACTAATGATGTTTACTTTGTTGATGGACTAAGACATAATCTACTAAGCGTTGGTCAATTGGCTGATAAGGGTTATCAAGTTTGGTTTTCTGAGAAAACTTGTGTGATAAAAGATAAAGATGGAAATCTGATTGGAAAAGGATCCAGAACCAGAGGTAATGTATTTCAGTTGAATCCTACTGAGATGACATATTTGATAACTAGGATTGATGATAGTTGGTTATGGCATAAAAATTTTTGTCATATAAACTCTGATAATATTGTCAAGGTGAGCACTACACTTGCGGTAAGAGATTTACCTAGAATTATGAAACCTACTAACATGATTTGCAAAGAATGTATGATGGCAAAATAGAAAAGGAGTTCATTTCCCAATAAGAAGTTCACATCGGCAGAGAAGTTAGAGATTGTTCATACAGACTTGAGTGGTCCTACTAGGACTAGAGGATTCTATGGTGAAAGATATTTTATGATTCTTGTTGATGATTTTACAAGAATGATGTGGATTGCATTTTTGAAAGAAAAATCTGAAGCATTTGATAAATTTAAGATCATGAAAAGCAAAATTGAGAATGAATCTGGAATGAAGATTAAGTGTCTAAGATCTGATAGAGGTGGTGAATTTACATCTAGAGAGTTTAACACTTTTTGTGAAATGAATGGTATTAAGAGACAACTTTCAGCCCCTAGAACACCAGAACAAAATGGTATTGCAGAAAGAAGGAACAAGTCAATAACTGAAGTAGCAAGAGCTATGTTGTTTGAAAATGATTTGGCTAAAACTTTTTGGAGAGAAGTAGTGAACACAATAGTATACACTATGAATAGAGTACAAATCAAAGCAGATACAAACAAGACACCTTATGAATTATGGTTTGGACATACACCCTCAGTTAAGTATTTTAGAATTTTTGGAAGTAAATGTTATATAAAGAGAGATGATGATATAGGAAAGTTTGATCCTAGAAGTGATGAAGGAATATTTCTTGGATATTCTTTAAAAAGCAAAGCATATAGATGTTATAACAAAATAACTAAGACTATTGTTGAAATTGCAAATGTAAAAGTTGATGAGAAGTTTAAAATTCAGGAAAGAATGCTTGATTATGAATCTGATGGAGAAGCACAACCTCAGCCTAACATTGAAAATGCAAAATTATTTTTTGAAACTAATAGTGATTTTCTGAATGAAAGTCATACTGAAGAAGATAGAGAAGAAAACATAGAAGAAAATAGAGAAGAAAGCAGAGAAGAATCTACAGTCAGAACAAGATCAGTAACTATGACACCTAACAGGTATACTTCAAGACATCACCCTATTGAGCAAGTTATTGGAAGTTTAGATAGAGGAGTTTTGACTTGAAATAAGGTACATTTATGTTTGATTTCTCAAATTGAACCTAAGACTACTAATGAAGCTTGTGAAGATGAACATTGGATTAATGCTATGAAAGAAGAACTAGAGCAGATTGAAAAAAACAAGACATGGGAATTGGTCCCTAGACCTGAAGACAAGAATGTGATTGGAACAAAGTGGGTATTCAGAAACAAGATGAATGAACAAGGATAAGTGATAAGAAACAAAGCAAGATTGGTATGTAAAGGATATTCACAACAAGAAGGAAATGATTATGAAGAAACTTTTGCACCTGTGGCCAGACTTGAAGTAGTGAGAATTTTTCTAGCATATGCAACTTACAAGAAATTCAGAGTGTATCGGATGGATGTGAAGTCAACATTTTTAAATGGTGAATTGGAAGAAGAAGTCTACATTGAGCAGCCTGAAGGTTTTCCTTTGACACAAGAAGGAGATATGGTATGTAAGTTAAAGAAAGCTTTATATGGATTAAAACAAGCACCTAGAACCTGGTATGCAAGATTGGATAAGTATTTATTCAAATTGGGATTTATAAAAGGAATAGCAGATAGTAACTTATACACAAAATAAATTGAGAATGGTTTGTTGGTTATAGTTATATTTGTTGATGATATTATCTTTAGAGGAGAAGATGAAGCTAGTGACAAATTTGCAGATGAAATGAAGACTGAATTTGATATGAGCATGATTGGAGAAATGAAATATTTTTTTGGATTACAGATAACACAAAGAAAGGAAGGCATATTTGTAAGTCAGACTAAGTATTTAAATAAATTATTGAAAAGATTTGGAATGGAAGATTCTAAACCTATTGGAACACCTATGGTAACCAAACATAAGTTATCTAGCAAAGATGAGACACTAGCAGTTGAGTAGAAAAAGTACAGATCTATGATTGGAGGATTGCAGTACTTGACACATACAAGACCTGATATAGCACATTCAGTGGGGATTGTAGCAAGATTTCAAGAAGAACCTAGAGAATCACATTATGTAGTAGTAAAGAGGATACTGAGATATCTTAAAGGAACAATGGATTATGGATTATGGTATGAGAATTTTGATGATTTTACCTTATGTGCCTATACTGATGTAGATTGGGGAGGTAGCATTGATGACAAGAAAAGCACCAGTGATGGACCCTTTTTTCTTGGAGGTAAATTGGTCTCTTGGCTAAGTAAGAAGTAGAATTGTATTTCACAAAGCACAACAGAAGCAGAATATGTTGCACCACCAAATAATTGTAATCAGATTATTTGGATGAAGTAGATGTTGAAAGATATTGGAATAAAATTTGATGAGCCTATTGTTATACATTGTGATAATACTAGTATAGTGAGTATGTCAAAAAATCTTGTTTTACATTCTAAGACTAAACATATTGAGATCAAGTATCATGTTGTAAGAGAGAAAGTTGTAGAAAAAGAAGTAAGATTGGAGTACATAAGTACAAAGGAGCAGATAGCAGATATATTTACAAAGTATTTACCTAAGGATGCATTTATGTATCTGAGAGGTATCCTTGGGGTTATGCCCCAAACTATTTTTGAGAATTGATGAAGATAATTGCATCCGTCCAGTGGTATATGAGCCCTATCTTTCTTCTGGATTGGATGTTGGAACTTCCTCTATAGGGGAGTTTATGAGATGAGTCATGAGGACTCTTGTTATTGTATTTTTCTGAAAATTTTCTTTTGACATTAAGTTTTTGTTGACTTAGTGATATAATTTCTATCATTGATGTCAATGGGGGAGAGATATACATGAAAAACATTGTGGATTATATAGGAAAATGAAGCAAGATTTAATTTGATATTTTGCAGTGATGTTGCAGTATTGGATTTTTGGAACATTGGATGTTTTTCATCTATGTTGCCATCAATACCAATGGGGGATATTGTTAGGAATTAATGAAAAGTGTTTTGGAAGTCATTCTATAGCAGTTGTTGTTGCATTCATGACTTGGATTGTCATTGATGTCAACACAGTGATATTCTGGATATTAGCAGGAAAGTAGGTACAGTTTTGTTTTGCGCACATGTTGTATTATAGATTGGATTTTGTGAAATTGATGGTATGTTATTTGGTGTGTTATTAACCTATGGTTAATAGTGTAAAAATAAATTCATTCATTTGTAAGAGTTATGAGCATTTTGGTGAAAGCAGTGTTTAGACAGTGTTTCTGTGTAGCGATGCTCAGAAATTAGAGGATATATCTTAGTTGGGTTGGAATTTGATTTTCCGTAGTTAAAGGGATATTGGAGACTCATTAATGATGATGTGGTTCATAGCACAAACTTCGAGGATATGTTTGGAGAAAGTTATAGTAACTGGAAGCTGATAGTTTTATGTGAATTCTGTGTGTAGCGTGTAGAATTTATTATTTTGTAATTGAGGACCGACTCATTTGTAATTATTTGAGTTTGGTATATAAGAAGGAATTTTTTCCTTATTGTAGTGTGTACTATGAAGAGTGAGATGCGAATATATGCATGAAGTGAAGAAAAGAGCTAATTCAGTGATGAAGGAAGACTTGTGAGTACAGAGATCTGGAATTGTGATCTTATGTAGTAGAGAGTGCAATTTTGGCACAGTGTGAAGGAGGTAATATATTTCATATTATTCTATTGAATAATTCTAAGATCTTTTGGACAGTGGGTTCAGAGATCTTGCCTTGACGCTGTTTGGGTAGTGGGTCCTTCTGTCTTCCATAAACTCTTAACCGGGTTAGAATCTTTTAATAGGGATTCAAAATCTCCTAACAGGGATTTATATGTATTAAATGTATTTCATAGGACTCCTAATAGGTTCCATCCTCTAACAAGGAAATTTCATATTAGTGCATCATTTTTTGGGCATCATTCCCACCCGAGTTTACTCTTTTCAAGAGGTTCCCTAGTTAACATATCTTGTGTTATTGTGCAATTGTGTATGATTATCTTTCTATGGTTGATCAATACATTGATTATATTGTTTAAAGCTGTTGAATGGATAAATTATCAGATAACTAATTCACCCCCCCCCCCCCCTCTCAGTTATCTTGGGGATCTTTACTTTCTAACAATATATGCCTATATTCACTGTAAGATTAGTTACATTACTGATTTTGAGCTCATTTCTACATTTCAAGAGCTAAGTGTTAATGGGAAATTAAGGAATGATCATGAACATTGAAAGTCAAGGGTTTCATTAATGCCCTACATTTTCCAAAGGTTTTTAGTAATGAGTGGATAAGAATTATTTTGAGACATTTTCATGATGGAAAACTATAGTTAGATGAGACTGTGAAGATCATGAAGGATATCATACACATAGTAACAAGTTACCCTACTACTGACAAAGTAAAAGCACTAAGGAGTGCACCGAGAACCAAGCTAGAGAAAGATACTGGAGAAGAATGGGATGGTAGAGGATTTAAAGTTAACATAATCATAGATCCCAAAACTAGGTTTGGAGCTTATGTAATTGGGTACAAAATTTTTTAGTCAAGCAGACCCAATAGTGCACCATGTTGAGTGGTAGATATTGCATTCAAGATGGTGAAAAAGGGATTTCAGTTGCACCTCGTCAAGTTGTTGTTGAAAAAAGTTGAGGAAAACATGAAAACATTTAGGTTGGTGAGATTGAATACATGTAAGTTTGGATCACTGTTACTTTTCATATTCTTTTATTTGCAAAATTTTTTCCCCTCCATCAGTAATCTTGACTGGACTACGAACAAGCCCGTGACACAACAAATTAATGATTTGATAAAGATTTTGGGGGACAACTTTGAGAGTATTTTGAATATTTATTTTGAGCAATTTAAGGATAGCATGAATGCCAGAAGTAGAATACTAAGATAGTTGGTAGAAGAATATGAATGTATGACATATGTTTCCTAGTGGATATAGATCATACACTGATCAAATTAGTTGAACCAAGAACAAAGTGGTTAGCCCCAATGTTATATGAGATTGATATTGACTAAGCTTCAGGGTCAATCAAGGCTTTACTGGAAGATGCTAAGGATCCAAAAGCTACTAGGTATGGAATCTATGAGGAAGCAAAATAAAGAATTAAAATGGATCTAGTTATTGAGAAGGCAACAAAGAAATCAAGAAAAAAGATAAACAAACTAGTTAAATAATTTTGAGAAGATGCAGAAGATGCTGAGGCATCTGAGGATATTCTGGTTGACATAGCAACTGAGGGTCAGTTACTTCTTTCTGACACAACATATGATGAAGTGGAAACTGAGTCTGACAAAGATGCATAATCTACACTGGTTAAGCCCACTTCTAAGAAGAAGCAGGCATAAGTTCAAATGAGAGAACAAACAAGGTCAACCACTGCAGCTTCAACTCCACCAAAGAAAGGAGTAGTAAACATTTCTAGGCCTACACTGATCAAGACTTATCGAAAGAAGATAGGTACTTAATTTACCTCTAAAGCACTGAAGAAAATAAGAAAGTTGATAAGAGCTAAAGATGATGTTGATGATGAAGAAGAAGATGACATAAACCAATTCAAGTTGGTTGCACATAAAGATCAATCAAGATGAGGTTGAAAAAGCTATAATAGACACTAGAGGTCTTAGTGACCCAAAGATAAGTTGGTTTGAATATTTTTCAATTGAGGACTAGACCAAGATAGAGGAGGCAGTAATTCAAATAATGATTAAATTCAAAAAGGTACTAATAGAGTTTTCAAAGTATGTACCAAATAGTTTATATGATAAAATATCAGCTAGATGGACTTATGTTTTAAGCACTGAGAAGAAAATGAGGAAACATTCCCTAGTATTGGCAATGCCAACATTGATAGTCCCTAAGGTTGGTGAGATGATGAAGCAGTACTCCAAAATATTTTTGGTTAAAAGAAGAGCATTGCAAATACTTGATAAAAATGTGGTGGAAGTTGATGAGAATAGTTAGTTTCTATGGACTTCTATTCTCCAAGCCCGAGCTGAAGTAGACAAGATGGCATTAGCCATAATACTTGAGAAGAAGTCTAAGAGAAAAGTAAAAGGGATCCATTCAGATGATGCAGATCTATCCATTAATGATCCCATAGTGTTATCAGACACCGAGGTGCCTGATACAAATATTACCACTGACTACCAAGATGTTTACTAAGATGCACCTGAGAAGGTGATAATAATTGGAATCAATGATGATTCAAATGATGTTCTTCTTGAAGACATTAATAATGGTGATCCTAATGATGTTGAAAATGATGAGGATATCATCGTTTCTAGAGTACAAACATATGAACAAGCCCCCACTGAGCCAGCAACAAGTACAATATCAGGTGACCTTCCAATATTATTTCAAGCAATTGAAATCATATCATAAAAGGAACTTGAAGGCTCAATCCCCCACTACTACATTTGGGGCCAAATTTCAACAGAAACTTCCAATGAATGATTTTTTTTATGAATTTTTTTTTTTTGTTTGTAATAGGCCTCGATGGTGTTGATATTCCAATGGGTTCTAAATAGACCATCAGAATTCTGACAGTTTCGGGGTATAGATGAAAAAAAAAGTGAATGGCCAAATCATTTTTATTTCAATTGCATATAGAAAAGGAGTGGGAGAAAATGAGCGAAAGATGAGTGCAAGAGAAGGTATTTGCTTTCTTCATCTTTCGAGCCTCTGGCATCATATTCAACTACAAAATTTCAAATTCATTGCATTTTATTTGATCATGAATTATCTCTTAAATGATTGCATTCTACTGGTATCGTGCCCTAGCCAGTGCTTTATCTCTATTATTTTATTTTTAATTGGTGCTTGTGCTCAAGGATACAGATTCACTATTTTGAAATCTTTGGATTCATGTTTGTTGATATTATTGGCATGTTGCTAATGATGTCATTGTATATTGCTGAGATGCTCACTAAAATGATTGCATTCTACTAGTGTCATGCTCTAGCCCATCCTTTAACTCCATTATTTGATGTTATTGGTTATCAATTTTTTTTGAAATGTTGATTGTGGAACTATCAAATGGACAGCCCATGAGCTTCTAGCTAGGCACCATTTGTATTGATAGCTTAGGGAATCAAATGTATTTTATCATTGATAGTTGAAACTTTGTTAAAATGAAATAGGACAAAGAACAATTTTGATTTATTTTCTCTATTTTGATCCCTAAGTGGCTTACAACCCTAGAGAAGTATATGCATATTTATAGATGGAGTTGCAGGATACATAGCAGCCGATAATTCACAAGAAATCCATGCATCCAATTTGAATAGAAATTAATACAAAGAAATAGGGTCCTCCAATGGCCCAATCATCCAGACCTTGACTGTCCCCTCAACTAGTGACCCTTCAAAATTGGGTTATCATGCAATTAGTGAGTGATCCTTCATTCTCCTGGTCTTCCCTGCATCCAAACATATTGGAAATACACAATATATGATTCTTGACACTACAATAAAAATACATTGAAAAAAAACAAAAACCCTATCATTTATATTTTTTGTCACAACCTAATTCACTATACCAATTTAATCCCAATAATTAGAATCCTTAACAAAATTAATTCAATCCAAATAACCAAAAAAAACATAATTCACTATATCAATTTAATCCCAACAATTAGAATCCTTAACAAAAGTAATTCAATCCAAATAACCAAAAAAAAAACCAATCACATACCTGTCAAAGAAATCATAAAAATTCAACCAAACCAAATTATTACAATCTAAATCATCAAAATAACCAAGCCAAACCCAAAAATTCAAAAAAATCCAACCAAACCAAATCATTACAATCTAAATCATCAAAAGAACCAAGCCAAACCCAAAAATTCAAAATACCTATAGTATGTATGCAATAAAAATACTCAAAATAAATAAAAGAAAACTACTAACAACCCATTTGGTCAAGAATGGAAAGAGACAAAATACACAATAAGCGATTTGCAAATGGTAAGCCATACTTAATGAAAAGTGTACATGTTTGAAGAATTGATCATGTCCATTAGATAGATCTATAACATACATACCTTTCCCTCCACTTTTTGAGATTCCAAACTTTGATAAATATGAGGGAAAAGGGAATCCTTGACTAAATGTTAAGAAATTTTGCATTTTTATCCAAGAAGTCACTTTTAATGATTAGATTATTTGTACAAAGCTTAGGTGGATAGATACTTGAGTGGTTTCTACATTTACCAAATAACATGATCCCCACATTTAGACTTGGCTAAAATATTTGTTACACATTTTTATATAATATAAAAGTGCACTCATTATGATGCACCTTTGTAATGTAAAATAACACAATGAGGAAAGATCCTCTTCTATCTTACAATAATGAGAGACCTAGTGAGTTGATTCCCTCAACTAATACCTACAAATAAATTGGTTATCATAACTCACAAGCAAAAATGAAACAATGGCATGTTTATAACTGATTAAGAGTGAAGCCTTCTTTAGAATCTCATGAGTTTTGTACTACGCATGCAACGTATTGTGAGCTTGAAGAGAGTTTGTGCCATGTGTGATAGAACCTACTTTATATAATATGGTGCATTGTTAAAAAAATTAAGGGTAGAGTAGTTATTACTTAGTTTTTGTGGGGGACAATGAAGATTTGTCTAAAAAATAGAAGGTTTTATTTAGTATTTCATGAATTTTTACCACATACTATTTCAAGCCTTTGAGTCCTGGAGACAAGTGGAAATAGGAGCTGCTTTTTTGAGTGAGGGCTAATTAGGCCTAGGAGAAGAGAATCTAGGGATGGAAGTATTCACCATTCAAAGGATGGAAGACTAAGATTTATATGGGGTTAGTAACTCTTAAAAGGGTATTGGAAAAGGTAAGTACTTTTCCAGGTTGTTTGGAGACTTTGGGTGTAATTTTCTGAATTCTGTGTGTAGGGCTACTAGATAGGCCTAGAAGGGTTGTAGAAGAAGAATGGTGTAAGTTGAATATATCAGAGTGAATGTGGTGTTCAAACATGGTGAATAGACCATGATGAGATGATACTTGATGTTAGGATCAGAGTGAAAAGCCTAGTTGAGGTTTTGACATGGTCCATTTCTGCAGGGGTTGCTTAGGATTTTCTCATGTTATCTCTTTTATTTTCCTTGTGTATGCTAGAGGAATGGATACAAGGTTAATGATCGATCAAAGATCATATGAAACTATGTAAACCACTTTTAGTAATAAAAAATGTAAATTTCATGTATATTGTTAATCTGTGCTGCAGGGGTACAGTCAGAGAGTTCATTGACAAAATGATCCTTTGAATGGTTACTATGAATATGAATGATTTGATATCGCATATTGCTCATTTTACTTGAAGTTTGGAATAGCTTGTGCAAGGTTGAAAGTACTTTTGATCATTTTGGTTGTGAATGTTCCTATACATAGTCAAGAAATGTAACTATCTAATGGTTATATGTAATGTTGAATGGATTAAATGCTTTACTCATGGTAGAAGTGAATGTAAGGAATAGTATTGGTGTTAGATTTCATTTATTATTGAATTCAATAGTTTCCAAGATATGTTGAGGAGTTTGCTCCTCGTTTAATGTTAACTATTCCTGCACAATCCAATCATGTAATAGTGAAATGCTATGTGTGGAAGTGATGGTTGACAATGTTCCTTGAGGGAAGGGGGATTGTGAAAGACTTGTTATCATTGACTTGTAGGTGAAATTCCTTTTCGATTTTTACTTTTAATTATTGTAAACATGCCATTGGTTCAGTTTAGTGTATTTATTTTTGTTAGACAAATCTTCATTGTCTTTTGATTGCCTTCTTTCTATACTAGCATTTATTAATTGGTTGACAAATAAAGAAGCATTTAGACAATCAGAAGACAATAAAGATAATTTTAAATGAATTTAACACAAAATGTTTTTACAAAACTGACCAATGGAAAGTTTACAACAAAGAAATAGAGTGATAATAATATGCTAAAAATTGTGTTATGTTTAATACAAGCAAAAGGACCAGTCCCAACAATTCTTAAACATACTTTATCTGATATGATGAATTCTTAAACAATTAAGGTTGGAGTAGACATAGTTATCACATATTTTTTTGTGTCATACAAGGAAGATTTGGTTGATTAAGAGTGAGGCCTTCTTTAGAATCTCATGAGTTTTGTACTACACATGCAATGTATTATGAGTTTGAAGAGAGTTCGTGCCATGTGTGATTATTAAGTAATGGGAAAGTTATGATGATTTAATTGTAGAACTACTGGTCCCTTGAAATGTACAAAAAAATTCTCAAAAGATGCACTCTCATGGAATATGACAACTTCAGGTTATGCACAAAATGGATCTATCTTCTATCACTATTCTCTTATCCTATGTTAAAATGGGATATTTATGACACTGTATAGATATCCATTACTTGGCATAAATAAAATTCAAATTTTCTCTCATGTTGTAGTTGCAAGTAATGAATTTTAAAATTTATTTTCTTATTCATAGAAGCTTGTAGTATAGTTTCTTTTAATGTAGACAATTTAGACAGTGTATTTGCCTATAGTGTTCCTTAGTCTTGATTGAGGATGACATACACATGGTCGCTAAACTGGACTTGCATAGTACAGTGAGATTAAAGGGGTGATTATTTTGGTAGTGAAGATAAGAAGAAAAACACAATTCATTAGTTAAATGTTTTGTATATAAATTGGGTACTAATTTTGTAGGTACTTTTAGCTCATTATTTTCTAATGTAAGTTTTCAATTTCATGTATTTTATCTCTTATTTATTAGGTGAATTAGATGAAGGTTGAATGTACGAGTCTTACAATGTTGATTTACCTTTGGATCTTGAGTTTTTGATACTCCTATAATGATCTTTCTCAACAAGTACTATTTTATTCTACTATTGATTTTTGAATAACATATTGGGGAAATACAAAATTGTGTACTTCTACAGGACGGTCAACACAAAATTGAAGCATCAAACAAGACTTGATCAAGTTGCAGGTGGAATGTGCACTAAAATAGTAAGTAATGTAGAATAACAAAACAAGTAATCTATCGTGTCTATAGTTTTTTATTTTCTGAGATTACATCCATGTTTTATATTCACAGAATGGTTCAAAATTGAAATTTATAGTTCAATAAAAGTACCAATGGGTGTTGTTCCCTGCGCCCTCAATCAACAACTTGCCTCCATTTGTGGTCTCAAGTTTCCTCCATTTATTGTTCCCTGCACCCTCAAAAAGTGTTAGATAGGCATATTTGTCATTTTAAGATCAAAGATAAAGGCCCCCTTTTTTATGCACGCACACACATACAACATATACAACCTTCACCATGTAGATTTTCCTAAGCACTACTAGGACCTTATACCCTACAACAAATGTATTATTGTGAAAATCATCACAAATCCATTTGTTGTTGGGTCTAGCTCCCAGTAGTTCTTGGTAAAACTTGATGCACTTCTAATATATTTTGTGTATAATATATATGATATTTTATTTTGATTTATAAACTACTATATTATTTGAATATCTTTCTTTCTTGCCACAATAGGAAAGAGTTTGAGGTGGAAGACTACAATAACATAAGTTTTGGTATTTGGTATACTATACTACAACATCATTTCATAACTAACTTTTCAATTTCTATATATAATTAGGTTATAGATAATCTAAGTGAAGAGGATCATGTCAAAAAATCCAAGTGAAGAAGGTAATGGGGATACAATCAATAGATTGTGGTCTAACTTGAAAAGAAAAGGCGATGGAAAATGTTATTGTCCTTGTAATATTTGTTAGGGCTTCAACACTAGAAGATTGCTAATTAAAATAGCTAAGAGACATTGTAGGGATAATGGTCACATTGAAGGAGGGTTTGATTATCATGAATTGGTAAATTTTTTATTATATTTATTTAACAATTAATATATATATGAAATTCACTTGATGATGAGAGCATTATCATGGTTTATTTGTTTTCATCATTTCTATATAGGTCGACCTCTCTAGGGGAGTACGTGATATGGACCATAGAGGTGTGACTATGGATAATATGGCTTTGAAAGTGAAGGATCATGGAGGTGAGAGTATTGAAGCTGAAGATTATGATCCCATGGAAGATGACGATCATATGCCAAATAACACATTTGAAGATGATGATACTAATACATTGATCCATGACACATTTGGTACTAGCGCAACTAATGATGATGATCGGGATGATGTTGATATCATCCATGATATACCTCTACTTGAGAAGGTAGCCACAACCCTTTACAAAGGCTCCCAAACAACTCTTCTCTCTGCTATATTGTTATTATTGAACTTGAAGGTTATGAATGGTTCATCCAACATAACAATGTCACATATGCTAAGGTATGCCATATATGTCATTATAGTAATTAAAGGGTGAAAAATGAACCATAAATATTGTTAATATTAACAACTTATATATTTTTCTATAGATTGATGGGTGAGTTTTTGTTACCACCATCAAATATTCTCCCTCACTTATATCGAGAATTATGTGCCACTATGAAAGATATTGAAATAGAGTATCAAGCAATAGATGGTTGTCCCAATGATCATATTATTTATCATAAAGAACATGAATTTGCAATAGAATGCCATAAATGTCATATGAGTAGATATCAAATAGATCAAATAACAAAAAAGGTGTCTCACAAGGTTCTTCATTACATCCCCATTATACCACATTTGCAAAGATTATTCAGGTGTAGTAGCTTGGCACAATTTATGGATTACCATGCATGCAATAGGAGTCGAGATGACATTATTCGAATGCTTATAGATGGTTCTATATTTAAGGACATACAGGAAAAGTGGCTGCACTTTATCGAAGAACTTCAAAATCTCAAGGTTTTAGTCACAACGGACGATGTCAATCCATTTGGAGAGCTAAGATCTATTTACTCTATTTGGCCTATTTTTGTCATCAATAATAACATTCCTCCATCAATGTCAATAAAGAGGGAGCACATTATCTTGGAAATGATTGTTCTAGGTATTTGATCATTTAATAGTTATCTTCATGTAATTATAAATCTTGCAGTAAAATGGTCACAATAATTATGTAATGTTGTTATTCATTCAACTAGATAAATACCAAGTTAAATATATGAATGTATATATTGAGTCTCTTATCAATGATTTGGTGGAGTTATGGAATGGTGTCACTATGCATGACATCTCTAGATGAATAGGAGACAAACAATTTCAATTCCATGCAATGCTTGTATGGACAATGCATGATGCCCCAAGGCTAACACATTTTTCTTGTATGTTATGGTGAATTCAAGTTATAAATGATAATTCTAAATATAAAAATTAACATATTTAATCCAATTATCTCATTATCTTTTAGGTAAACAAATAAAGGAAAAATTTGCATGTCCAATTTGTAGTCCAAAGATGAAATCTCATCATTCAAAAAGTTTAGGAAAGTAGGTGTTTGATGAGAAAAGAAACTTTCTCCACAAAAATCATAACTATTGAATTACCTTGAAAAAATATCTTTTCAATGGGAAAGAAGAGACTACATGTAAGCCACAGAGAATGACACCTCACCTATGGAAGTTGGAATATAATAGAATTAATCGTCAAAGTAATACCATTCTACCTAATGGTTTATGTTTTGAACTTGTATATTTATATTGTATTTTTTTTGCTGATTATGTGATTGATGATCTTGAATGTTGTCAAAGTAATACTACTGAGCACCTTCCAAAGTGACTCAAAATTTATCCCAGACAATTTAGTAGGTTGCCTTACTACAAGCAGATGCAAATTGTGCATTTATTTGATACTATGCATATTGGAAAGAATGTAACAAAGACATTGTGGAAGATATTGGATGGAAGGCGTGACAAAGAAAAAAAGTCAAAATTTGTAGCGACATTCATGAATCCAATCATGGAATGAAAATTTTTATTGAATCAAATAGAAATGGAGAACATATTAATAAAAGTGCCCTTCCTTGGTTATTAACAGAGCAACAAAGTGATATCATAAAAGAAGTCATATGAAAAATTTGATTTCCCACAGGATTTGCTGCAAACATAAGCAGTACCATATCAAAGAAAAGTGAATTTGGGCCAGGGTTGAAAAAACATATTGACATACCTTCATCAAGGTAAGTCATGTCTTTTTGTATTTACAATAACATGAGGTAAGAAATGATATCTGTTCAATTTGTTGTATATATTGTAAAGTCTTGTGTTTATATATTTTTTTGTCTTGAATGTCTTGTAGGTGGTTGTCATCTAAATAAATCCATAAAGAAGATATAAAATACTGGAAAAGAAGAATTCCCCCATCTAATGTGTGAAATGAAAAAGTGTCTACCTTCAACCTTTTTCAATGCACAAGAACATTACCTCATACACCAAGTTGAGGAGGTTGAATTGTGTGGACCCGTACACACTGTCAATGTGGATGGTTGAGAGGCACCTGAAATTTTTGAAGGCTTTGGTTCAGCAAAGAGCATGTCCTAAGGGTTTTATGGTGGAGGGATATATGGTATACCAGACTATCATATATGCTACTAAATATCTTCTTAAGCTTGCAACAAAGATCCATATAGATCGCATTTGGGATCTTGACACCATTAGAAAATTCAAAGGGGAGTACTTGGTGGGGAAAGGTAGAATGAGAAAAGTGAGAGGTAATAAATTATAAGATGTTATTGTAGCTGTTAATTAATTCTTAATATTCAAAATTAATCAGTTGTAAGTCATCTATTTATTTTTTGTACAGCTGCTCAAGAGTGGGATGCAATACAATTGTATATTGCAAATAATCAAGATTGGATGACAGTATGGATTGAACGATGTCATCATTTAGGTCACACATTAACATTGGAAGCTATGTCTTCATTGGTTAATGAAGTTTATCGTAATGGAGATCCAAATGTTATGAAAAGGGAAATAGATTTAGCACATGGTTTAAGAGATTTCCATGTACGTATAAATTTTTTAATCACCCGTACATTTATGAACTCTCGATATAATAATTTATACATCTTTGACATATTTTTGTAGGTCAAACACCACAAGGCTATGTTTTGCAATGGTCATAAATTTTGCATCAAAAAGTTGGATGACACAAAGAAAACTTATGATTCTAGGATAAGTGCAATCTTTCAGGTGACAATGAATTTCCAATGATTAATACAAGGTGGTTTGAGCCAGTTGGGGATGAGCCCTATGTTCTTCCAAGCCAATGTGAGAAGGTATTTTACTCAGAGGTTCCAAATAAATCATGTTGGTCATTTTTTGTTAGATATGATCCAAGAGGAAGGCTGATGAGGTATAATGTGATGGAAGAAGAACATTGTGAACAACACAAAGATGATGTAGATGATGATCACAAACAACAGTTAGTTGATGATGTTCCTGACACAACTTTTCTTGAAGAAGAAGAAGAAGAAGAAGAAGAAGATGATGATGATGATGATGATGATGATGACGACGATGATGATGACGATGACGATGATGATGACAATGACGATGATGATGACAATGATGATGATGATGATGATGATGATGATGATGACGATGACAATGATGATGATGATGACGATGATGATGATGATGATGATGATGACAATGATGATGATGATGACAATGACGATAACGATGATGATGATGATGATGTTGATGCCGATGCTGATGATGATGATGATGATGATGATGATGATGATGATGATGATGATGATGATGATGATGCTGATGCCGATGCCGATGATGATGGTGATGAAGATGACAACAATGATGGTGGCGGTGATGATGTCGATGAAAATGATGATCATGGTGATGAGTTAGATGAAGAAGATGACTGACATGAATGAAATGTACAGTTACGTGATCACTGCTTAATCTATTTAATATTGATTTCTTGATAAAAATGTGTAGTTATGCAATCAGTGCTTAATCTAATTAATTCGTGATGTACCTTTTCATGTTTTTAATTCATATGGGATGCTTATGCTTTTTAATGTACTTACTATGTGTTTTTGAGCATATGTATCATAAATTATTTAGTTAACATAAGATAATTGAATTACATATGTAGGTACCCAGACACCTTTCATGAGCATCCCACACAGTCTCATGGATCAACAGGTATAAGTCAATACACCCTATAGAGATTAATGTATTTCACAATTTGCAAAATATTCTGCATTACATGCTATCTCTCTCATTTGATGGAGTGCAAGTTTTAGAAAATACATATTTGTCAGATGTGTCTTCCTTGAGCGAAGAAAGTGAGCCATGTAGTATGTCTGAATTAGGAAGATCAACTAGAGGTCAAAAGACTAGAAGGAAATTCAATAAACGCATAAAAATTTTCCTTGCTCAACGGGGGTCATGTTCTTATGATGATGAGAGAAAAGGAGACATCGAGGTGCCCTCTAGGTACCAATATCTACAGAAAAAATGGGTCCCCAAGGAACTTCATCCAATAAACACTAGAAATATCGCATTGCACCATGGTCAATACATGGTTTGGGCCTATTTTCCATGGATGGCATAAAGGTCTCTTACAAAAAATTTGTTGAATTGATGGAGTATGTTGGACCTTGTTACGATTACAAAAGTTGGATCCGAATTGTTCGATATAAAAAAATTATGTGTAGGTATGCACTCTCAAAAAATTATATTCAACAAAAAGACAATGAGAAAAGTAAAAGAGTGGCTATATACATTGATAGAAGGCCAAAAGCATCAGGGAATATTGTAGGTTTTATAAATAGCACGCGATATCTGTCAACTATTAAGCAACCCAATTGTGTATTTGAGGCACATGAGGGAAATCATGAATTTGTATGTGTGATAAAATCAATAAGTGCAGGGGAAGAGTTTCTTATTGATTACAATTTGAATCGCATAGATACAAATGATGTCACTATCATGCAGGTGCAAGTACACACTATATACCATTAAATAATTGAGTTTTGTTTCTAGCAACATTTAGAGAGTCTCCTCGCCATCCACCTCATCTCCATCATCATCTTCTAATGAAATTTATTAATGTAGTCCTTTCTAATTATTGGCTAACCTTAAATAATAACACTGGGCCATAATATGGAGCAACCACGTAGAGGGGACAATGATGATCCTGCATGAACTTCTTCCCACTAGGTAAACGTCTTTGTTATTGTACTAAAAATTAGATAGAAGAAAAATGTTAAATAGTGTTTTTTATTATATTCTTTTCATCACTATTTCAGATTAATTCTAATAGCATTAGTACTATTGTTGTAATAGACAGGTGGTCAACAAAGAAAGGGAAAGGAACCCACTGTCCCTGAAGATGAGTCCTTTGATGAGGACCTAGCTGTTGATTTTGTTACTTGTGATTACCTAGCCTTTGTAGTTAAAAAATGCCACCAAAAACTTGGAAAAATAGTGGCTGAATTGGCATCTATATTCCCTTCAACTACTAAGTCACAAAAGAGGGCAACTAAATTGATGCACCTATCTCAAAATTATAGAGTAAGTATTAATGTAATTTTTAATGATAACACAAGTTCAATAATAGTTTTTATGTTATACTAGTCTTTTATGTCATTAAAAAATAGGTGGATGCATTTCTTTTATAGCTTTTTTTGCATAATTTTGATCCTCATGGCCATGATGAGGGTACTGCAGCTAGTTCAAGTAGATCACATGTTGGACTATTTTTTTTATTCTCTAGCAATATTGTCCATGCTAATCACTACTTTTATTATGCTCTAACAATCTTATTCTTCAGCACGTGTCAATGATCATTTACTATTGCCACCTCATATGATGGTAGGCTCAGATGTACTACATCTTGCAATGTCAACAATGTGTAGCATGGCCATAGATGCCATCTCACCACATACTCGTACACAGATTTTATTTTCTCTTTCATTATATATATGTTTATTTCCATTGAAGTACTCTTTCTTAGGGGCATTTTGTAATGGATTCAATTTAGGTAATAGGAGATACATCACTTGATGGTAAATTTCCTAGATATACTCATATTCCTAGTATGGGAACAGTGAAGGATTGCATATTTCTTTTGAGTGACGAAGGAGTTCCCTTGAAAATAGAAAAACTTCCAAGTACTTTAAAGATTGGACCTTTGTTTTACTATACTATCGTATGTTAATTACACCTTGCATTCAATATGAGAAGCTTACATCTATTGTATTCTTATTTTATACTATTATATCCTTTGACTAATGATCCCATGATTATTTTTCATGGAATGATAGTTTTTATGATAAACTTAGTGATGAGTGTTTGCGGATATTCAGGCCCACCATCTCTACAGGGTGGAACATCATATCTAAACTAAAACCCCAATCCACAATTTTGATTTTATATCATTTCTAGGATAGTTATCATTACATCCATTTCTTAAACTATATTAAAGGTAATTTCACTTCATTTTTGAATCTAACATTGTCTTTTTTCTTAAAAGGTGGAAAACCCAAGATATAAAGTTAAAGGATGTTGGCGTACAGAGTATGACAAACTTATTTGGACCTCATGCATTTGAGAAGGTTAAGCTCCTTCAGAGAGTCAGGTTCTATTTGAGGTATATTAGGGACCAGTACAGGTGTACATTATCCAAAAACCCAAAGTACTAGTTCCCCCCTTGCATTCCTGACAAAGAGTGGGAAAAACTTATTCTGGATGCGAATAAGAAAAATGAAATAAAAAAAAGAAATACACCACCAGACAATAGAAGAAGGTATGTGATACTGTTAAGAATGTAATTGTGTACTAAATACTCTTCATATTTATACGAACTAACATATTTCAATCTCTTCATAGATTGCCTGACACATCAAAGGAAACAAAGGCAAGACTACAAAAGCATGGCCAACACAAGCTAGGCTCTGGCGGTTATTCCAAACTTGCTGCACAAGTTGTAAGTGTTAATATTGTCAGAATTAAATGAGGAAAAATACAATCTGTAGATGGCTTTTAACACTAAAAATAATAATTTGATCTTTTTTGTTTTGAAGAAACAATGAAATAAAATTTGATGATACCAAGAACAAATGTAGGGTGCAGAGTTCAATATAAGTCTCACAAAAGAGGACAAGAGAATTGGCTTCCAACAAGGCTACAAAGCTATGACAAAAAGAATAAGAAGTGCACAAGGTTCTACTAATGGATCCATCATGGTAAGTAAGCTAAATAGATGATATTTCAAATTTAATTATTTACCAATTACTTTATTTGATGTTAAGTTCCAACATAAAGTGAGTAAATTTGTTTTAAGTAAGAAAACAATGATAACATGAATGCATATTAAATTGAAATGCAACATGCCGATTCTGGCCCTACACATTCTGTGTGTGATGATGACAATGAGGATGTGCATCAGAGTAATATAAGTAAACATCATAAATTGATTGGTGTAGTAATAAAAATTTAATTGTAATTGGTGTTTGGATTAATGTAACAATTTGTATTGCAGTTGTAGAGAGTGTAGAGGCTATTGTTAATGAGTAGGTTGAGGTTGAGGCCAAGGCTAGACAAAATGATGTCGATGTTGATGATGTGACTAGATCAAGTAAAGAGCTATATGATTATGGCCTTTAAAGTACTGAAATACTTTTAAAAAATTTAATGTTTTTAATTATAATAAAATGTTTTTAATTTAACCCTTTTATATGTTATTGCAGATGACCCCCCTTTGAATCAACAAAGAACTAGGTGTGCATTGATATCTAATCAGAGGGGAGATGATCATGATGATATCGATGCTCCTCTTAGTGATTACTTCTTAAAAATAAGAAATCAAAAGAAAAAAAGAAATGATTGTCATCTATGCACCTTAATTGATAATGACTGATTTTTATATGCCAATGAATTTAATTATGTGGTATTGAATGTTCATAAATTTTATAATGTGTTAATGAATGTTAATGAATGTTATCATGTGATAATTAATGAATGTTACATTTTATTAATGTGTTAATGAATGTTAATGAATATTATCATGTGATAATTAATGAATGTTACATTTTATTAATGGATGAAATAATGAATGAATGTTAGATGTTAACTAGGAGTTTAGAGTGATGTTAGGGGGGGTGGGGCCAAATGAGCTTCCACCTTCATGTGGTTGGCCCTATTTAGTACAAAATATAAAACTATTCTCGAAACAAAGTGAAGCTCAATAAGATTGTTCCTTATATAGGGTGTCAAGTGTAGCCTTTATCCCACTCTCAACATTGCAAGGCTTCATGTGGTATTCTCAGATTGGTTTCGCCATCTCCCACTGACATATTGTCTTTCTCCTAAGAACTCTTACCGAGCTCTGATACATGGATGAGCATAAGATGTCCCTTATAGGCTACACATATATAATATGGTAGATCTAGGGAAAAAATATACTACAACATAGAATGAGTCAACTTGAATCAATAGTTTCTTCATTCACAATGAAAATTCAAATTACAAGCCATATTTTAGATTTAATATTCATATTCATCTTCATCATGATCATAGCCATCATGGTCAATATTTGGTTCAACTTCATTTGAACCACACTCCATGTCGGATACCATTAGACATGGAGTGTGGTCATACCAATGTTACCATAATAATGAGTTAGCCTATAAAATTATGAATAAAATACCTCATGTATCGTATTTATAATACTGCAGGTGCACCTAGGATTGGCCCAAGCACCCAAGTTCCTACCAACGGAACTGAAGTCAAACCCAGAGGAGAAAAAAGGTAGAACTAGAACCCAACTTCAAACAAAGAACTCGATGACTTAGATTTTTTCTAATTCAAGTTTATTTCTGAATTCTTATCCAATTCCAACCTGATTATTCCATATTTTATTTTCCAATTTTCCTTCTTCCTCACTCAAAATAAAATATCTTTCCTTCTATGCCTCTATATCAAAATGAAGTGATGGATCCCTTTGAATAGAGATCTCTTTTCTAAGAGACGTGGCTTTCTATTTAAACTGTAAGTGTTGCTTTATACTTATTAATAAAGGTAATGATTATTAGTTATGTTGTTATTTCCTTTTACTAATTGTGCTATTTCAAGGATCACTACGCATGACTTGGTTAAGATGATGAATGTTGTCAATGCCTTTATTAGCAAGGAATCACCACCCACCATTAATGAATATTAATGATCATTGTCTCCTAAGGGTAATCATTATTTTCATATGCTGATCACCCAAGTCTTTGGTTGTGATTTGCATGTTGTGAGGTTTGTTAGAAGTGGGGGTATGACATGTTTGTTGGATTATAACATATTGACACTTACACCATGAAGAACACAAATGATTAAACACAAAGAGAGGACCAACTAACCCATCTTATGGTCAATCTATATCACATTGAGAAACAATGTCAAGACTCAAGAATCAAAACAAGAAAATAATGAATGTGAAGCTTACATAGGTAAACAAAATTTTAACTCTGGAAATTATTCAATCTAGCCAATTCATCTATACTAGAACTCAATGAATTCAGGATACATCAAATAGAAAAAAAAATTCTTCAAGACCATGAATGATCAACAACATTCCATGCTTATATTGAAAAGATTTTACATCAAAAACAAAAACACTAATCTATATTATCATTAAGCCATAAAATATGTCTTTAAAGTTTAGAAGCATCACAAAAACTATCAAGAAACATAGTACTATCCAAAAAAAATACCCTCCAAATGATTATGATTATGTTGATGTTGATGTCTATAATTTATGTCTAATGATTATGATGATGTTGATGTTGATGTCTATAATTTATTTCACTTACTAATGCTTTCCTAGATAGAATTTTGAATTGCTAGGCTAGAGAACGCTTTCAAAGTTTAGGGTCTGTTCTACATGATACTCTTAGTTATAGCTCAAATACAACTCAACATATTTTTTATGCTAGGAAACCCACTGCAAAAACTCATCCGTAGGTGAAATTTAATGGTGTGAATCTTGCCATTGTTAATGTTATTACTTTTCCTCATGTTTCATATTTGTGAAAATGTTTCTTGGCACTATCTTCTTTTTCAATTCCTATATTTGCATCTTTTTAGATCATTAAAATAAGCATTACATGTCTTTTTTCAAATTTTATTCTAACACTATATTATAACTTATTCTTATTACAATGTTCTTTGTTGTGGGGTAGGAGATCTATCTTCATTGTCTTCATTGTGGGGGACAATGTAGATTTCTTTGACAAATAGCAGGTCTTCTTTAGTATCTTATAATAACATGCTAAACTAACAAAGGTGTTATTTGCATTTAATCTACCAATTACTAATAGATTGAGCATATTATTACTATGCTTAATGTTCCATTTAAAGGCATTTAACACAAAAAAAAAATTTACAAAACTGAACCAATGGCATGTTTACAACAAAGGTCTCCAAACTGATTTCTTTCCCTTTCAATGGTTTCCAAGATGTGTTGAGGAGTTTTCTCCTTATTTAATGTTAACTGTTCCTGCACAATCCACTCATACAATAGTGAAATTCTATGTGTAAGGGATGGTTGATAGTGCTCCTCAAGGGAAGGGGGATTGTGAAAGACTTGTTATCATTGTATTGTGTATTTCTAATATGTTTGGATGCAGTATAGACCAGAAAAATGAAGGATCAGTCACTGATTGTATGATAATCTAGTTTTCAAGGGTCACTGGTTGAGGGGACAAGCAAGGTATAGATTATTGGGCCATTGGAGGACCCTATTTCTTTGTATTAATTTCTATTCAAATTGGATGCATGGATTTCTTGTGAATTATCAACTATTGTGTATCCTGCAACTGCATTTGTAAATCTGCATATACTTTTCTAGGGTTGTAAGCCATTTAGGGATCAAAATAGATAAAATAAATCAAAATCATTCTTTATCCTATTTCCTTTTAACAAAATCTCAACTATCAATGATAAAATACATTTGATGCCCTAAGCTGTCAATACAAATGGCTGATAGGAATAGTCCCAAGAGATAACTGAGAAGGGGGGTGGTGAATCAGTTATCTACAGGTTTCAATTCTTTATCCAATTAAGTATACTTAAACATAAAGCATAAAAAAAATCAAAGAACACTTCAACACAACACCAATATTTTAGTTATGGGGAAACCAGAATAGGTAAAAACCCCAGTGGGAATTGACACCCACTAATATTCTATACTAGTGTATTATGATCCTTGTTAGAAGATCCTTAACCATGTTAGGAGTTTCTTTACAATATATTTAGTATAGTAGACATGGTCAAGGGTCGTACCATGTTAGGAGTCTTTTACAATTAACCCTTTTAGGGGTGAGGACACACAGTCGAAGAGCACACTGCTCAAATGGGTGAAGGCTACAACCTTCTAAATAACAGATACACACTATATCTGGATCTTGGTGAACTATGCTTTGACCTGCTATTTGGATTAGTTCCAATGTATAGCACAAATACTTTACTTGGACACATAGACCTTCTTCTGATGGCTCAACACTTTGTACACTCTACTCTGCTCTTCACAATCAAATATGAACCATGCTGTAGCAATCACAAATGACTGCCTATAAATATCTTTCCTCTAAATGATATAATCAAGTTGGCCTATTACAACCATTTTGAGATCATTATAGATAATTCATAACAAACTCCAATAATAATTCAATCAGCTCTACTAAGTATGCAACACATTCTGGGATGTGTCCAATAAGATAATTGTAGACGCGCGCTACACACGGTCGACTCTACCAAAACAACTGGATCTTTCTCGTCAAGATGAATTACCTCATGTTCTCTTAACCAAACCTTACTAACTCTTCTCCAAGCTCTAATCCAAAGGCACATATCGAAATGGGAGGTGCAACTCTAGAACCAATATAATCTCTATTAGCTCTTCTAAACAAACACAAGAAACTGCTACTGGTGAATAATGACTGCATAACTTAACTTCTATTGATCATTAGACTCTACGTCCATGAATGTAACATCACTAATATGTCTTCATCACATATCCAAATGTGCAAGGCTCCATGCTATTATATAGACAACCATTCATAGAACACTACCTATTACTCTATCAGGAACACTGTTGACATAAGCTACTATATAACTATCTATACTAACAGTTAACCTCTGCACCCATGATATCATACTGATAACATGTCCATGCTACATATACTAAAATCTTACTAAATAAGTCTTCCATGCATACTACTTACCATATGTTGCCATCAAAGACAGACATACAATCAGCACTGGCTTGTTGGCAAATCTCCAACAATCTCCTCCTTTGGCATTGATGGTAACATATGGAATGAAAAACTCCACCAATCCAAATGAACATTTCTTTTATAACATTCTCCATTTCCTCTTCAAAACTCCCCCAAAGATGAATCCTCCATCTACTGTAATGTTCTTCAACATTATCCATTTCCTTAACTGAGCTACTTCCATAACTGAATACTACTCCCCCTTAGTATATTACTCCTCCTTTTACTTCTATTTTTCATGACTATATATTACTCCCCCTTTGAAATCAATGGAAAAGGGTGCCAATCAGTTTAAGCATTGGTACTACTCCTGAAGTAGAGTATTCAACCATCCATCAGTCCCTAAGGACTGATGCTCTTTCTTCTTTTTTCTAAGCAAAATTAGGGAAGGAAATTACTCCCAACTTCTTCCTAAGATGCTCAAAAGTATCCTTTGGAAAGGGCTTTGTGAATATGTTTACTAATTGATCTTTAGTACTCACATAGTCCACCTTGACTTCTTTCTCTACCACTTTCTCTCTTAGGAAGTGATACTTGATCTCAATGTGTTTTGTCTTTACATGCATCACATGAATTTTTGACATGTTGATAGTGCTAGTGTTATCACAATGAATAATAATAGGATAATCAATCTGAATTCCAAAATCCTTTATCATTTGCTTGATCCAAACAATTGTAGAACAATTCAAGGCTTCTTCAACATACTCTACTTCTATTGTTGACTGAGAAATGCAATTTTTTTTCTTGCTTGTCCAAGTGACAAGTCTGTCACCAAGAAACATTGCTCCACCTAATGTACTCTTTCTGTCATCAACGCATCCTACCCAATTTGCATTAGTATACACATGAAGCTCAACATTTTCTAAATTAGGATACCATAGACCATAGTCTATAGTTCCTTGCAAGTATTTGAATATCATTTTTACTGCCATGAGGTGACTTTATTTAGGCTTTGCTACAAATATTCCAACTATGCCAACTGCATTGGAAATATCAGGTCTAGTTTGAGAAAGATAAATGAGTTTGCCAATCATAGATTTGTACAATGTTATATCTACTGCTGGCAAGTCATCTTCTTCTATAAGCTAGCATCTAGTTATCATAGGTGTCCCTACTAGATTGAAATCATCCATCTTGAATTTCTTCAATATCTCTTTCACATACTTGGACTGATTAATGAAAATACCTTTCTCTGTTTGCTGCACATTCAATCCCAAAAAGTACTTGATAGGTCCAATCATGCTCATCTCAAATTCTCTATGCATCTCCTTAGAAAATTCAATGCTAAGTTTGTCATTACCTCCAAAGATAATATCATAAAAAAATATAGCTACAAGTAGTAGTCCTTCAGATGTCTCTCTTATGAATAGGTTACAATTTGCTACTCCTTTTTTGAATCCAATCTTTGTTAGATATCCATCAAGTCTCTCATACCAAGCTCTAGGGGCTTGCTTAAGTCCATAGAGGGATTTCTTAAATCTGCATACCATATCAAGTCTATCTAATAGGGTAAATCCTTATGGCTTCTCAATATATACTTCTAATATTAATTCACCATTCAGGAATGTTGACTTTGTTGGAGCTTTTCCTTGCAGGACCAAACTTGAATCAATAGGTGGGCTTGAATCTCAGGTTAGGCACTCAAGTTTGACAAGAAAATAGTCCAATTGATGAGGATAGAGAACATCCTCCTTCTTCTTTGACCTCCACATCACTCAGGTGGGTCTGCACACTCGAGACACCTCATGATAAATAATAGGCTCATAGATAGATTATTGTGGAATAGTCTTCAAACCCCTTCAGGTAAATATACCCCAATGAAGCCAATTCATATGTAATAGCCCTACTTGCATAGAATGAGCCTAAAGACTAGAGAGAACCTCCTATTACTACTACCAACATGAAAGGGAAAGGTATTGGTAAGGATGAATTTTGTGTTTGATGACTAAAAGGTGATTATATAGTCGAGACTAGACCAGTGCCTAATCCTTTGGGTAGAAGAGTCTAACATAAATCAACAGAGGGATTTTAAGGAAATACAATGATTTGACTTACAAACCACATAGAGTTTGGATTGAGCTCCTTACAAACTATCCCCTCAATCCTAGATTATTATCATCAAGATCTCAATAGATGTGTTCATTCCCTAAAATTGCACATAAGGATTTAATCCTTTCCTTGAAAGAAACTCATGCAATAATTAGAATAGCTATCTTACAACTAGTATGCTCTATATGCCTTACAAATAGAAACATACAAGAATAAACATAAAGCAAAGAGACAATAATAGAACTAGGATAGAAAGAATATTGTATTTCATGAAAGTGTATCAATACATACAAGGGAAAACACTTCACTCAAAGACTCAGAATGAGAATCTGCTATAGACTGGTTTTCTCAGCATTAAGAAAATGGAACCAGAGAATGGAATCCCTTGGATTTCCAAAGACTAGAACCAGGAACCAAAGACTAGAGATCACAGAACTAGGAAGACCAAAAATCTTGCAACCCTTACAAAATCAGAACTCTTACTACTTATACCACTAGCCATCTTGGGATCCTCAAAGAGGATGCAACAAGCTATAGATGACTAGGGTTAAGGCTTCAACTACCCAACCAAGAATTACATCAAAATTTTAAAATTCCCTGGAGGGAAAACTAAGCACATGTCTATCAGACCAAGGATGATCTTTGCACTTGAGAAGAATCTCTAAGAAGGATAGGAAGATCATAAACTTACCATGCAAACCAAACTAATCAGCTCACCTACAACCTACCTCAAGCACAAAAATAGTCCTTTATAGAGCACCAAAGTCTCAGCAATTAACTGTCAAGCATTGTAGACCACATGACCACACCAGTACTCAGGATTAATTCTACCAAACCTGGCTACCCAAGCATTCAATACCAGTTTCTTATGGTTGGAAAATCACATTGATATTCAAATCTATAGACAAATGACTACATTCATGGTGCTAGACACATATCAATAGGAAGTAATCAAAATCAGATCAAATTTTACACCTCTGTCGTTAGATCCTTACTTTCCCAAGCTCAGCAACTTTACATTTATTTTTAGTGGCACAGTCGCGCGGTCATTTACCTATCCGCCATAGGAATCCTGATTTCATTTTATGCTTGGTCGCATGATTGCAAGGTACCAAATTAACCCTTGCGATCATGCGACCGCAGTCTCATAGCCCTATGGTCGACGGTCACAAACCCCATAAAAAGGCTCATAACTCTACAACAGTGATGTCTCATAGTTTTCACATGATTGCATAGTCAAGAAAAGAGCTATTTGAACATGCACCATGCTTCAACTCTTTACCACCGCTACCACTACTAACACAATAGGTTTGTCGCATGATCACATAGCATGAAACTCACTCATACGAACATGCACCAAACCGTTAACATTCACCACTATTTCCTACCCTTGGTTATCAGACCCACGATGCATATCCACTTTGTTAACCTACTGACCAATCAAAAACCATACATGCCAACACCGAGCAAGTGGCCCCACCAAGAAACTACCACATCACCACCACATCGACCAATCAAGAATGCCCACACCACCACCTACCAGCAGGCCCCAACATAATGTGGCACCCTTGTTGCATGATCACATGGCCAAGAGATGGCCCTTGTGATCATGTGACAAGGCCACAAGACTACCACCTCAGTGCCCAGTCTGCTAGCAGGACCACAATACTTCCATCACTAATGGGCCCCAACAATAGGTGTCAATCGGTTGCATCATCACATGTCAAAAAACTCTGACATGCGATCATGCGACAACCAACCCCAGGCCACCACATAACCACCAATGGGAGAACTGCCAATCTGCCAATGGGCCCCACGTGCAAGGAAGGAACTAGTCACATGGTTGCATGTCAGAAAAGTCTGACATGAAATCATGCAACAACCAATCATTTTAAAGCCCTTGAAGACCTGGGCTCACCATTCGATCGCACTTGCACACTTAAGACTGACGAACAAGGAGTGTCAGCAAAAGGTAAGAAATGCAAGGTCAAAAACATATAGGGTTTTCAGTGAAAGATCGAAAACATCCAGGGTTTTCACAATGGCGAAGGATCAAAAACATCTAGGGTTTTCATGCAGGCCAAAAAGGTAGAAAACATCATGGATTTTGAAAAACATTGTGGGTTTTTGACACTTTGGCAAATTTTGAAACTATTTCCTGCAAACCTTAAAACTTGGATATCTCCCTAGATTTTATGATTTTGGAGATGCGATCTGAACTGGAGCAAGGTGATACATTAAAGAGCATGGAGCAAAGAGCACAAACCATGAAACATTATGGATTATTTTTGCACACTAAAACAAGCTTGCAGTAGGGTGGGACAACTTCACAAAACTTTGTACGGAAAAAAGGTCATTTTCAAAGGATTTTTGCTATGACTGGAAAATGTCCCAACAGTCGCTCTATCTGAGGATGCATGCCTATTGTAGGCATGGCAAGAATCCAGATCTCTGGGAGAAGAAGACCACCTACTAGGAAAAACATAGAGACCTCAAAAAACACAGGGAACAGATAGGAAAGGGAAACTATTCAAAAAATGTACATTTTTTAGAAAAACCTACAGCAACAAACAAGAGTCAGTTCTTGCCTTTGTCAAAAATCTAATTCTCATTTCTTCCTTCATGTGGCACATCAGACATTCTATTTTCATTTGTTTCAATAGGAGTGTCAACATGTTCAACCAACATATCATGAAGAACAAAGTAGCTATCTTCATAGTGCATGTAAAATTTATTGGCACTCTCTCCATCTTTCTCACTATGAAAGTATGATTCAACACGCCAATGATCAGTATCATCAGATAAGAACCTATTCTTCTCTACTGACTCATGTATGCTATCAATTAGAAACACAAAAGCCTCATACTCTACCTACAGAAAGGCCTCATTCATATTCTAACCTTGCATTCCCTTAGGTGTAGCTGGCTGGACCTCGGATGAATAATTAGACTGATACTGATAGATGGAAAATGGGCATCTTGATTCAACTAAATCTGAGACCTCCACATGTTCTTCAAACAAAGGATTGATAACTCCATGCAATGCACCATGTTGAACATCATGACAAAAAATGGGCTGATAATCATCATAGTCTTCATCATATAAAGTGTTAGTGAACACTTTAAACTCACTACCCATTTTAGGATTATTTAATAACCCATCACTTAAACCTTCATATTCAAACTCACTGACATCGCATTGAATTATCACTTCCTTATCTTCATACTCCTCACTGAAGGAGTGTTCATTTCCACCTTTACTTTCTTCTTCCCATGATGCATCCGATTCATATGAGGATACATCAACATCACTTCCTTCATCATCCTCACTTGAATAACCACTGAAATCACACTCAGACATCTCTAAATGAATGGAGGATCCTGCACACCTTGATTTTGATTCCTACTCACTGCCACAATTTGAATACTCTGACAAAACTTCATCAGAAGAAGTACCCTTAGAATTAGATATTGGTTGCTCTGAAATACAACTTGTATTCCCTTTTTTCTGATGATCTTTTCACAACTCATTCCATTCATCATTATCAGAAAACTCCTCTAAGAACAACAACTTGAATTCAGTCAAAGAAGAGATGCATTTTAGGGGCAGATTTAGATACCAATTAGATGCAACACCTTTGAGGGATCTCCCAAAAAATATCATACTAACATCCTCATCAAAAATCTGATATTCTATAATAAATCTATAGAATGCTATGACATGCTTCACTACTGAATCAGACTGGCAATCAAAAATAGGAATCAGATCTAAAAGTTCACCAGGGAAAGAATGAGGGGACTTTGGAAGAACATAACTCAAAGGTATATCCAACTTGACAAACCCCAGCCACCTAGATTGGCTTTTCCCTTGATTATCCATTGGATTTGAAACAAGATGAGAGCCACTCATCTTATCTCAATCTTCCCTTTATACTAGCACTGAATACTTGATAGGGAAACATTGTAATCATAAATACCTAGAAGTTTTACAGTAGAAAAATTTGTTGACTGGGAAGACATGGCAGATCTAGAGCTCACCATGCAGCTCCATCGGGTTCTTTGATATATAGATTTGCCACCTCCTTGAAGAGGAAGATATTACAATGATTTTGTATCTTCTTCCAATCAATACACAGAACTTCACAAGGTTCACTACTTATTACAAATTGCACTGATCAAACAAAGAAAAATCAAGGCTGCCACTCACAACTAGGTGAGAAAATTTAGCAAATGCTTGTTTGTTCATCTGAGTCTTTCCAATGGTTCCCCAGCAGAGTTGCCATTTTGTTGGAGCTTTTCCTTGCAGGACCAAACTTGAATCAATAGGTGGGCTTGAATCTCAGGTTAGGCACACAAGTTTGACAAGAAAATAGTCCAATTGATGAGGATACAGAACATCCTCCTTCTTCTTTGAGCTCCACATCACTCAGGTGGGTATTGCCTTATCTACACACTCGAGGCACCTCATGATAAACAATAGGCCTTCAGATAGATTATTGTGGAATAGTCTTCAAACCCCTTCAGGTAACTGTACCCCAATGAAGCAAATTCATATGCAATAGCCCCACTTGCATAGAATGACTCTAAAGACTAGAGAGAACCTCCTATTACTACTACCAACATGAAAGGGAAAGGTATTGGTAAGGATGAATTTTGTGTTTGATGACTGAAAGGTGATTATATAGAAAAGACCAGACCAGTGCCTAATCCTTTGGGTAGAAGAGTCTAACATAAATCAACAGATGGATTTTAAGGAAATATAATGATTTGCCTTAGAAACCACATAGAGTTTGGATAGAGTGCCTTACGAACTATCCCCTCAATCCTAGATTATTATCATCAAGATCTCAATAGATGTGTTCATTCCCTAAAATTGCACATAAGGATTTAATCCTTTCCTTGAAAGAAACTCATGCAACAATTAGAATAGCTACCTTACAACTAGTATTCTCTATATGCCTTACAAATAGAAACATACAAGAATAAACACAAAGCAAAGAGACAATAATAGAACCAGGATAGAAATAGTATTATATTTCATGAAAGTGTATCAATACATACAAGGGAAAAATCTTCACTCAAAGACTTAGAATGAGAATCTGCTATAGACTAGTTTTCTTTGCATTCAACATCAAGAAAATGGAACCAGAGAATGGAATCCTTTGGATTGCCAAAGACTAGAACCAAGAACTAAAGACTAGAGATCACAGAACTAGGAAGACCAAAAATCTTGGAACCCTTACAAAATTAGAACTCTTACTACTTATACCACTAGCCATCTTGGGATCCTCAAAGAGGATGCAACAAGCTATAGATGACTAGGGTTAAGGCTTCAACTACCCAACCAAGAATTACATCAACATTTTAAAATTCCCCATAGGGAAAGCTTAGCACACGTCTATCAGACCAAGGATGATCTTCACACCTGAGAAGAATCTCTAAGAAGGATAGGAAGATCATAAACTTACCATGCAAATCAAACTAATCAGCTCACCTACAACCTACTTCAAGCACAAAAATAGTCCTCTACACAGCACCAAAGTCTCTGCAATTAGCTATCAAGCATTTCAGACCACACCGCACCAGTACCCAGGATTGATTCTAGGAAACTCGGCCACCAAAGCATTCAATACCAGTTTCTTACAATTGGAAAATCACTTTGACATTTGAATCTATAGAGAAATGACTACATTCATGGCACCAGACACATATCAATGGCTAGCAATCAAAATCAGATCAAATTTTACACCTCTGCTGTCAGATTCTTACTTTCTCCAGCTCAGCAACTTTACATTTATCTTTAGTGGTGCAGTTGCACGGTCATTTACCTACTCACCACAGGAATCCTGGTTTCATTTTATGCTTGGTCACATGATCACAAGGCACCAAATTAACCCTTGCGATCATGTGACCATAGTCTCATAGCCCTACGGTCGATGGTCACAAACCCCCTAAAAAGTCTCATAACTCCACAACGATGACGTCTCATAGTTGTCACAAGATCTCATAGTCAGGAAAAGGGCTATGCAAACATGCAACATGCTTCAACTCTTTACCACTGCTACCACTGCTAACATGATAGGTTTTTCGCATGATCACATAGCATGAAACTAGCTCATGCAAACATGCACCAAACTGTTAACATTCACCACTATTTCCTGCCCTTGGTTATCGGACCCATGATGCATATCCACTTTGTTACCCTACAAACCAATCAAAAACCATACACACTAGCATCGAGCAAGTGGCCCCACCAAGAAATTGCCACATCACCACCACATTGACCAATCAGGAATGCCCACACCACCACCTACCACCGAGCCCTAGCACAATGTGGCACCCTTGTCGCATGATCCCATAGCCAAGAGATGGCCCTTGCGATCATGCGATAAGGTCACAAGACCACCACCTCTATGCCCAGTCTGCCAGTGGGACCACAATACTTCCATCACCAATGGGCCCTAGAAACAGGTGTCAATTAATCACATCATCGCATGTCATAAAACTCTAACATGTGATCATGCGACAACCAACCATAGGCTACCACATAACCACCAGCAGGACCACTGCCAGTCCACCAACGGGCCCCATGTGCAAGGAAGGAACCAGTTGCATGGTCACATTTTAGAAAACTTTGACATGCGATCATGCAACAACCAATCATTTTAAAGCCCTTGAAGACCCGAGCCCACCATCCAATCGCACTTGTGCACTTAGGACCAACGAACAAGGAGTGTCGGCAAAAGGGAAGAAATGTGAGGTCGAAAACACATAGTGTTTTCGATGAAAGATCAAAAACATCCAGGATTTTCACAATGGAGAAGGATAAAAAACATCCAGGGTTTTCATGCAAGTCAAAAAGGTAGAAAACATCATAGGTTTTCAAAAACATTGTGGGTTTTTGACACTTTGGCAAACTCTAAAACTATTTCCTGCAAACCTTAAAACTTGGATATCCCCCTAGATTTTGTGATTTTGGAGATGTAATCTAAACTAGAGAAAGGTGATACATTAAAGAGCATGGGGCTAAGAGTGCAAACCATGAAACATTATGGATTTTCTTTGCACACTAAAACAAGCTTGCAGCAGGGCGGGACAACTTCACAAAACTTTGCAGGGAAAAAAGGTCATTTTCAAAGGATTTTTGCTATGACTCAAAAATGACCCAACAGACTTAACATCCATCTGATAAACTTTGAAGTTTTTGAATGTTGCATAGGCTAGAAACAACTTAATAGCTTCTAATCCTCTTAGTAGTGCAAAAGTGTTTGAATAGTTAATGCCTTCTTTCTACGCATATCCCTTACACACTAATCTTGCCTTGTTTCTTACTACTGTACCATCTTCATTCATCTTGTTTCTACATATCCATTTTGTTCCAATCACATTCTTATCACTAGGTCTTGGGACTAGTTCCCAAGTATCATTTTTTATAATCTGATCTAGTTCTTCTTTCATAGCATCATGCCAATCTAAATCATTGCATGCATCTTCAACACTTAAGGGTTCAATCTGAGATAGTAAACATACCACCTCATTGCTTGTAGAACTCTTTTTTGTTGATCTTGTTGTGACTTTTTCACTCTGATCTCCAATGATGTCATCCTTAGAATGATGTCTAGATGTAAACTTTGGAGCTTTGGGTGATACTATCTTATCTTCCTTAGGATTTTCCTCTTCACTTTTCTCAGGGAAATTGAATAACACATCAATACTATAAAACATTTCTTCAATAACTGTCTCACTAGTGGAGGGTCTAGGTTCTTTTTCAATCATGGGTGAGTAACCATGATATCTTTCTTGAACCATAAACTTTTCATCAATCTTAACATGAGCACTTTCAATGATCTTTTTCAATCTCAAATTGAAACATCTATAAGCTTTACTTTTAGTAGAGTAACCAAGGAAAATACCTTCAACACTTCTTGCATCAAAATTTCCTATTGCTTCATCTCTCTTGATGTAGTAGTTTCTTCCAAAGATTCTAAAGTATTTTACTGTGGGAACATTACCAAACCATAGCTCATATGGTGTTTTGTCTATGCCAGGCCTTAATTGAATTCTATGGATGGTATAGACTGTTGTATTGATTGCATCTCTCCAATAGGTATGTGCCACTTTTCCTTCAATCATGATGGTGCACAGTGTATCAAGGATGATCCTATTCCTTCTCTTTACAATTCCATTCTACTGAGGGGTTCATGGTGTACTCAACTACCTCTTGATGCCATGTTCTTTGTAGTACTCATAGAATCTTTCAAAGGTGAATTCTCCTTCTCTATCTAATCTCAAACATTTTATCTTTAGTCCAAATTCATTTTCAACCTTAGCTTTGAATATTTTGAACTTCTCAAATGATTCTGACTTAGCTTTTAAGAATGCAACCCACATCATCCTAGAATGGTCATCAACAAATAGAATGAAATACCTTTCACCATAGTATGATCTTGTTTGAGTTGGACCACATAGGTTTGTATGAATCAGATCTAGTTTGTTCTCTGTTGAATTGAGCTTTCTCCTAAATGAGTTTCTTACATGCTTTCCCATCACACATTCCCTACATATAGTATTATGTGTGTGAAAATTGTACCTAGCTACAAACACAACACTTTAGTAAAACATTAGAGGTTAGCAAAATCAAAAATCTACAATATAAATGAAACTAAGCTAACCGGGCGATTTATTGCCTTCTAGTAGGTGCGAGTATGATATTCTTAGATTAGACCAAGATCAATAACAATACAACACCTAAATGAAAGATTTGAATGCATATGAAAGCAAGGATATGAATGCAAATTAATCCTTTTTGGGGGGGGATTTTAAATGAAATAAGATATGAAAAACTTGATATGAAACTAGTCTAAGATGAATTGAAATTGATATGCAAATTGATCTAAAAATAATATGCTATGCTATGAAATACTATGCAAAAATATGAAAACAAGAAATCATCTCACAAAAATTTCCTATTCGCAAGAGCTTGATTCTTTAGATGTCAATTCGCCAGCGTGATTATGAAAATTCTAGAGATATCGATGAATTGAAAGCTTGAGGGATGTAAATTTGAGAGATGTAAGATGAATTGAAAGCTTCAGGGATGCAAAAGTTGTAAGACTTGAAGAGACAGATTGAATGTGTAGCGAGATTAAAGATGCAATATCAAGAAGACCTTTATGAAGAGCTGAGCCTTGTTTTTATAGAAATCCAGGGCTTTAGGATGCACTGAGAAAATCCATAAATCACTCTTGATAAACTCAAGTTGAGTTTTGAGTTAACAAGAAATTAAGAATAAATAAACTCATAAAATCATGCAAAAGCAGTTTTTATCTCAAAATAGAGTTTAGTTTTTTTCAAGTCATCATCAAATGTTGAGTTTAGAAAGTTAACAAATTGAAATTGAAAATTGACTTAAAGTTAACTGCTTTTTTTATTGTGCATGATTTAATATGAATTAATTTAATAAATAAAGTGATTTATTTTCCACTTAACTAATTTTGAATTAAAATAATTGATTTATGGGTTAATCAATTATTAAATCAAACTTTATTCCAATTAAATCATTAAATTTGATAATTTTGATTTTAAATCAATTAAATAAATATTCAATTGATTATTTATAGGAATTTTGATTTATTGTCAAAATAAAAACAATATTAATTAGGAATAAATGCAATCAAATCTAATTAAATAATTAAGTGGCAGAATTAAATTAATTAATTAAATATTCATCATATTCAATTAATCAACTTTAGGATAAATAATGACATTTATCACCACATTATATTCAATTAAAGACAATTATGATAAATTAGGAATATTCAAGGAATATTCCCTGATGTAGAATTAAGATAATCAATTAGGTTTTTGATAAACTGATGTGCAGATGTGCCTTAGGTTAGGACTTTGATGTCAATTTTGGTCGAATTGTTGATGTAAGAGTTTAATGAAACTATAGCCCATTTTTGGGGTATTACATTTTTTCCCTATTTGAATTACTGTGTGAAGCGCAGTGGTTCAAAGGTAGTCTATATATGATACTGAAACTGATTTGAAAGATGAACCGATTTCGAGATAGAAACTGATTGAAAGATTAGAAAAGTTGATTTAGGTCTTGGTCAACCAAGAATCATGAGGATGTTGACTATAGCAATGATGAACCGATGATTATGAAAAAGTATCAAAATGCTTGATTCTGAACCTTATGATTATGAAGAAATGAGTGATCGGATTCCAGACCTAACTGTCCATAGGAACCGTAATTGGTATCACATTTGAATCCTTCAGTTATGAAGAAACAAGGAAATAACACTAATGAACCGATGGTTACAGAAAGATGATACATTTTACAAGATATATTAGGATACCAGATTGATATGGATCTCGATGAATCTGATATGCCCCAAGAGATGTGCCCCTAGTGATGAGGTCTTTTGATTAATCAGCAACTAGATGTGGTTGTTGTCTTGATTAGTGAGGAAAGAGATTTCATTTACAGATTTCATTGATGTACAATACAATGCCCCCTTTAGGATGAAAATCAAAATCTGACAAGAAAAGTCAGTGTTAAATGGTTTAGAAGCACATTAATTGATTTGAGAATTAGATGTAAACGTTTGGAGATGCATTCTGCATCATTTGGAGGTCCAAAAGACCAAGTTTGACTAGGTTTGACCATGAGTTGAACATGGTTGACCAAGATGAAATTTGAATAGTTAGATAATTAGCTAAGTTGAATTCTAGATTTCTATGAAGATTGAAGGTTGATTATGCAAGCAGTCGACAATATAAATGATCTCAGATTTTGATTTTGATCCCAAAAATGGATTCTACTTGTTGTTTTGTTGGAGGGACCTTCACACAATGCTTAGTCCTTGTGTCATGTTTAGTATTTTTTTGAAGAATTGTTAAGCATTTAAGTTTAATTCAACAATTTTTGAGATCATGCAATCATGCAAAGTGCAAAGTGACATGCAGAATGAAATGCAAACCTAAGACCTAGGACCTAGTCACTGATCATGTGTCAGTCATTTTCATCATTGAATTTTTAGGAAATCAGATAAATCAATACAATGCCGACTAGCTAGGAAACTATAGACATATGAATATTTATTTGTATGTACAAGAATCAATACAATGCCCACTGGCCCAACAATCATGGACATATGAATATTGATTTTGTTTTTGGAGTGTCGAATTAGATATAAGCACCAAGGCACAAATGCCGGGATGACATGAATATCATGTCCATTTTGATATAGCAATTTGTATAATCATCAAAAAATGAACATTGTGATTACTTGAATATGCCTTGTGTAACAAACACATCAAATAGTCAAGAGATCATTCTAAATCTAGTGTGAATTACCCATAGTGACCCTTTTATTGTTCACATCCTTAGGTAATATCACGTTTCATAGTAGGAGTAAGAAATCAATCAAAAAGACAATATTTAGATCAAACTTCCTTGAATTTTATGGGTATCAATGGTTGAGGTACTCATGGCCATCCAATACGAGATGAAGGATCTTATAGACAAACACCATTTCAATCCAAAATTTCCAAAGTTGTTAGATTTTTACATACAAGAAGACAGAGAAAAGATTATGCCCCCAATCATCACTCTCTAAATCTTATAAAGGACATCATCAAAGAGCTTGAAAGGACACAATATGCAAAATCTCAATGTGAATCAATAACCATACAAGGAGATAAAAGCATGTAAATCATAGATTATTTTCAATTTGTGTTGATGTTTGATTGCGTTGTTGTAGATGCAAAATCCTTTCTGGAGAGGAGACAAACTGACTGACTCAGATGTAGCTTCAAAGGACCTTGAATGGATATGACTCATCTAAAACATACTGGACCATAGGCTATGACATTGATTGCCACCAAGTTTGAATGTTGATAGGATACAAATGCTTTTGCAGATTGGTGTACAAACTGACTTTATTGAAAATAGGAATGCAGAAACAAACCAGGAGGTATGTACAAACTAAAGCAAGACTGAAAGTTGGGAAAGACCAAGATTGCACTAATAAATGGAGCATTTTGAACAAGTGGAACCCTTTTTCTAATTTTTCACCATCTTGGCAGAGATTCTATTTTTTCTACCAAGGCACATGTTTCCAAGTTTTCACTAAGGCACCTTTTTCTTTTTCTCATTTTTTTGTATTTTTTGTTTTTTCAATTTTTTTGTATTTTTCCATTTTTCAATTTTTTTGTGATACATCAAGGTGCCTATTGCTAGGTTTTCACCAAGATGATCCTTTTTTTCAGGACTTTTTCAGATTTTTATGATTTTTTCAAGACATTTTGCAAAGACTGAATGCCTTAGGCATAGAATTTCTTCAGATGGAGAACGTTGATTGGTTCTCGGAGTTGTTCTCCTTCAATTGTTGAGATTTGATAGGCACCAAAGCCAAAAGTAGCAGTAACAACAAAAGGACCCAGCCAGTTGGGTTCAAACTTCCCCTTGCATTCTCTATGTGATTGATTTTTAGGGTTCTCTCTCAAGACTAGATTGCCAACCTGAAATTCTCTATGTCTGAATTTCTTGTTGTAACCTCTAGACATTATCTTTTGATATACTCTAAGATGATCATACACTGCTTGTCTGCACTCTATAGTCATCATTAGTTACTAGACCATGCATTCTAATTCTTAGTGATGGGATTTGAACCTCAATAGGTAGTACTGCTTCAAACTCATAAACTAAAGTGAATGGTGTAGCCCTAGTGGGCATTCTAATACTTGTTCTATAGGCCCAAAGAGCTAGATTGATCATGAGATTCTAGTCTCTTCCCATTTTATTAATTGTATGATGAAATATTTTCAATAGATTCTTGTTTGAAGCCTCTGCTTGTCCATTCCCTTGAGGATAGTATATTGATGACCAATGTTGTGTAATCTTGAATTTAGCACATAAATCATCTAAGTCTCTATTCTTGAATTGACCACCATTATCTGTGAATATAGAATGCGGAATACCATACCGACATATGATGTAGTTCAAGATGAACATATAAATTTGTTTGCCAGTTGCGTGAGTTAAAGGGACTGCTTCCACCCATTTTGTGAAATAATTTATAGCTATAATGATATGGGTATGTCCATTAGAAGAATGAGGATGTATGGCGTCTATAAGATAAAATGCCCATTGGTGAAAAAGCCATTATGTAGTAAAGGGAATTAGATCTCTCCCTAGTGCATGAATTAATTTCCCATGTACTTGGCACTTTTGACAGTTCTTAGCAAACTTGATTGAATCTTTCTCCATTTTAGACCAATAATACCTAGCCCTAATAATTTTTTGAGCTAAAGTTAAACCATTCTAGTGTGACCCACATATACCTTCATGGGCTTCCTCCAATGCACATTGAGGCTCTTCCCATTCTAAACATCTAAGTAGTGTACCATCTAGACCTTGTTTGTACAAATCGTTACCAATGATGACATACCGGGATGCATTGTGGATAAAGTATCATTTCTCATGGTGGTTGAAGGTATTGGGTATGATTTGATCTTTGAGGTAGGAGAAAAGGTTTTTATATTTGGATGAATCATTACCTACAATAGTGTAGATCATGTGGGTTTCAAGGGAATCATATGCAGGATAAGATAGTGCTTCCACTAGGAACTCATAGCATAGCTCATGTTCGGGTTACTATAGTAGAGTAGATAACATTGCCATAGCATCAGTAGCCTTATTATCTATTCTAGGTATTTTCTCAAATGTGATAGATATGAAATATTTCTTTAGATCATCTACCATTCTTTTGTATGGGATGAGCTTTGCATCTTTTTTCTGATACACATCATTGACCTAGTGTATTACAAGTTGTGAGTCTCCATGAATGTGCAATTCTATCACTCTCCACTCAATTGCTATCTTCATACCATTAAGAAGGGCTTCATATTCAACAATATTATTTGTGCAAGGAAAATTTATTCTGAATGCTTTACGGATTGAGTATCCTTGAGGAGTGATGAACAATATGCTTTCTCCAGATCCATTCTATGTATAGGAGCCATAAAAGAATAACTTCCATGCTCTATAAGAAAGATTCATGATAGAGGAATATGTGAATTCCATTTGCATTAGTGTATCATAAAAAAAAAGGTGTGTCAGCCAGTTGATCAGCAATAACTTTTCCTTTGATAGCTTTTCTTTCAACATATTCAATGTCAAATTCACTTAATAACATCACCCATTTGGCTAGTCTACCTGTGATGGCAGCTTTGTTTAGTAGGTACTTTAGTGGATCAATCTTAGCTACCAAATGTGTGGTATGAGCCGACATGTAATGTCTCAGTTTCTATGATGCAAAGATCATAGCTAAACAAGATTTCTCAATCATTGAATATTTCTTCTCATATGCTACCAATGTTCTACTAATATAGTATATAGCTCTTTCCTTCTTGTCTTCATAATGTTGTGCAAGCAATGCCCCCAGTGATGTATCTATAGTGGAGACATATAAGATCAAAGGCTTCCCTTGAATAGGAGGCATCAAGATAGGAGGATTTGATAGATATTTCTTGATATGATTAAAGTTATTTTCACATTCCTCATTCCATGAAAAAGTCACACCTTTATGTAATGTCTTTGTAAAAGGCTTTGATATATCTACAAGCTGTGATATGAAGTGTCTTATAGATTGTACTCTCCCTTCTAATGTTCTCATTTGACTGATATTCTTTGGAGGTTGCATCTCCATTATAGCTTTAACTTTTTTTGAATCTACTTCAATCCCTTTCTTTGAAAAGATATAGCCTAAGAGATTTCTAGAAGTGACACCAAAAGTACACTTCTTAGGGTTCAGTCTGAGACTAAACTTCTCCATTCGATCTAGTATTTTTCTTAAGTCATTTAGATGTTCAGATCTTATCATAGATTTTTCTAAAGTATCATCAACGTAATCCTCCATAGTTCAATGCATCATGTCATAGAAGATAGATGTCATAGCTCTCTGATATGTAGCACCAACATTCTTAAGCCCAAATGACATGACATTCCAATAGAAGGTACCCCACACACATGTGAAAGCAGTTTTCTCTTGATCCTTTGGAGAAATTTTTATTTGATTATATCCAGTAAAACCATCCATTAAAGAATACATCTCGAAACCCATAGTCATGTCCACTATCATATCAATGTTAGGTAGTGGAAAATCATCCTTAGGGCATGCTATGTTTACATCTCTAAAATCTATGCATACTCTTATAGACTTGTCTAGTTTTGATATAGGTACAATATTAGAGATCCATTCAGCATAGTCAATAACATGGATGAATCTAACTTTTAGTAGTTTCTCTAATTCAGCTTTGACGAAGAGTGCAACATGTGGATGCATCTTTCTCAATTTATGCTTAATAGGTTTGACACTTGGAGCTATAGATAAATGGTGCATTATAAGATTAGGATCCAACCCTGGCATATCTGAATATTTCCATGCAAAGTTGATCTTATTTTCTATTAAGAATGTGGTAAATTTTTTCTTTTCTTCTTCTGATAAGGATTGTGCTACATGGATCAACTATGGTTCTTCTGTTGTTCCCAAGTTGATAGATTGAGTGGGCTCAATTAGAACTAGAGATATGTCCTATAAATGACTTAGAAGGACATCAAATATCTCATCCTTAGGAACCTCAGAGAGTTTTTCACCTTTAGATACATCTTTTATTTTTACTTTTGTAGGTTTTGAGACTGCCACAAAGTGGTTTTCACCCTCAGAACTCCTTGTCTTTTTATTTTTATTTCTTTTCCTTTGACTAAGATAATTGATGTTTGACTCCATCATGATAACACTTGGTTCACTAATGGAAGTCATCATAGGCTAAACTACATTGAGGTAGGAAGTAAGGGCATACTCATTTGGAAAGGTATAGATACCTTTTCTCGGATTCGTGGAGGTTTGGTCAAGAAGTTTGGGATGTTGGATAGTCAAAGCGGTGAAAGATTGGGAAATAGTGTTTATGGATATGGATCTGTCATCATTGGTCCTAACCTGACTCATGAGTTCAAAGGTGATATTACAACTCAAAATGTTCAATTTTTTAACAGGCTTAATGTCATTGTGGGAGTCCACTTTAGCCATCAGAGGATCAAACTCATTAAGTTCATTATTTTGCTCTAGACTTACGTTGGGTTTAGGTGCATATTAGTGAATACCATCAATATGTTTTTCTATGATAAGCTCATCTTCCTCTGGAATGGCTCCCCATTCATAGTCATTTGATTCATCATCTATGCCTCTAGCAAATCTGAGAATGTGTGTAAAGTCAGGATGAATACCCCAAGAAGGGTTACCCTCAAATTCTGATTTGAATTCATACTCATGGAAATCTATTTCAGAATAACTACCACCTTCTTCTTTATCTATTTTATTACCTTCGAGATCAGCTAGTTCTTGTGGTGCAACTATCTCTTGTTCTATAGTAGGTTCTTGTGTTTCTGCTACATTGATTATTTTTACTGGATCATCTTCAGCTTCAAGGAGGTCTTTTATTTCTCTAAGAAAATTCTCATAAGGAATGAGCTCATCAGTGGTGTCTAAATCATCACTGTTAGATTGTTCAGTTGTTTCTTCCTTTAGTTGATTTGTTGTGGATGGCTCAATCTATTCTAAGACATGTGGGGATTTCTTGCTAAGATAGAAAGGCTTCTTCTTATATCCTATACCTGTTGTATTCTTTTCTTTTCAGCCACAATGATCAAGAGGTGATAGAAGACCCTTACCTTGTAGTCCTAGAGGTCCTTTTCTAGTATATCCCATTTTTGTGATCAATTTGTCTCCTAGTCCATATGACTTCTGAGAAATTTTGTTTGAAGTGGAGTCACATTTCTAGACTAATTGGGGTTGAGGCTCATCCTTGTATAACCATGAAAGCATGACTTCTTCTTCCTCAAACTCTTGTTTAGATACTTGTTCTGTGACAAAGCTTCCATTGAATATGACCTGGGATTCTTTAGTTGTAGGTTTCACTTTGTTAGAAGGTTGTCTATAAGATTTAGGGGACAATAGGAGATATGTGAGAGATAAAACAAGTTCCATTGTGTATTCTTCCATACCATTGTCTTTGATTTTGACCCCTTTAGCAATGTCTTCCATCTTAGATGTTGAAGCAACGTCTAGCTGCTTAGTGGAAGATTCTCTATTATTAGGAACAAGTTTATCACCACTTTCTTTTAATGAATTGCAATTTGTACAGAGGTGAACTGGAATCATCACCTCTACTCCTTCATAAGGAAATTTTACACATTGATGGTATGTGGAAGGAATAGCTCTCATTTCATGTATCCAAGGTCTCCCTAGAAGAATATTGTAAGCCAAAAGTATATCAAGAACTTGACATATGGAGTCTCTGATAACATGCCATGTTCTGATAGGTAAGTCAATAGTTTCTTTGGAAGATATTTCTTGCTCATCATATGCTTTGATAATTATCTTCTTCTTAGGATCAATGGACATTTCAGATAATCCCAAGTGTGCAATCAAGTTGTAAGAACAAATGTTGAGACCAACACCTCCATCTATCAACACACATTTGACTCGATGGTTTTGGATTAATACTTCAATATGTAAGGGCTAGTTATGTAGATGACTCAAGGAATTATCATCTTCCTCTGAAAAGGAGATATACTATGGAGACCTAAGATGATGAACCATAGTCTGGAACCTATCTAAATCAAGATTATCAGAAACATTGGATCTGAGCATAGCTTTGTTTATAATGGCTCTATGAGCTAGAGATATCTGAAGCAACTCAAACATGGAGATTTTTGCATTGGTATGCTGGAGTTGTTGGACAATACTGTAGGAATTATGCCTTGTGTCTTTAGGATTTGAAGATTTAGATGTAGCCTTCTATTTAGAAGTGGAAGAGAGATTGAAAGGCATCTTAGGGACATTTGATGAATCTGGGATTTGTCCTTGTAGATGCGCCTAAGCTTGTGATCAAGTAACTGCATTAGCTGATTGATTTTCTCTATCTTTTCTTATAATTGTGATGACATTACAACACTTAGATAGGCATGGTTCAACCATATTGATGACAACATTATTTCTAGAGTAAGCATAATTAACTTTAGCACCCACATTAGGTTGAGAAGATGAATCTCCTTGACCATGTTTCAGAAATGGTTCTGTGAATGTTGTATGATCATTGTTTCTATTATGATTATCAATTGTGATTTCTCCATTATCAATTTTGTCTTGTATGATGTGTTTCAAGTGAACACAATTATTATTTTTATGACCCTTATTGCGATGGAAGTCATAGAAATTATTCTCTCTCCACCATTTTGGTTTAGGTTCAGGATCTCAGGCAAGTAAATGATGTTGTTAGCCAACTAAGTTTTCATGGAAGATTCCAAGGACTCTCCAAGAGGAGTAAATTTGTGTTTAGGATCTATAGCCCAAGGTTTGTAGTCAAATGGTTTCTTGTTTGATTCATTGGCTTTCACCTCTGAGGCTTTGATAGCTTGGGTGCCAATTGTGAGATTGAAAGTGGGTGCCTTAGATGAGGCATAGATAGTATCAACAACACTGTCATTGACAATGCCTTTATTCTTGTGCTAGATTTTGCCTCTGTCTCTAGAATTGATGAAGGGTGCTCCCCTTAATACCACAAACACATAACAGAAATAGAGAAACAAAAACAATATGCAAGAACAGAAAATTGGCTTCTTATTATCTCCACAAATGTGGAATTACAAACTTTTAGAATTACAATATGCAAAGCCACATGGGCATTCCCTTACAATATTCTGTATGACAAAGCCTCGAACTATTACCCAGATCTACTACCCAGAACTATTCTGAACTGCCTAAGACAATAATACAGCCTTCCCTATATAGGCAATTTTTCCACCGCCTGGGAAGGTTCTAGAATTTTAGCCAATAAGGCCAACCAAACTTAGAATTATTTTATTTTATATTTTATTACATCATAGTCGGCTCAAGATAACCTTTGAAACCCGAACAGAAATTTTGAAGAAAATTATTTTCCACCATTTCGGGTGGCCCAACCTCCGAAGACCATAAGTCATCACCAGTTGACCCGATCGGCTATTATAACCCCATTTCGGAAACGCCACGAAGTGCTCTACAGGCTTGACTGGCGCAAGCGCCTGTCACCTAAATTTTTGACCTCATTCAGAGCCTCTAAAGCCTTCAAAACTGAGTTCAAAGTTTCTGTACCCTGCTGCTAATACCGAAAATCTTCAATATCTTCCAATATACACTTGATCTGGCAATGAAACTTTACTGGCAGACTTACATGACCAAAATGAACCTCCAAGAAAGAAATCAGATCATTCTGAGCACATGCAAAAATTACCAAAAATAGTAACTTTCCATAAATAGCAGCTCTGCACTAAAATAGCCCTTATTGAATAGAAAAATAGAAATATTTTTGGGTGATGCAAGATTGCTCTTACACCCAGGATGCTCCTGCATCAGACACCCAGGGTAATTTGAGAAGTGACCCTATCACGACTCAGGTGTGCAGAGGAAAACCAAGACGGCTAACCTCCTCCTTTGTCAGCCATGATGAATCTTCAACAGGTCGTCCTTTCCACTTGACCAGATATTCTTCATATGTCCTATTCCTTGTGCTTCTGCCAACACGACTGTCCAGTATATCTTCGATCTCCTTAGTGTCTGAACTAGTTGCTGAAATACTCCACTGTGCTGCTGCAACCTCATCTTCAACACCTCCTTCGTGATACTCTGTCAAATCTGAAATGTTAAACACTGGTGAAATACTTAGCTCAGTAGGGAATTCTACCTCATATGCATTTCCTGAATCACATTTCTTCAATATCCTACATGGTCCAAACTTCTTCATTTTCAGCTTGTTATATGTACCAACTGGAAACTGCTCCTTCCGCAAATGAACCATGACTTCATCACCAACCTGAAATTCCTTATACCTCCTTTTCTCATCTACCTTAGCCTTATACTATGTGTTCATCTTGGTAATATGCTTCCTCACCTCCTCATGGATGTTCTTCAAGTGTTCTGAAAAATCCTCAGCTTCAGCACTACTTATTTCTCCTTTATCTATCTTCCTCAATTCAGATGCATTTCTTGGACTACTTCCATATATAATTTGGAATGGTTATTTACCAGTGCTCCTATTGACAGAATTATTGTATGCAAATTCTGCCTGTGGTAAAATCAAATCCCATCTTGTTGGCTTATCTCCAACCAAACATCTCAGTAGATTTTCCAAACTCCTATTCACCACCTCTGTCTGTCTGTCTATCTGTCGGTGATGTGATGAACTGAACTTCAAATCTATCTTCAACTTCTTCCACAATGTACACCAGAAATATCCAACAAACTTAGTGTCCCGATCTGAAACTATGGTCTTTGGCAAACCATGAAGTCTCACTACTTCTCTGAAAAACAATTCTGCTACATGAACAACATCATTAGTCTTCTTGCAGGGAATGAAATGTGTCATCTTCGAAAATCTGTCAACTACTACAAAAATTGAATCATGTCCCCGCTGTGTCCTCGGTAAACCAAGAACAAAGTCCATACTGATATCCTCCCAAGGCTTCTCTGGTATAGGCAATGGCTGGTACAACCCTGTATTCTACTTCACTCCTTTCCCCTTTTGACATACTCTGCAACTCTGTACAAACTTCTTCACATCTTGCTACAACTGTGGCCAATAATAATTCTCACTAACCAAACCAAAGGTTTTATCATGACCAAAATGTCCAACCAATCCTTCGCTATGTTTCTCCTTGATGAGATTCTCCCTCATAGAACTTCGTGGAATGCACAACTGACTCCCTCTGAATAGCACATCATCTTGGATGATGAAATGCAACCATTTCATCCTGTCTAGAGTAACAGGTTCTGTACAAGCTTTTCAAGCTTCACCAAAATCAGGATCCTCTGGATATAAATTCTTGAGTTCCTTGAACCCAACCACTTCAATCTGCATTTCTGTCAGCAATAGTTTCCTTCTGCTAAGAGCATCTGCAACCCTATTAGACTTTCCACTCCTGTGTTTCAAAACAAATGTATAACTCTGCAAAAACTCAACCCACTTCAAATGCCTTTGATTCAATTTTTCTTGACTATTCAAATATTGCAAAGCTTGATGATCAGTATACAAAACAAACTCCTTAGGAAGTAGATAATGTCTCCACTTCTTTAATGCCTGAACTATAGCATAAAATTCCTGATCATAAATAGAATATTTTCTCTTGGCATCATTTAATTTCTCACTGAAATAAGCAATAGGTTTACCTTCTTGGCTCATAACAGCTCCTATTGCAGTACCACTAGCATCACAATCTACTTGAAACACCTTATTAAAATCTAGAAGTGCTAAAACAGGTTCTTCTATAACTTTTTGTTTCAACAATTGAAAACTCTTTTCTGCCCCATTAGTCCACTTAAACTCTTTTCTATCCCCTCTCATTGTTTCAGTCAAGGGTCCACAACTACTGCTAAAATTTCTGATAAACTTTCTATAAAAGCTAGCTAGACCATGAAAAGACCTTACCTCAGTAGCACTCTTTGGAGTAGGCCATTCAAGAATAGCCTGTACCTTCTCTGGGTCCATTTTTAGACCTTCTGCTGAAACTACAAATCCCAAATACACTAACTCTTTCTTCACAAAACTGTACTTCTTCAAATTAATCAACAATTTTTCTTCTCTCAACTTCTCAAATACCATACGAATATGCATCATATGCTTATCCAATGTCTTACTAAAGATGAAAATATCATCTAGGTAAACAATGACAAACTTACCCAGAAATTCTTTTAGAACCTCATTCATGAGCCGCATGAAAGTGCTCGGTGCATTGGTTAGCCCAAAAGGCATGACTAACCACTCATATAGTCCTTCCTTTGTCTTGAAGGCAGTCTTCCATTCATCTCCTTCTCTGATCTGAATCTGTTGATATCCACTCTTCAAATCTATCTTTGAGAAATACACAGCTCCACTCAAACAGTCCATAATATCATCCATTCGTGGCAATGGAAACCTGTACTTGATTGTGATCTTGTTTATTGCCCTAGAATCTATACACATCCTCCATTCTCCATTCTTCTTTGGTGCTAATACTGTTGGTACAGCATAGGGACTCAGACTCTCACAGATCAATCATTTTTGTAACAGTTCATGTACTTGTCTGTTCAACTCCTCACTTTTTGCAGGTGTCATTCTGTGTGCTGCCTTATTCGGAAAACTCGCTCCTGGGATCAAGTCCATCTGATGACTGATCTTCCTAACTGGTGGTAATCCATCAGGCACGTTATTGGATACAATATCCTAAAACTCATTCAACAAATCTGCAACTTCTACAGGAACATCTTCTACTTCCTTTTTGCCAGCTTTTGGAATTAAAGAAAAACATACATGCTTATGCCTCATACCATCTAGGAAATTTTTTCCATCAACAAAAGTTATCCTTGCATTACCACATACTTTTTCTACAGTCTCCTTCAATGGTTTTAGCTTATGTCGCACTCCATCCTTTGTCAGGGAATAGGTATTCGCACGACCATCATGTACAGCACATCTGTCAAACTACCATGGTCTACCCAACAACATATGACATGCATCCATAGATATGATATCACACAATACCTCATCTTGGTATCCGCCAATCTTGAACTTCACTAGGCATTGTTCATTGACCATGACCTTGTGGTCATCCTGTACCCAGGCAATCTGATATGGATGTGGGTGTTTCTGTCTCTTGAGCTTCAACTTTGTCACCATCTCTTCTGACACCAAATTGTCAGTGCTTCCACTATCAATAATCACATCACAACATTTACTTTCACACTTGCACCTGGTGCAAAACAGGCTTCTCCTTTGCTCAGGTTCATTCTCACCACTCAACAGGACTCTTCTGTTAATCAACGTTTCTCCTCTTTCAGCATCTTCAGAATTTGATGATCTGGCATCTTCGTCTACATGTGCAACTCTGGCTTGGCCTTCATTTCTCCTGTCTATTCTGCCTTGGCGCTGAGGACATTCAAATGCCCTATGACCTTCTTCTCCACAGTAAAAACATGTTCCACAAAAGCCACCTCTTCTAGATCCTTATCCTCTTCCTCTTCCTCTTTGATCTCTATTATTCTGATCCTGGAAGCGATTGGAATTATTTCCTTACTGATTTTGACTGCTACTGGCCTCATCCTTCTTTTTCAGATCTTCATTTCGGCCACCATATGACCGTCTGCCAGATCTTCCACCATGACCTCTTCCATTTTGTCTGCTCTCAAACTTCTTATTCAGCTTTTCCTCTACTTTTAGGGAAAACTGGTATGCCTCCTCAATACTGTTCATTCAAACCAGATTCAACTCCTCTTGAATGCTTGGCCTTAACCCATTAAGGTATCAGGAGACTTTCTCCTTATCAGCTTCTGCATGGCCTGTTCTGATGAGGAGTCGATAGAACTCCTCTGTATACTCCTGAACAGATTTTCCTGCTTGCTTCAAACTTTGTATTTTCTTCAGTAGGTCAAGCTCATAATCAATAGGAATGAACTATTACTTCAATTTATCCACCATCCGATCCCATCTCATGATTTTCTCCTTTCCCCTTCTATTTCGCTCCAACTGAATCTCTTGCCACCATATCTTCGCATGACCTTTCAGTCTAGCCTTTGCAAATTTGACCCTATCAGGATCCTCAACATCTTCATACTCAAAATACTCCTCACATTCATTGATCCAGTCGATCAATTTCTCTGGGTTAAGATTTCCAGAAAATGTAGGAACCTCAATCTTAGGTCTTTTCCCAATCTTGGAAATCACCCGAAAAAGTCTTTCTTCCTCCTGGTTCACAATTTCAACTTCTCCTTCTTGATATTCTTCTTCGGCTTCATCCTTTCTTTCGTCTCTGACATTAAGATTCATTCCTCTACGAATCTCTTCTTGCAATGCTCGCACTTGTCTCTGCAGCTCTCTAACCTCAGGTGTCACAGCACCAGCTATTCCGCCACGTTCTCTTCGTGGAGGCATTTTCACGATGCGCGCTGAAACCCTAACCACGGTCCTGGTGCAAACTGCCTCACAGTCGGCAATCTGTTTACACACTCAAGAACTCCTGCTCTAATACCACTTGATGAAGGGTGCTCCCCTTAATACCACAAACACATAATAGAAATAGAGAAACAACAACAATATGCAAGAACAGAAAATTGGCTTCTTATTATCTCCACAAATGTGGAATTAAAAACTTTCAAAATTACAATATGCAAAGCCACATGGGCATTCCCTTACAATATTCTGTACGACAAAGCCTCGAACTATTACCTAGATCTACTACCCAGAACTATTCTGAACTGCCTAAGACAATAATACAGCCTTCCCTATATAGGCAATTTTTCCACCGCCTGGGAAGGTTCCAGAATTTTAGCCAATAAGGCCGACCAAACTTAGAATTATTTTATTTTACATTTTATTACATCATAGTCAGCTCAAGATAACCTTTGAAACCTGAACAGAAATTTTGAAGAAAAATATTATTCACCATTTCGGGTGGCCCAACCTCCGAAGACCATAAGTCATCACCAGTTGACCCGATCGGCTATTATAACCCCATTTCAGAAATGCCACGAAGAGCTCTACAGGTTTGACTGGCGCAAGCACCTGTCACCCAAATTTTTGACCTCATCCGAAGCCTCTAAAGCCTTCAAAACTGAGTTCAAAGTTTCTGTACCCTGCTGCCAATACCAAAAATCTTCAATATCTTCCAATATACACTTGATCTGGCAATGAAACTTTACTGGCAGACTTACATGACCAAAATGAACCTCCAAGAAAGAAATCAGATCATTCTGAGCACATGCAAAAATTACCAAAAATAGTAACTTTCCATAAATAGCAGCTCTGCACTAAAATAGCCCTTATTGAATATAAAAACAAAAATATTTTTGGGTGATGCAAGATTGCTCTTACACCCAGGATGCTCCTGCATCAAGAATTAGATCCAAATTCATACTTGTATTTTTGAAGAGATATGTCTCCCTTTTGGACTAGTACTTTCTCAATCTTGATTGCATTTTCTACCATTTTATTAAGGGATTTATGATTTTGTATTTGAAAATGGTTGTTAAGTTCTAGAATAAGATTGTTGATGAAGATTTCTAGCTTCTCAATTTTTGGAATATGTCTAGCATATAGAGAAAATGTCTTCCTCCATCTTTTAAGAAAAGTTAGGAATGGTTCTCCTGAGTTCTATTTTAGATTGCAGATATCAATCATAGTGACCGGATGTTGAATGTTGTAGGAGTATTGTTGATAGAATAGTTTGATTAACTCCTCCAAATTTTTGATAGTTGGAGGCATTTTTGAGAACTAATGAATAGATGACCCTCCCAGAGATCGAGGGAAAAGATGCATTAGGTAGGTTGGTTCATGCATGAACTCCATAGATTGAGCACAGAATTCTTTGACATGATCTCAAGGATTAGAGTTTCCATCATAGTTATCATACTTAGGTATCTCCACTCTTTTAGGGAATGGCGGCATGTACAAGTCTTTATCAAATGGAAAAGGACATAGAGATTCCATGCAGAACTCTTTAGGTTACTTTTCTTTTTCATGTTTGTTAAGTTTTACTTGCATGGCATGCATTTGTTTCATCATAATGGTGATTGGAGTTTCTTCCTCATGCGTAATGATATCTTCAACATTAAAGTTCAGAGGAAGTTTAGCCCCTTGATGAGCTAACTCTAGTAAGTATGTTTCTCTGTCCTCCTTCAATAAATGTCTCATCATTTTCTTGAAGTCATCATCATTTTGATATTGAAAAATTTCAAAAGGTGTGGGTTCTTGATTCACACCATGTTGTGATTGATGTCCTTGGGAACCATGGTTTTTCCCTCCTTGAGACATGTTAGGAGTTTTAGTACTCCTTAGGATAGATTGATGTGGAGTTTTTTTATCACCTCCCTGGGTTGATGGAGGGTGAGGTATGTAACCAATTTTCAATCAAAGATTGTTGAGACCATTGTCTTTATAAAGACCTGAATTGTAGAGTTTCTCAAAGGTTGAACTCACGTGAGAAGTCAAAGGTAAGGTATTGGGTGCTTCTCTGGATTTCTTGTGTGAGGAAGCTCTAGTTTCCACCATTAACCTTAGGTGAAGCAAGAGAGAAAGATAAAGACAATTGAAGAATGACTTGATTCAAGAAGATCGAATGATGCAACCTTGTCAAGATTGGATTGATTGAAGATTAGATTGGATGTAAATGCAGGTTACTATGCCCTAGTAGTATGGGTAGATGCCCAAAAGATGGCAGACACGAGCTCACAACACTTAGACATTTTTGTATGGAGACAAAATTTGAAGATAATTTTGACAAGGTTTTGACACAAGATGAAAAAGACTCAAATCGATAAATCAAAAGGCTAAGTCAAACTCAAAAGACCACTTTAGGAAAATGAATGGATTTGTTCTAGTTTATGCTCTGTTCATGACACAATGATTTGTTTGACAGAATCTAGAAGTAGGTTGTAAAAATTGGATTTTTGACAATTTTGGAGTTTTCTAACAACTTTGACTTTAGCTTTGATACGAGTTTTGAAATTTTAGGATGACTTTTAACACCATAAAGGATTTTTGCTTTAGATTTGCAATTTTTCAATATTCAGAACCAGTTTGTTTGCAAGATTTTCTCTGTTCAGGTTTGCAGATTCATGTAATAGTTTGGGATCGTTTGTTCTCAAAGACCAAATAGATAGAAAATAGGTAGAACAGTAAGCAAAGGGAAGCAATCAATCATCTGAAAATAATGAACAAGGGAAAAAGAAACCTTGTGCATGAAAAAGAAATAGTGACTTAATGTTCTTATCCCTAGGAATGCAACTTGTATATGTTCCAAAAAGTTTTTCAAAAATGCACATAGTCCTAGAAAATGAAAAATTGGCCTCACTAGGGTTTGTAGTAATGGTCTGACTCTGCAACTTTTGTGATCTCAAGAGGGAAAACTCCAATCCAAGTGCATCGAGGTTTTGACATAGTTTGAGAATTTAATCAATCAGGAGCTACTAGGGAGATCTAATAGCCCAACAAGAGACCACACCTGTGAATATTTCCTCCACAAAGACATTTATATAGCAGTTGTTGCTACCATGACAAAAATGGCAATTACTGCTTGAGGTTCCATCCATGTGGTTAACCCAATTAAGGGAATGTCCACTACGGTTAACCCTCTCTAAAGGTGACTCACAAAAGATACCACAGGGGGACTAGATCAGATTCAAGGATCTGGGTTTTTGGTACTATACAAAAAGGAAGTAGAGCATAATCCCCTAGCATCTTCACTCCACCAAAACAAAGTAGAAAAATTAATCTAACATGCTAAGAATGAAATTATCTCACCAAGATTTATGATGTCAATAACTTATGGTCTATCAATCCCTCTGGAGAGAGAATGTATCGATCAAAAGCTGAGGATGCAAACCCAGTAGAACATAAGACAATCTCAGTATCCTCCCTACCTACAAGGGGATCCTTCATCAAGAAGAGCTTCGCATGAATAAAAAAGTGAAAGAAGCCCACTCTCTCAAGATCATCCACAAATAGTGTTCATAGGGCCTATTTACTATGTGTAACAGATATGTAGAAAGCAAATCTATGTTCATTTTGTAGCCCAAAAAATGAAGTCTATGATATGAAAGCAGAAAAGTCACACAAGCTTGACACAAGAGAGGTTTGTTTTATATCCAAAAATGAAGTGTTATTAGATACAACCGAATACCTAAGTTCCTCACAACGTGCTTAGTAGATTTTACCTATTTTAGCAATTTTTGATCATTTGTCTTCTATCTTTTGTATCCATGGGATGTACTTGCACCTGCACCTACAAACTACTGTTATGAAAAAATTACCTATTCTTGTACATGCAACCCACTATTATAAAAATACATCAAAAAAGAAACAAAAATTTTCAACCCCACTTGGTAGAAAATAAGGTTAGTCAAAGATAGTATGTCATTTGATAATCGAAAAACCTGCTATCATAAAAAATCAGATTCTGACTAGTCTGCACTAAATCAATCATAAAATTTGAAAATCAGGATGAAATTAATTCAAACCAATAGAAAATGAAAGCTAACTCAAATAAATTTCCAAATTTATAAATTTAGGATTTTTATCATGTCATATGTGTATGTACCAATAAAAACATCAGTCGGATTTCATAAAATTAGTTTCTGACCAGTTTGCACAAAAATGATCATAACTTTTGCAAATCAAGATGAAATTAATCCAAACTAATGGAAAATGAAAGATAACTCAAATAAATTTCTAGAAATATAAATTTTGGATCTGTATCATGTCATATGTGCATGTACCAATAAAAATACCAGTCAAATTTCTCAAAAAATAGCCCAAAAATTTATCACAAAATTTATAAAAATTAACCTTGTGGTCGTGGGTTCGAGAAAAATAATAGAAATTTGATAGAATAGAATGGAAACCCATTTCAGGGCCCCACGGTGGGTGCCAAAAATGTGTGTGTGAAAATTGTACCTAGTTGCGGACACAACACTTCAATAAAACATTAGAGGTTAGCAAAATAAAAAATTTGCAATATAAATGAAATTAAGCTAACTAGGCGATTTACTACCTTCTAGTAGGTGCGTGTATGATATTTTCAGATTAGACCGAGATTAGTGACAATGAAACACCTAAACAAAGGATTTGAATGCAAATGAAAGCAAGGATATGAATGCAAATTAATCTTTTTTTTTTGGATTTTGAATGCAATAAGATATGAAAAACTTGATATGAAACTACTCTAAGATGAATTGAAATTGATATGAAAATTGATCTAAAAATAATATGCTATGATATGAAAAACTATGCAAAGAAATGAAAAAAAAGAAATGATCTCACAAAAATTGCCTATTTGCAAGACCTTGACTCTTTAGATGTCAATTCTCAAGCGTGATTGTGAAAATTCCAGAGATATCGATGAATTGAAAGCTTGAGGGATATCGATTGATTGAAAGCTTGAGGGATGTAAATTTGAGAGATGTAAGATGAATTGAAAGCTTCAAGGATGAAAAAGTTGTAAGACTTGAAGAGAGAGATTGAATGCATAGCGAGATTAAAGATGCAAGATCAAGCAGACCTTTGTGAAGAGTTGAGCCTTATTTTTATAGAAATCCAGGGCATTAGGATGCATTGAGAAAAGTCATAAATCACTTTGATAAACTCAGGTTGATTTTTGAGTTAACAAGAAATTAAGAATAAATAACCTCATAAAATCATGCAAAAGAAGTTTTTATCTCAAAATAGAGTTTAGTTTTTTTCAACTCATTATTAGATGTTGAGTTTAGAAAGTTAAAAAAATTGAAATTGAAAATTGATTTAAAATTAACTACTTTTCTGATTGTACATGATTTAATATGAATTAATTTAATAAATAAAGTGATTTATTTTCCACTTAACTGATTTTGTATTAAAACAATTGATTTATGGGTTAATCAATTATTAAATCAAACTTTATTCCAATTAAATCATTAAATTTGACAATTTTGATTTTAAATCAATTAAGTAAATATTCAATTGATTGTTTGTAGGAATTTTGATTTATTGTCAAAGTAAAAACAATATTAATTAGGAATAAAAGAAATTAAATCTAATTAAATAATTAAGTGGCAGAATTAAATTAATTAATTAAATATTCATCATATTCAATTAATAAACTTTAGGATAAATAATGACATTTATCACCACATAATATTCAATTAAAGATAATTATGATAAATTAGGAATATTCAAGAAATATTCCCTGATGCAGAATTTGTTAGGATTAACAAGGCAGAAATAACAATTATGTGCAAATATAACTAATATCAGAAAATAATAAACCACACAGAATAGAACACAAGACACACAGATTTAACGTGGTTCACCCAATCCCTGGGTTACATCCACCAACAGCGAGTCCAATATTATTATTATCCAGTGATTACAACTTGATTACAATCCGTAATCCCTTACAGCCCAATTCTGCCGCAAGTACTAAAATCATACATAATGAAAAATCCCTAACCCTAAGCCATATTATACAATATTTTCCCGCTTTAGGGTTAGAATGAGTTATAAGTAGTCGGCCCAAATAACTGAAAAGTAGTCGGCCTCAAAAAAAATTTCCTCGGGGGCTGTGCCCCCGAACCCCTACTCTTGGGGGCTGCCGCCCCCAAACCCCCGCTCGGGGCTCGGCACAGCCCCAAACCCCAGCGAGGTCGGGAGGAAAAGTGTATAGTACTTTCCTGGATAGTACTTTCTTGATTAGTCACCATAAGCTAACAATCTCCCACTTGGTGACTGATCAGTATCCACACTATACTAAAAAACCTCCCACTTGGAGACTGATCCTGTAGCAATACCGCTACCCACATGAGGCTCCCACTGGATTGAACCACCTTGGACTCAGCTGTTCCTTTGTTTTGTTTAGTCTAGAAGACCAACTGAAGCTGAACATGAGTTCAACTTCTCCCTTGTTACTACCTTTGTAAACATATCTGCTGGATTATCATCAGTATGAATCTTTTCCAGCCTTAACTGTCCATCATCCAAAACTGATCGAATGAAATGGTACCGCAACTGTATGTGTTTTGTCTTTGAGTGCAAAGTAGAATTCTTTGCAAGATGAATGGCACTTTGGCTATCTGTATGTAGAAAATTATCCTTTTGTGGATGTCCCAATTCTTCCATGAAGAATTGAAGCCATATCATCTCCTTGGCTACCTCTGTAGCAGCAACATACTCTGCCTCTGTAGTGGATAAAACAACCACCTTTTGTAGTCGAGAAATTCAACTCACTGCTATCCCACCAACAGTAAATATATAACCTATAGTACTCCGCCTGCTATCTATATCTCTTGCCAAATCTGAGTCAACATAGCCTTGTACAGTAGTAGTAGAACCCCCAAAGTGTAAACACTTACTGGATGTGCCTCTAAAATATCTAAGAATCCATTTGACTGCATTCCAATGCTCAATACCAGGGTTACTCATATAACGGCTAACAACTCCCACTGCGTGTGCAATATCTTGCCTAGTACATACCATAGCATACATTAAGCTCCCTACAGCTGAAGCATAAGGTACCTTAGACATTTTAGTCTCTTCTTTTGGTGTCTTGGGACACATATCGTTAGTCAATTTCAAATGACCAGGCAAAGGTGTGCTAACAGCTTTGGCATTTTCCATAGAGAAACGTTGCAACACCTTCTCAATATAATCAGCCTGAGATAGAGACAATTTCCTATTTTTCCTATCTCTACAAATTTTCATACCAAGGATTTGTTTTTCTGCCCCCAAATCCTTCATAGCAAAATATTTTGCTAACTGTTGTTTCAACCCCTTAATGTGATTCATGTTAGACCTAGCTACAAGCATATCATCAACATATAAACATTAAATAATGTAGCTGTCATCATCCAACCTCTTAAAATAAACACAATGGTCAGAATGACACTGACTATATCCATGCCCATTCATAAAAGTGTCAAATTTAATATACCATTGCCAAGGTGCTTGCTTCAAGCCATATAAACTTTTCTGCAATCTGCACACCAAATTCTCCTTACCCTTGACCTCAAATCCTTGTGGCTGAACCATATATATTTCGTCATCCAAATCACCATGAAGAAAAGCTGTTGTAACATCAAGCTGCTCTAAATGCAAATCTTCAGTAGCCACAATACTTAAAATAGTATGAATAGAAGTCATTTTAACAACTGGAGAAAATATCTCATCAAAATCAATACCATGTTTCTGTGCAAATCCTTTTATGACTAATCTAGCTTTAAATCTTTTCGTACCTCCATCCTCTTCTTTTATCCTGTAAACCCATTTATTCTATAAAGCCCTTTTACCTGCAGGTAACTTACATAAATCCCATGTCTGATTTTTCAGCAAAGAGTCCATTTCATCTATCATTGCAGACTCCCACTGAAGCTTTGTATCCACCTGCATAGCTTCATTATAACATTCAGGTTCACCAACATCTGTTAACAAAATAGAATACAAAGATGGAGAAAATCTTTCTGGAGGTCTACTTAGCCTTGTTGACCGTCTAACACTCACTGGGGTGTGTGGTATTGGTTGTTGCTATTGTTGTGGAGCATAAGGAACTACTAGAACATGAACTTGTGGAGTATCATCCAGTACTACATAGTCTTTTTCTTTCTTCTCATGCTGCAGCAACAGATCTTTGTACAATACTTTCTCATTGAATATGACATCCCCGCTTCTTACAATTTTATGATTTTAAAAATCCCAAAGCCTATAACCAAATTAATCAATGCCATACCCAACAAATACATATTTCTTTGACTTAGCTTCCAGCTTGGTTCTATTTTCAGAATCTATAAGTGCAAAAGCTTCACAACCAAAGGTTTTGAGAAAAGAATAACTCACCTTCTTACCACTCCATGCTTCCTCTGGAATACCACAGTCCAAAGGAGTAGAGGGGCCTCTATTGATTAAATAAATAGCAGTGTTCACTGCCTCTTCCCACATATTTTTGGGCAGCCTAGCATGCAACCTTATACTCCTTGCACGCTCCATTATTGTCCTATTCATGCGTTCAGCCACTCCATTTTCTTGTGGAGTCCTTGGTACAGTTTTCTGCCTACAAATACCATTAGAGGAACAATATTCTTGAAATTCTGTGCTGCAATACTCACCACCATTATCAGATCTGAGACATTTTAACTTTTTACCAGCCTCATTCTCAACCAAGCATTTCCATTTCTTAAAACTTTGAAATACATCAGATTTCTGTCTAAGGAAATAAATCCATACTTTTCTTGTTGCATCATCTATAAATGTAACATAATACAGAGAGCCACCAAGGGAAGATACCTGAGCTAGTCCCCATACATCTGTATGCACAAGCTCTAATCTCTCATTTTTCTTTTCCTTCCCACTCTTCACAAAACTAACTCTTTTTTGTTTTCCATAAACACAACTTTCACAAATATCCATATTGACACATTTCAGACCAGGTAAAACTTTCTTTGAATGAAGTAATTTCATACCTTTTTCACTCATGTGCCCGAGTCTGTTGTGCCACAGTGTTGTGTCAGCATCTACAGCAACAGTTTGATGTTCTTCCTGCTCAACTGTAGCCACTGTTCCTGAACATTCATTATCTTCTGAAACAATTAAAGTAGAAGGAACAGTATAACCTGTACAAAGATATAAGGTGCCTACTTTCACACCTTTTGCTACTACTAAGGAACCTTTTGAAACCTTCCAATTTTTATCATTAAAAGTAACTGTGCAACCCTCATCACCCAGTTGCCCTGCTGAAATTAAATTCCTACTCAGCCTTGGAACATGTCTTACCTCTTGTAGTAGCCAATGATTCCCATTCTGCAACTTAATCTTAATTTTTCCCTTTCCAACAATCTGACAGGGTTCATTATCTCCCAAATAAACTAGCCCAAAATCCCCTTGGACATAATCAAAAAAATAACTTCTATGGGGTGTAGCATGAAATGAAGCCCCAGAATCTAAAACCCATGAATCATCAATACTTTCTAAGGACAAGAGCAAAGCATCCTCCTCAGATTTGTTACTTACCACATTTGCCTCCTTGTTTCCATCATTTTTGTCTCCTTGATCTTTCTTCCGAGACCAACAATCTTTCTTCTTATGACCTAGTTTTCCACAGTACCAGCAATCATTTGGCCCTTTAGATTCGAACCTCTTTCCCTTTGATATTCCTCTTGATTTCCCACGATTTCCAAAGTTGTTTCCTCTATCTCTTGTTCTGCCTCTGCTTTCTGTGTTCAATACACTACCCGATGTGGATGCCCCTGAGCTTTTCCTATGAATTTCCTCACTCAATATAACACCAATAACATCATCATACTTTAGGGTATTAGAACCAGAAACAGAATTACTAACAGCCATTACCAAGCCATTCCAGCTTTCTGGCAAAGAACACAAAATCAAGAGAGCCCTAACCTCTTCATCAAAGTAATTTTAACTAAGGTTAATTGACTTGTAACTGTATTAAACTCATTCAAATGATCAGTAACTGATCCACCTTCTACCATTTTCATATTAAATAAACGCTTCATAAGAAATACCTTGTTTGAAGCTGAAGGCTTTTCATACAACTTCGCTAGGGTTTCCATCAGATCTTTAGCTGTCTTTGCTTCAGTAATATTGAATGCCACCGATTGTGCCAAGCATAGATGAATAATCCCCAGTGCCTTCCTATCCAAAATATCTCAATCCTCCTGAGACATTGATTGCTCTTTCTTGGCTACTCCCTCTAGTGGCCGCCATAGATCCTTCTGATAGAGATAATCCTCCATTTGCATCTTCCATAACTGAAAGTTCTGCCCATTAAACTTATCAACCTTCACCCTACCCTCGTCTACCATTTGTCCCACTTAACCGAGAGACTCTCCCACTAACTCGTGAGACCTGTTTCAGAGAATAGATGAAAGAACAAATGAAATAACCTCGCTCTGATACCACTTGTTAGGATTAACAAGGCAGAAATAACAATTATGTGCAAATATAACTAATATCAGAAAATAATAAACCACATAGAATAGAACACAAGACACACAAATTTAACATGGTTCACCCAATCCCTGGGCTACATCCACCAACAGCGAGTCCAATATTATTATTATCCAGTGATTACAACCTGATTACAATCCGTAATCCCTTACAGCCCAATTCTGTCACAAGTACTAAAATCATACATAATGAAAAATCCCTAACCCTAAGCCATATTATACAATATTTTCCCGCTTTAGGGTTAGAATGAGTTATAAGTAGTCGGCCCAAATAACTGAAAAGTAGTCAGCCTCAAAAAAATTAATATAACAAAATTAATATAATCAATTAGGTTTTTGATAAACTGATGTGCAGATGTGCCTTAGGTTGGGAATTGATGTCGATTTCGATGGAATTGTTGATGTAAGAGATTAATGAACCTATAGTCCATTTTTGGGGTATTACAAGTATCAACTAGCTTTGCTATGCTAGGTAGATCTCTTACTCCCTTTACATTGCTTATCTATACTATGTTATCAAAATTGATATGACATAGTCTTTTATGCCACAACCAACTGTCATCTACTTTAGCAATAAAACAACTTGGTTCTGGATTAAGTTGAAAAACATTACCTTTAGTCTTTGATCCTGATGCAATTATTTCTCCTTCTTTGTTGTTAATGATGCACTTGTTCCATTGAATTCCAATCTGTAACCTTTGTCAACTAATTGCCCAACACTTAGTAGGTTATGTTTCAAACCATCAACATAAAGAACATCATCAATACTATTCTTTCCATCCAAGGTGATGGCTCCTCTACCAATGATGGGCTTAGGAGTGTTATCTCTAAATCTAACCATGCCACCATTGTATTTATCTAGATAAATAAATCTATCTTTATCACCTATCATGTGATGTGAACAACCACTAGCTATAATCCAATTTGTCCTTATATTAGATTGTGAAATCAATGCTAGCTCTTGTTCCTCTTCCTCATCTTCTTGATCTATTTTATTGTTCATTTTCTCTATAATAATAATAAATCCAATTTCTTCTCTAGTTGAATCATCATCTGAAACTCCATCTCCAACATAGTAACATTTCTTAGAGTATTTAGGCTTGTAGTCATTTTTGAACTTTCTAGCTCTTGTAGGACACTTAGATACAAAGTGACCAATCATATTACATGAAAAGCATTTAAATAGAAATTGATCTTCATATTTTCCTTTTCCTTTCTTTTCTCTTTTGGAAATCATAGCAATGAAATCATCTAGTGTTTTCTCTTCATCATCATTATCAAAATTACCAGAAGTGTTTGCAAATTTCTTACCATGAACTATTGCTTTGAAGGTTGTCTCACTTTTAGGTTTTGTCTTCAATCTTGAAATCTCAAAAGCTGAGATTTTACTGATCAAGGTATCTCTCTTGAAATTTGATGTAAGTTTCATGGTCTCATCAAGGATGTTGATCCTATTTTCATATTCTGGAGTGAGAGTAGTCATCAATTTGTCCATAATGTCTTCCTCTGAGAGCTCTCCACCATTGTTCCTAATTCTAGCAACTGCTTCATTGATCCTTTGATTGTAAGCTCTAATGTTTTCTTCAGGTAGCATCTCTAATGCATTGTATATTTTCTTCCATGTTTTTCTATGTGTATCCTTTGCTTGTTTGTCTCCTTCAAATATGTCTTCTAGGTACTTCCATATCTTGTGGGCTATATCTACTTTCTTTATTTCTAAAAACTCACTATCAAATAGGGTGTCGATGATGGCTTCTTTGGCTATTGCATTCTGATGAAACAATTCTTTTTTCTTTTTAGTAGCATCATCCTTTGTAAGGTCTTCTAAAGTAGGGATCTTGACTACTTTGATAGTTACATCAAAAACTTCAAAAGCAATGCATTGTAAATGAGGCACCATCTTGTTCTTCCAATCAAGATAATTCTCTCCATCAAACTTAGGACTTTCTTTTCTGAAGAATGCCATCTGATCAACCTCAAACTATTAAACTTTCTCTCCGAGGCACTTGGCTCTGATACCAATTGTTAGGAATAGTCCCAAGAGATAACTGAGAGGGGGGGGGAATCAATTATCTACATGTTTCAATTCTTTATCTAGTTAAGTATACTTAAACATAAAGCATAAACACAATGAAAGAACACTTCAACACAACACCAATATTTTGGTTACAAGGAAACCCAAATAGGTAAAAACCCTGGTGGGAATTGACACCCACTAATATTCTGAACTAATGTATTATGATCCTTGTTAGAAGATCCTTAACCCTGTTAGGAGTTTCTTTACAATATATTTAGTACAGTAGACCTGGTCAAGGGTCAGACCCTATTAGGAGTCTTTTGCAATTAACCCTGTTAGGGGTGAGGACGCACTGTCTGAGAGCACACTGCTCAAATGGGTGAAGGCTACAACCTTTTGAATAACAAATACACACTATATCTGGATCTTGGTGAACTGTGCTTTGACTTGCTACCTGGATCAATTCCAATGTATAGCACAAATACTTTACTTGGTCACATAGACCTTCTTCTGATGGCTCAACACTTTCCACATTGCTTTTCTCTTCACAATCAACTATGAGCCATGTTGTAGCAATCACAAATGACTACCTATAAATATATTTCCTCTAAATGATATAATCAAGTCAAACTTTTAGAACCATCTTGAAATCATTATAGAGAAGTCATAACAAACTCTAATAATAATTCAATTGGCTCTACTAAGCATGCAACACATTCTAGGACCTATCCAATAAGATAGTTGTAGACGCATACTACACACTGTTGGCTCTACCAAAACAACTGGATCTTTCTCCTCAAGCTGAATTACCTCAAGCACTCTTAACCAAACCTTACTAACTCTTCTCCAAGCTTTAATCCAAGGGCACATACAGAAATGATAGGTGCAAATCTAGAACCAATATAATCTCTATCGGCTCTTCTGAACAAACACAAGAAACTGCTACTGGTGAATAGTGACTACATTACTTAATTTCTACTAATCATCTAACTCTGTATCCATGAATGTAACATCATAATATATCTTAATCACATATCCAAATTTTCAAGGCTCTATGATAACTGTATGGACAACCATTCATAGAACACTACCGATTACTCTCTCAAGAACACTACTGACACAAGCTGCTATATAACTGTCTATACTAATAGTTATCCTCTATGCCCATGATATCATGCCAATAACATATCCATGCTACATATACTTAAATCTTACTACATAGGTCTTCCACACATTCTACTTACCATATGTTGTCATCAATGACAAACATATAGTCAACACTAGCTTGCTAGAAAATCTCCAACTATGGGGCCTAGCTAGAAGCTCACAGGTTGTCCATTTGATAACCAGAGTCAACATTTCCAAAAAATGGATATAAAGCATGGGCTAAGGCATGACACCAGTAGAATGCAATCATTTTAAAGAGCATCTTAGAAATATACAATGGCATCATTAAACATTCTAGTAATATCAACAAACATGAATCTAAACATTTCAAAACCAATGACATGTTTACAACAAAGGTCTAATAGAACTCCCAACAATTCTTAAACATATTTTATCTGATATGATGAATTCTTAAACAATTAAGGTTGGAGTAGACATAGTTATCACACATTATTTTGTGTGGTATAAGGAAGATTTGGCTAGCAGTCTACAAAATTAGACCTTTATTAACAATTCATCATATAAGATAAAGTATGTTTAAGAATTGTTGGGACTAGTCCTTTGGTGTGTATTAAAAAGAATAGAATTTTTAGCATATTATTATCATTCTATTTTTTTGTTGTAAACATGCCATTGGTTCAGTTTTGTATCTTCACTATTGTATGAGTGGATTGTGAAGGAACAATTAACATTAAACAAGGAGAACCTCCTCAACACATCTTGGAAACCATTGAATTCAATAATAAATGAAACCTAACACCAACACTATTCCTTCCATTCACTTCTACCAAGAATAAATAATCTAATCCATTCAACATTACATATAATCATTAGACAGTTACATTTCCTGACTGTGTAGAGGAACAATCATGACCAAAATGATCAAAAGTATTTTCACCCTTGCACAAGCTATTCCAAACTTCAATTAAAATGAGCAATATCCTATATCAAATCATTCATATTCATAGTAACCATTCAAAGGATGATTTTGTCAATGAACCCTCTGACTGCACCCCTGTAGCAGAGAAAGGAAACATAGTAAAACTAGTCTATGCCACTGTTTGTGAGGGTACAGTTATGATAAGTGCCTCTCAAACCTCTCCAAACATGTAAGATTGTCTTTAAATACTTTATTGATCTCTTCTAAACATTAACCAAATCAAACATACATTTTAATCCACACACAATAACCCAAAATGAAGGGTTTTGTATCCTTTAATGAATCTGAGTCACTGGTAATGCAAGGATAGTAAAACCAGTAGTCTTCGAAGCATTCAATAAGTGAATATGAATGTTTGAAAATTTTCCTCTCAACTTCCCCAGCCACTCCTAATTGGTTAGAGGGATTAGTTGAGTGTTTAGACACTAAAACTTATCATGCAACTCCCAAAATTTCACATACAAAATAAAATTAAATCCATTTATGAATTAAATCCAGTATGCCAAAGGACTAGTCCCAATAATTCTTAAACATACTTTATTTGATATGATGAATTGTTAATAAAGGTCTAATATACAATGACCATGCCAGTAATATCAACAAACATGAATCCAAACATTTCAAAACCAATGGCATGTTTACAAAAAAGGTCTAATAGAACTCCCAACAATTCTTAAACATACTTTATCTTATATGATGAATTCTTAAACAATTAAGGTTGGAGTAGACATAGTTATCACACATTTTTTTTTGTGGTACAAGGAAGATTTGGCTAGGTCAAATCTTCCTTCATGCTAGTAGTCTAAAGAATTAGACCTTTATTAACAATTCATCAGATCAGATAAAGTATGTTTAAGAATTGTTGGGACCAGTCCTTTGGTGTGTATTAAATAGAATAGAATTTTTAGCATATTGTTATCATTCTATTTCTTTGTTGTAAACATGCCATTGGTTCAATTTTTTAACTTCACTATTGTATGAGTAGATTTTGCAGGAACGGTTAACATTAAACAAGGAGCAACTCCTCAACACATCTTGGAAACCATTAAATTCAATAATAAATGATCTCATCTAAACATTAACCAAATCAATTCTACATTTGAATCCACACACAATAACCCAAAATGAAGGTTTTTGTATCCTTTAATGAATCTCAGTCACTGGTAACACATGGACAGTCAAACCAGTAGTCTCCAAAGTATTCAATAAGTAATATCAACAAACATGAATCCAAACATTTCAAAATAGTGAATCGATATCCTTGAGCACAAGCACCAATAACATCAAATAATGGAGATAAAGCATGGGCAAGGGCATGACACCAGTAGAATGCAGTCATTTCAGTGAGCATTCATGATCAAATAAAATGCAATGTATTTCAAATTTGCAGTCGAATATGATGTCAGAGGCTTGAAAGACGTTGCCCATCAAAGATGAAGAAATTACATACCTTCTCTCGCGCTCATCTTTCACGAAGGAAGATTTGATAGCCAAATCTTCCTTGCACCACACAAAGAACATGTCATTGGTTCAGTTTTGTAAATTTGTTTATTGTGTAATTAGTAATTGGTAGATTAAATGCATGTTATTATCATATTAGATAAAGTATGTTTATCAATTTAGCATGTTATTATCATATCAGATAAAGTATGTTTAAGAATTGTTGGGATTGGTCCTTTGGCTTGTATTAAACAGAATAGAATTTTCAGCATATTATTATCATTTTATTTCTTTGTTCTAAACATGCCATTGGTTCAGTTTTGTAAAAAAAAAATTGTGTTCAATACATTTTTCATGAGGGGGGGTCCTCTTCTACGGAGATTGATGAAGATTGTGCACCTCAAAAACTAGTTCATAAGGTACCAATCATGTTTTCTATTCACTTATATTTTTGGATTGGTAAATCTCATTAGTTTCATGTCCTTTCTTTTGATTACTATGGATGAGATATATATCTTACATTTAACATTCAACTTCTTTACATTTTAGAACATTTAGTGTGTTTTTTGAGGATTTTACCAAATTGACTTTTAACATAAAATGAAAACACCAAACTAATATCTTTCCCTTTCAACTTGACAAAATATTTGCATTTGACCAATAACGACAAGCAACTGAATGATAAATCCACATACCTGGAACATCAAAAAGATGGCTAAGTGGTTGCCACCATGATTTTTATCTACTGAATATGGGGGAAAAAAGCACCTAAAATAATCAAATAGAAAACAAAATTGGTCATTTCAGAGAGCATTCATGATCAAATAAAATGCAATGCATTTGAAGTTTGCGGTCAAATATGATGCCAGAGGCTAGAAAGACATTTCTCATCAAAGATACCAATCAAAGATGAAGAAATCACATACCTTCTCTCGTGCTTGATCAACTTTCACCCGCTCATTTTCTCCCGCTCCTTTTCTTTGCAATCAAAATAAAAATGATTTGGTCATTTCAAAATAGTGAATCGATATCCTTGAGCACAACCACTAATAACATCAATTATTTTGATCTGTGGGTACCCTAATGTTGGTGAGAGTTCTTTTATTAGTAAGATTACTCTACAAGCTTAAAGAAGTGGTATGTTTTGGCAAATGAAGAGTGGAAAGATGATGATATTCTTGAGATCATGGATGGACACAATGTTGCAGACTTTATTGACCCAGATATCTTGCAAAGGCTTCAAGAACTTGAGAGGGAAGAAGGGCTTAGGATGGAAATTGAGGGTGACCAGGATGATGAGATGGGGGAAGTTGAGTTGAATCTTGATGAAAAGGAAGATCTGGCTATAATTAGGAAGAAGAATAAGATTCTTATCATGGAACACAGATTGAAGAATAGTACTATAGAGAGTAGGCCTACTATACCAAGGAAGTTTGAAAAGATCAAGGAATATGGCTTAAATGGAATGGGAAGACATCTTTCTAGCCAAGGCCTGGATGCTTCGACAATTGAGGTAGGATCCAAACATAGGCTATAAAGATGTCTTCCTTTTTGTTGTGGATAGGCTCTACTGCTGCAACAACTACAAACTGCAATGTAGATATCACAACAGCTAAGAAACATAAATGTAGGCATCATGGTCATAATTTTTTATGTTGTGTCTCCAAAAAATTGTGACCATGATGCCTACATTTATGTTTCTCAATAGTTGTGTCTCAGGACCCCTTATGACCCTTTACAACCCTTTAAGATCCCTAAGAATACATCTTAGAGGTCTTTAAATATCTTAAAGGGTCATAAAAGGCTCCTAGGATGGGCCAAATGAGCTTCCACCTTCACGTGGTTGGCCCTATCAAGTAGAGAATGTTAAACTATTCTCAGAACAAAGAGAAGCTCAATAATTTAAGGTTTTAGTCCATGAAGATACTAAAAAACTGACAGGAATCAATGATGGAGAGTTTTTAGATTCTGAGAAGACGTATATGTAGTGGAGGCCAGAAGGGATTTTTGTGGAGATTTTCTAGATGTGGAGATTTTCTAGAGTGGCTATATACATACAAGGGTTTCTAGATTGAGTACCAGTGCATAGATGATGATTTAGTAACCTACATCTATAAAACCTTCACAAATATCCCTTCTTTGGCCTCCACTCATACCTCTTCTCAAAATCTAGAAACTTTGGATACTATTTCTCATCCATGCATGAAATGTGCTAGTGATTATATAAAATTACTTTAGGCCTCTAGTATTGATGAGCTAAAAAAGTGTAAAATGTTTTTGTGAGATGGGGATCAATTATATTGGATACTTTGCAGTGTACATAAAGGCAAGGCGGTGATTATTCTCCATGATCAATAGGTATAAGTCTTCCAGGACTTACCTAGTAGCTAGGACTAAATATAATAGAGCTCAAGATACCATCATAGTTGGTCTCTTTCTTTGGTCTATATTATTGACAAAATGTTTTACCTTTCATTAGCTCATCAAATATGGGGATTTGAAAGAATTTAATAGAATATTTTCATGTATAACGTACATTATTTTAGTTTGATGTTGAAGAAATTTATATACTTTGTGCACTTGTATACTACAAGGATGACCATAAATAAGCATCCCCTCCTATGGCTTGAGTAATGTAGGCCATTGGAGGAGATGCTTCTTTATCGCCATCCTCATAGTCTACAAGTGCGTAAAGTAGATAAATTTGTGCAATGTCAACTTAAATAATATATGTTATCATGAAAATATTCTACTAAATTATTTCAATTCCCCGGATTTGATGAGAGAATGAAGGGTAAAAGATTTTGTCAATAATATAGACTGAAGAAAGAGGGAACCTATGATGGTATCTTGAGCTTTGTTATATTTAATGTGCATGTCCATCGATTTTTTTACACCAATGAAAATATTTTTGACGGTGGTGATATACCTCTGACAGGGCTCCCGTCGATAATTTACTACGTGATGTCACTATACTGACAAATATAATGTCAAAGAAAACTACTTTTCAACACAACATTGTGCTAGGAATGCTATACCACCAACGGGTATACCTGTCAAAAAATCACTGCAATGTCGTCGCTCTTCCGACAAGTCAAATGTCAGAGTAAACTTATTTTCGACAGATAGGTGCGACAAGAATTATATACCACTAACGGGTTTTCCTTTCGAATAGTGAGTGTAGATCTGTCGCTATTCTGACAGATACAATGTCGAAGAAAACTCTATTTTGACAAATAATTGTGACAGACATGCTAACTCTCTGATGGGTATTACTATCAGAGAATCATTGCATTGGTGTCTCTATTCTAAAAATTATGTCCGACAGGATGGCCACATGATTTGTTGGAGTTCCAATAGGTCTACCATAGGAAATTCCATACAAAATTTGGTATTCATGTGCTAGATTCTAATAGAAATGGATGTTGGAAGACCAATGGTTAGCACTTCCATCACAATTTGCAACACAAAAATGCCAACAAACACATATGTAAAAATTGTGACAAATAGGCATTGCAAATCTGACAAATGGCTATTAGAATTTGGCCTCAAATGTACTAGTGTCTGAGTAACAGAAGGATACGATAGGAGAACAAGGAACAAGGACACAACACATGACACACAGCCACAGGAAGATCCCCAGCCTCCATATACCATCGAAACCACCACCACTGACACCACATCAGAAGCCCCTACTCAATTGATGGAGACTTAGGTCACCAAAAATTAGAAGACAGGTGATATAGTGTCAACCAAGCAAGACAAGGCAAACTTAGAGGTAAAATCTCTAGTTCCATTTGCTAAGTTATCTCCACAAGAAACCAAGAAGAAGAAGAAGAAAAATAGAAAAGGGCTAGTCACCTTGGATGAGATAATCGAGATTCTAGAATGTGACCCAAGGACTTTGGACCTTGAGGAACTGAGAAAGTATGGAGAGTTATGTACAATAAAGGCAACGGAAGAGAAAATCAGAAAGGGGAGTAAGAGCAAGCAGATTTTAGAGGATGTAAGAGACATTCTTCAGCAGGTTGTTCCTGATGTCCAAATAAATGAAGATACTCCAATTTTGGACCAACTTGCATCTCTTATAATTCATATAAGTGCCCCAGACATAGATGCATAGAAAAGGATAGAAGAGAGGGCTAAAGCTAAAATCCAATTCCAACTTGCAAAGAAAATCAGCCAAGAAGTGGCTATCAATAAGGTAAAGATTTCTGAGGTTATAACCGATCTACAATCAATAACTCAAAAGATGATACAAATTTTGTTTAAGTTATGCACTATGGAGACATTCACTGCCAAGGTCAGTGAAAAGATCTAGAAGCTAGATGCATATATCTTGGCCAGTGCAAATGCTTCTCTAACCAAGCCCAATTCTTTCCATAAGCATATCCTTAAAGTGGAAGGATTTAGGCAGTTGAGAGAAGACCTAAGGAAGCAAGAAGAAATCATAAGTGACCAAGTCATTGAGCTACAATTTGAGCTTCTTCCCTAGTTAAAAATTATGGAGAGACATTGAAAAGGCTAAAGTATTAGTCGCTGCCCCAAAAATATCTATTTTGGAAAAGATATTTGATATGCATGCACAAGTCAGTCTTGAGTACATTGCTCTTACCCACTTGAAAGAGGAATGGGAAAACCTCTTGGATTCATTAAAGAAAACCCACAAGCACATTTTTGATAAGTTTTAAGTACTTTTTGTTTTGGCATTAATTTAAAAAAGGGGGAAATCATGTATATACCAATGTACCAGGAGCATGCACCTAGGGTAGTTTTGTAGAAGAGTTAGTAAATTTTTTTTGTATATGTATATATGAAGTTAGAAATTTTTTGAGGTTTGGCACATATACATTATGGTTTTGATACTAATGCCAAAGGGGGAGATTGTTATCTATATTTGAGTATTAAGTGTTGTCATTAGTATCAACTATGATTAGTCGGTAAAAGATGAAATAAGGAGCTATAGAAGCTAGTCGGTTGAACTTAAAAAGCCTTCATATCGAATAGTTACAAGGCATAACCGAAAGCTAAAAGAAATCAGATTTGACTGAGTATGTTTACCTAGCATTAGAGTATACCTAGCACTGAGTCAATAAACACCAAGAATTGTACACACTGAGCATCAGTTAATTCACCAAACAGAGAATGCACTATTTACAGAGGAGTTCAAAAAATGACATAGTAATCAATAAAGGCACATATCTCTATGCAAATGATTTACACAGATCTATAAAATTATTACCAATATCAAGGCATATTTATTATGGATGTAATCATTACATGTTGTGATGATTCTTATGTAATAGTTAGATCTAGCTTATTTTTGTACACCGTAGATCTTAGGTTTTCTAAGATGTTGTAAACCTAAATAGGTCAAAGAAATTTTCTATATAACTGTAATTGATGTCATTTTGACATGATAAGAGAGACATGATAAGGAGATCATGAAAAAGTAACTGCTTACAGGACATAAGAATTTAGACAAGGGTTTGGGTATGTGCAAGATCATGAGGGGCCAAACTATGCCCTTAAGTGGTAATGAAAAATTAGCAAATCAGGGTTAGTCAACTTGACGTGAAAATTTAAACTAGCTATGAACCTAACATCAAAATTTTGTAAGAATAGAATGTATAGAAAATTGAAAATATTTTCTAAACTACTAGGCCTTTTTTGAGAAAAAGTTAGTATGATTGGTGAAAAGTATAGATTTCAATGCAGCAGTACAAAAATTTCAGCAAAAAAATAAGTAGGTGTATGTCTAACCACCTTAATCATAATCAAATGATAATATTTTATTATATATATAAGTAGTAGACTCATGCCCAGATGTGACACATATTTTTTTGTAATTTTATTCCAAAAAAATAATTAATTATGAATTTTTTGCTACAACATTTTCAGAATAAAAAAACTCCCGTGTCTGACCACCTTAACTCATTCAAAACTTTACAAAATAAAAAATTTTCCTTATAGTAGGTGAAGCATAGAATGTGACACATTTTTCAGATTTCAAAAATGTTATACCATCTTAAAGTTATAGTCATTTTTCAATCAGTATATAAATCAGCACTTTAGAGATAGTTTAATTAGAAAATAACTAATAATTACTTACCAAATTCAAAATTTGACACCAATTATATCGATAGAAAGCTAATAATCTCCTTAAGATACCCTTTTCATTTTATCAAATTTAGGTGAAAAAAAAGTCATCAGCTACATTGTCAAAGTTTTGAACTGACATTGCTACTTTTTGGCCCCTCATGATCTTGCACATACCCGTTTACATGAATGAGCAGTTATCAGAGATAGTATTCAGTTTATTAGAGACATACAAAGCTATTGAGAAGAAAAAAGAATAATATAATCCACATCAAGGTGAAATCTATTTTATATTTCATAGATCTAATTTAGACAAGTTCAAGTTGTCAATTGCAAATATTTTATGTTATCTTTTAACCACTATAGCAGGATTGTAAATCTCTTAACAAAGTATACTTAACCATCTGTTGTAAATATCCTAACTAAATGCACACTTATTTGGTGTTGTGAAAATACTTTCACAAGGTAGATCTAATCGATCTTATGTTACTCCTAATAGGGTAAGATCATCAGAAGTGATCACACTTGTAGTCTTAACCGACATACTTTATTTATTGTAGTAGTGAAGAATTTGTGGGTGTCATCCCCACCATAGTTTTTACCTTCTAACAAGGGTTTCTACATAACCAAAATACTTATGTCATGTTTAATATTTCATGAATGATTTATTGTTTGTTTTCATGCAATTTAAATTTACAAGGTATTTGAATGTATGTTGCAAACAATGGAATCAGTTGGTTAGATAGACACTACTATTGTAGATTGTTAATTCAATAAAAAATATGAGGGTACTAATTCACCCCTCTAATGAACTACAACTGATTGAATATCTTGATGAACTGAAGAGACAATGATTAGAGATCACCGAGTTACTCAAGTGATATGTAAGATGATTAAATTAGTTGATATATTGTCACTGATGTGAACTAGTTTTGACTATACTTATCATGATGGTTACAAGCATCTAAATATTTGTAGAAGGAAGAAATGGTGAAGAAATGAGATATCTACATAAGGAAAAGTTGGATATGATAGATAAGGATAAGGTATACATTGGGTAACTTATTGAGGAGTCTATGGCATTATATTATTGACTTGAGCATGTTACATTATTCTATTATGAAGAAGAGATTTTAATTGAATAAGTTAATGTGGTCGGTAATTGAAGAATTATGTATACACCTAGCCAGTCTTTTGTATACTGAGTGACAGTAATAACAGAGTTAGTTATCACCAATGTATTCATATTTAACCGAGTATAGATGTAAACATTAAATGCTAAGAACAACCGACTGAAATTGACAAGCTGGAAATTGTTATGATTTTGAGGTAACACATGAAGTTTGTTATAAGATCCATGACTGAAAAAATTTAGAGATGATCTAAAGGATGAGATTGAAATGTTTTGTTGATACATCTATCTAAGAAAGTTACAGCGACAAAATGGACGAATGAGATTAAGAGGCAAAATCCGATGGCTGATATGAAAATGGTTTACTTGTATATTTAAGAGACATGAGTTTCATTGTTGAAACATGCTAGATTAAATATAGACAACAAAAGATTTTGTGTGAAGACATTTTTCATGCATTCCTGATCAAACTGGTTAGAGACAAAACCAAGCTATAAGAATAATTGAGCGTTAGAGATATACTTACACCGAGTGAAGTAAGTTGAACGAATTGATGAAGTGAATTGGTTTATTGATCAAATGAGTTTTATGAGCTTAGCATAGATCTGAATATTTGCAATTGAGTTTTATTTGAATTGGATCATAATTGTGTCAGTTTAACTATTGATTTAGTAAAATATCTTAACCGAGTAGCCTTATTAGTCTTATTGTATTTCGATATGATATTCAAGGAATGTTCATTGTTATCTTGTTGACTCCATAGTGAATGTTGGTCAAAAGTTAACTGTTACTGATAAATCCTCTAACCAGGTCACACATGATAGTTTGCATTATAACCTTTAACAAGGTTGGTTCCTAACTAAGCTCACTTTTGAAGAGTGAAATGTTTTGGGTTACTGGTCCTAGGTGGTTTTTCCCTATGTAGGGTTTCCACGTTAAACCATTGTGTTATGTGTTATTTGTTATGATTCCTTTTCTATCATACTTTTCATATTACATAATCGGTAATCATAGTTTGGATAATTACTGGTATTCAGTAAATGATCAGAAAGATAGATATTGATATCTTACCGAGATGTTTGAATTGTTGATTAAGTGTGAAAAAGTACATCTAAGAGTTTGGGACAATAGGATAACTAATTTAACTAATTCACCTCCCCTCTTAGTTATCTAACAATTAGTATCAAAGAAGATTGGTTGCTTGGAGGAAAGTTTCAGGGACTTGAGAAAAAGATCACAAGATGTATAAAAGGGAAGTGCCTAAGATGAACAAAGATAACTTCACAACATGGCAAAGCAAGATGAGGCTACACATATCTAGAATTGGAGAATCTTCTCTACATCTACTAGATAATGGCTACTTACAACCGACTATTGGACCTTTGACAGTTGATCAATCGAGAGACATGCATGAACATAACATGACTATGATAGAGATTGATGCTACTCTAACTGATGCTAAATTTGAAGATGTCAAAGGATGCACTACTACGAAAGAAATGTGGGATAAACTTGCACTATTTCATGGTGGTGATGTAAATGTAATGAGAGCCAGTGTTGAAAGTCTAAGAGGTAGATTTGATGATATGAAGATCAAAAAAGATGAGAATGTATCACACAATATTCTAATTGAATCAAAGAGGTGGTCAATGTTATCTAAGGAGCAGGAGATATTATTTCAGAGGATACTATGGTAAGTAAAATAATGAGAACCTTGTTGCCTATCTATTCTATTAAAATCTCTTCTATTCATGAGATGAGATCTGCACCTGGAAGTACTATTACACATGATAGTTTGATTGGTAAGCTGACTACATTTGAGCTGAATAATTATGACAATAGTATTGTACTAAGTGTTGAGTCTTCTTTTATGTCATCCCTAAAGATCGATAAATCTAACAATAAGCATAACATAAAGAATGAAAGTGACAGTGATAGCAAAGATGAGCTTGATAATCTTGAAGCACTTATGGCCAGAAGACTTCCAAAAGGTAAAGGAAGGTATAAAGCAAAGTTACCTTTATCTTTTTTAATTGTAAAGAGATTGGCCATATTGCTGCTAGATGTCCTAACAGGAAAGAAGAAGATAAAGACAATGACAGATCTGGTGACGGAAATTTTGGTAGAAGAAATAACAAAGGAAATTGAGACTATGATAGGAGAAACAACTAAGACTACAATGAAAAAGGAAAGAATGCATGTTACCTTGTGGGAGAAGATGATAATGAGAATGACACTAACATTGATGAATATGATGAAGTGATATTTGTTGCGATGAAAGATGATTTAGAAGAAGAGGAAAGGTATGTAGAAACAACACTTATATCTAAAGTTAGTAAAAATGATACTTAGATTATTGATAGTGGTTGTACACATCACATGACTAGTGATGAAGATAAATTTGAATACCTTGACCACTACAATGGAGGATCGCTTAAAATGGGAAATGATATACCTTTTCAAGTCAAAGGAGGGTATGTTAAACTAGACCCTTAAGTGGCAATGAAAATTCAAAAAATCAGGCTTAGGCAAATTGACATAAAACATTGAACAAGTTGTACAATGTAAATATTATATCAAAAATATGTAAGAATATAATCTGTAGAAAATTGAATTTAGTTTCTAAGATACTAGTCCTTTTTTGAAAAACAATTATTCTATATGTTGAAAATTTCAAATTTCAATGTAGTAGTATGAAAATTTCAGAAAAAAATAAGTAGGTGTATGTCTGACCACCTTAAACACAATCAAATGATAATTTTTTTACAAGATTCTAGATATAATTAGTAGACTCATGTTCGGATGTGACACGCATTTTCTTGTAATTTATTTCTAAGCTAATAATTAATTATGATTTTTCTTCTACAACTTTTCTAGAATACAAAAACTCTCATGTCTAGCCACGTTAACTTAGTCTAAACTTTACCAAATTGAAAACTTTTTTAATTTTTCTTGTAGTAGGAAAATCATAGAATGTGACACATGTTTTGGATTTTAGAAATTTTATACAGTTGAAAAGTTATAGCTATGTTTCAATAAGTCTATCAATCAGAACTAGAAAGCTAACAAGTAGGTGTATGTCTGACCACATTAAAAAAAATCAAATGATAATATTTTTTTATAAGAATCTAGATAAAAGTAGTCGACTCATGTATGGATGTGATGTATATTTTTTGTATGTTTTTTCCAAGTAAATAATTAAATATGATTTTTCTACTACAAATTTTCTTGAATATAAAAACTCTCGTGTCTGACCACCTTGACTTAGTCTAAACTTATCAAATTGAAATAATTGTTTATTATTATTATACTAGGTAAAGCATAGAATGTGATGAATATTTCAAATTTCAAAAATTTTATATGATTTGAAAGTTATAGTTGTTTTTCAAAGAGTCTATCAATCAGGACTTCTTTTTCACATCACCACTTTTTGGCATACCATGATCGTGCACATACCCAGGAAAAGGATCTATCTTATTGAATGATAGGATTAGATGTGATAATGCATAATGGGTAAAAGGACTTAACTACAAGTTGTTGAGTGTAGCATAGTTGAATAACTTAGGTCAATGAGTTGCATATGATAGTAAGAAGGTGAAAATCTGTGATGAAATGAGAAAGTTGGATGGTATTGGTGGACAATCAAAAGCTAATTTATTCCATCTTGACAATGTTGAAACTTCTTGTTTGTTGGTGAAAAATGAATATGTATGGTTGTGGAGTAAGAGAATGTGTCATGTGAACTTTGATAACATGGTCAAGCTCATTAAAAAGAGAAGAGTTAGATGTTAACCAAGTGTAACTAAGCCTGATCATGTTATGTGCAATCAATGTCAGAAAGGAAAGATGACAAAATCTAGTTTTAAAAGCAAAGACTATTCATCTAAAGGAATTTTGGAGTTGGTACATACCGACTTGTGTGGTCCTATGAGACTTAGATTTATTATGGTGACAAATATTTTATTTTATTTATTGATGTCTACTCTAGGATGATGACATTTATGTTTCCAAAAGAAAAATCTGAAGCATTCAAATTATTTAAGTGATATAAAGCTAAAGTTGAAAAAGAAACCAGGAAAGAATTAAAATACTTAAGATCTAATAGAGTAGGTGAGTTTATTTATGATGAATTCACTAACTTCTCTAATGAGCATGGAATCAAAAGGAAAGTTTTTGTACCAAGGACACAACAATAGAATGGTATTGCTAAGAGAAGGAACTGATCTATAGTTGATTATGCCAGAATATTCATGATTGAGAAAGATGTTGGACAAATGTACTAGAGAGAAGTAGTTAGCACTACTGTATACACCTTAAACTGAGTTCAATTGAAGAAAGACACAAACAAGACACCTTATGAGTTATGGTTTGGTTATACATTGAATGTAAGTTGTTTCTGAATTTTTAGAAGTAGATGTTACATTCTGAAAGATGATAAAAATGGAAAATTTGACTCTAAAGGTGATGAAGGAATATTTTTAGGATATTCTACTAAGAGTAAAGCTTATAATGTTTGAACAAGGCTTCTAATAAAATGGTTAAAAGTGCTAATGTGAAATTGATAAAGGGTGCTCCCCTTAATACCAAAAACACATAACAGAAATAGAGAAATAACAACAATATGCAAGAACAGAAAATGGGCTTCTTATTATCTCCACAAATGTGGAATTACAAACTTTCAAAATTACAATATGCAAAGACACATGGGCATTCCCTTACAATATTATGCAGGACAAAGCCTCAAATCAATACCTAGATCTACTACCTAGCATTGTCCTAGACAACACTACGGGCCTTCTTTATATAGGCATTTTCCACCGCCTGAGAAGGTTCCAAAAATTTAGCCCTTAGGGCCGACCAAACTTAGAATTATTTTATTTTTTAATTTATTACATCAAAGTCAGCTCAAAATAACTTTTGAATCCCGAAAAATTTTTTTGAAGGAAAATTATTTTTCACCATTTGAGGTGGCCCAACTTTCGGAGACCATAAGTCATCACCAGTTGACCCGATTGACTATTATAAGCCCATTTTAGAAAGGCCACGAAGTGCTCTACAGGCTTGACTCATGCAAGTGCCTATCACCCAAATTTTTGACCTCATCTGGGGCCTCTAAAGCCTTCAAAACTGAGTTCAAATTTTTTGTACCCTGCTGCCAATACCGAAAATCTTTAATATCTTCAAAACTAGACCTGATCTAGCCATGAAACTTTACTGGTAGGCTAATATGACTGAGATGAACCTCCACATGTAAAATCAGAACATTCTGAGATTGTATGACCAACTTACTAAAAATAACAAGTTTCCATAAATAGCAGCTCTACACAAGATAACCCTTATTGAATACAAAAACATAAATATTTTTGGGTGATGTAAGATTTCTCTTACACCCAGGATGCTCCTGCATTAGAAATTTGATGAATTTTCTGAAAAGAATGATGAAGAAAGAAGGAAGGAACTAGAAGAATATGGTAGGTTTACATATGTTGAGCATCTAGATTATCTACCAAAGCCACAGGATGAGTCTACCAAGCACTAGGAAAATGCTACCAAGAATTAGCAAATGCAAATTGAGAACCAAGAAGAAGCTACCGAGGAACAAAATTAACCTGAATCGAATGATGAGCAAAGAAGAGAAAAAGTGTTGGCAAGAGTTTTTAGAAGACACCATCCGTAGAACCAAATCATTGGAGACAAGAAAGCTAGCATGATGACCTGAAGTAAGTTAAGAAAAAAAGAATGCTTATTTTGTGAATTTGAGCCTAAGAATGTTAGAGATGCACTTGAAAATGAGGAATGGATTAAGGCTATGAATGAAGAAATTGAGCAGATTGAGAAAAACAAGACATGTACATTGGTACTGAGACTGAGTTATAAAAATATAATAAGTACTAAGTGAATTTTCATAAAAAAGTTAAATGAGAATGGAGAAGTAACTAGAGACAAGGCAAGACTTGTATGCAAGGGATATGCACAAGAACAAGGAATAGACTATGGTGAAACTTTTTCACCAGTAGAAAGACATGAAGGAGTCTAGATTTTATTTTCATATATTGCACATAAGAGTTTCAAAGTATATCAAATGGATGTGAAATCAACATTTTTGAATGGAATTCTTGAGTAGGAAGTCTACATAGAACAACCTGAAGGTTTTGTTGATTTGAATCCAAAGAACATGGTATGTAGATTACACAAAGCTTTGTATGGACTGAAGCAAGCACCAAGAGCATGGTATGAAAGATTACATGCTTATCTTATTAGTATTGGCTATGTAAGGACAAGTGAAAATAGTAATTTGTACATGAAAGGAGAATCTGATGATAATATTTTGATTGCTAAAAATTTTGTTGATGACATAATCTTTGGAGGAAATGATTTGATTTGCAAATCTTTTGCTAATGAAATGAGAAAAGAGTTTGAAATGTCAATGTTTGGAGAGATTAAATTATTTCTATGTTTGCAGATTATATAATAGAATGATGGGATTTTCATCACACAATCAAAATAAATTAAGGAAGTGTTAAAGACTTTTGGTATGGAAGATTCAAAACTAATTAATAGGAACACCGATGGTGATAGGATGTAAGTTGACTAAGGATTATCAATCAACTGAGGTACAAACAATGTATAGATCAATGACTGGAAAATTGATGTATGTGGTACATAGTAGACCTGATATAGCACATGCAATTGGGATTGTGGCAAGATTTTCTGCTGATCCTAAAGATTCACATATAGTTTCTCTTAAAAGTATTCTGAGATATTTGAAGAAAACTGAAGACTATGGTTTATGGTACACAAAGGAAGACAAATTTGAACTTTGAGTTTACACTGATGTAGCTTGGTCTATAAACATTGATGATTGAAAGAGCACAACTGATGGAACATTCTTTTTAGGAGAAAGGCTTGTGACTTGGATAAGCAAGAAACAAGCATGCATTTCTTAGTCTAATGTTGAAGAAGAGTATGTTGTTGCTACTACAAATTGTTCAAATATTGCTTGGATAAAACAAGTGTTGGAAGGAATGAATGAGGTGATCACTGACCCAGTGATTATATATTGTGATAACACTAGTGCTATAGACATTTCCAAGAATTTGGTGATGTATTAAAAGAAAAGCACATATCTATCAAGTATCACTATTTGAGGGAACAAGTGTTGGACTACAACTAATTTGGAATCTAATTGAAGAATCTGTGATTACAAGATCACTGAGGAGTTGCTAATTAGATATGTAATATGATTAAATTAGTATTATGTTGTCATTGATGTCAACTAGCTTGATAGCACTTATCTTGTAAGTTACTATACCGAGACATCTGAAGAAAGGTGAAAAAGAGATGAAGTATAGAAGAAATCTACATGGAGAAAGATGTACATGTTAGATGAGGATAAGGAACATATTGAGTAACTTGTTGATGAGTCTATGACTTGATGATATTGACTTTATTATGTTGCATTCATCTATGATGAAGTATAGAGCTAAAAGACACAAAGCAGTGTTGTTGGTAAATGAAGCATTTCTAGTATACATCGACAGAGTGTAGTGTATACCGACCATAGTATTAACCGAGCAGTGTTCACCAATGCATTTCTTTGTTAAACGAGCGGAATAGAATGAATCAAATGATTAGTTTAACTGATAAGATTGATGAGATGGCAAGAGTATAACATTAAGGTAACAGATAATATTTGTTACAAAAATTGATGGTTGATGAAATTCAAGGAAGATCTAATGGAGCATATTGAAACATGTTATTGACACAAGTACCGAGAAAGTTTGAAGTGACAAAATCTATGAATGTGGTTAAACAACAAAATTTGAAGGTGGAGAAGAAAATGATTTACTCATCTATATAAGAGAACAAAATTTCCTTATGAAATATGCCAGAAGAAGAAGAAGCTGCAGTAATTTCATGTGAACAAGCTTTCATGCATTCTAATTGTATTGGTTAGTAAGAATCGAGCTGCAAAATAGTTACCGAGCTACAGAGAGCAATTACCGATGAATAATAAGTTGATATAGTATAGAAACTGAAGTGAAATATTGGTCAGAAGGATTTATATGGACTGAATATTGATCTGTAATCTACAATTGAAGTTGCATTAAGTCAGATCATTTACTGTTACACATTTAACCATTGTATACAGTTTAAATCTCTTAACCGAGTGGACTCTGAAAGTCTTATGATGTATCATTCATAGAATGAACATTGTTATCCTATCAATGCCATAGTGAATGTTGGTTGGAAAATAACTTCTAGTCTAAAATCCTCTAACAAGGTCACACTTGATAGTGTGTTTGTAACCTTTAACAGGGTTGGGTCTTAACCGACCTCACTTCAGAAGAGTGAACAATTTTGGGTTGCCAGTCCCAAGTGGTTTTTCCCTTTACAGGGTTTCCACGTTAAATATCTTGTGTTATGTGTTGATTTTGATATTTGTTTGTTATCATACTTTTCATATTACATGTTATATTTGATCAGTAAACTATTATAGTATTAGACTAGTAATCGGTAAAAGCACAGACAGTGAGAGTTATTATTGTTTACCAATGAGAAGATATTAGAGAAATAGTTTTGAATTATACATTTTTTTATTGGGACATTGGATAACTAATTCATCCCCCTCTCAGTTATTCTAACAACAAGTACAGGAGAAGCAAGTCAAACTGGAATTTGTAAAATCTAAAGAATAACTTGCTGATATCTTTTTCAAAAAATCCCTATTGAAGGACACTTTTGAGTACTTTAGGACTAGACTACTGGTATGTCCCCTATCTATCATTCACTAAGGTAATAAGGAGGTTGCATCAACCTATATTTTATTATAAAATCATTCATGTTGATTCAAATAGCTCACACTTTAGGATTCCTAAGGTTGTGAAAGATTGTAGATGCTGGAATAGAGAATTGTATATCAGTACATGAAGGTACTTGATCTAGACCAAACAACAAAGAATAACTTGGCTACTGAAGAGATATTTATTTTCTTTGGCATTATTGTCAAAGGGAGAGAGAACTAATATATGAAATATCTATTGATGAGAACATAAAAAGGGAGATAGATTTCAATGAAACATCTATAAACTACAGGGAGAGAAAACCAGAGAATTGAATAGAGATCAATTTTGTAGGGAGAGTGTGCATGGAATGTTGGTTGTAGTAATTAAACATATTAGCTTTCAAGATAGGGAGAGCTTACCGAGCTACAATATTTACTTTTATAATTGTACAACTAATGTTTGGTATGGTATGGCATAATTCATATTGTTTGTATTGCCATCAATGCCAAAGGGAGAGATTGATGAACTACAACTGATTGAATATCTTGATGAACTCAAGAGATAGTGATTACAGATCACCGAGCTATTCAACTGATATGTAAGATGATTAAATTAGTCAATATGTTGTCATTAATGTCAACTAGTTTTGACTATACTTATCATGATAGTTACAAGCATCTGAATATCTATAGAAGGTAGAAATGGTGAAAAAATGAGATATCTATATAACGAAAAGATGGATATGAAACATAAGGATAAGGTATACATTGGGTAACTTATTGATGAGTCTATGGCATTATATTGTTGACTTGAGCACGTTACATTATTTTATTATGAAGAAGAGATTTGAATTCAACAAGTTAATGTGTTTGGTAATTGAAGATTTCTATATACACTGAGCTAGTCTTGTGTATACCAAGTGATAGTAATAAATGAGTTAGTTATCGCCGATGCATTTATTATTAACCAAGTATGGATAAAAATATTAAATGCTAAGAGAAGCCAACTGAAATTCATGAGCTGGAAATTGTTATGATTTCAAGGTAATAGATGAAGTTTTTTATAAGATCCACAGCTGACAAAATTTAGAGATGATCTAAAGGATGAGATTGAAATGTGTTGTTGAGACATCTTCCAAGGAAGGTTAAAGCGAAAAAATGGGAAAATGAGATTAAGAGGCAAAATCTGGTGGATGATATGAAAATGGTTTACTTGTCTATTAAAGAGACATGATTTTTATTGTTGAAACATGCGATATGAAATATAGACTACGGAAGATTTTACGTGAAGATATTTTTCATGCATTCTTGATCAAACTGTTTACATACAAAACCAAGTTGTAGGCATAACTGAGCATTAGAGATATACATACACCGAGTGAAGTAAGTTGAAGGAATTGAGGAAGTGAATTGGTTTATTGATTAGATGAGTTTTATGAGCTTAGCATAGATCATAATATTTGCAATTGAGTTTTATTTGAATCAGATTATAACTATATCAGTTTAACCATTGATTCCAAAAAATCTCTTACCCAACTAGACTTCACATTCTTATCATATTTCCATATGACATTCAAGGAATGTTAATTGTTATCTTGTTGACCCCATAGTGAATGCTAGTCAAAATTTAATTCTTAGTGATAAATCCTCTAACCAGGTCACACCTGACTGTGTGCATTGTAACCTTTAACAAGGTTGGCTCCTAACCGAGCTAACTTCAGCAAAGTGAAATATTTTGGGTTACCGGTCCTAGATGGTTTTTCCATTTGCAAGGTTTCCATGTTAGATCATTGTGTTATGTATTATTTTGTATGATTCTTTTTCTATCATACTTCATATATTACATAATCGGTAATCATAGTTTGGAAAATTACTGGTATTAGGTAAATGATTAGAAAGATAGATATTGATATCTTACCAAGCTATTTGAATTGTTGATTAAGTTTGAAAAAGTACATTTGAGAGTTTGGGACTATAAGATAACTGATTTAATTGATTCACCCCCCCTCTCAGTTATATAACACCCTCCCCTCTTAGTATATTATCTTTCTTATTCTAACACCCATGACTAACAATTGTGTATAATATTTTCTTCCTACCATAAAAACATGAAAGAAAATCTTACTAACATCATTTTGTAGAATCAGATAAAGGTTTCCACTTCTCTAGAAATGGACGTTATTGGGAGCTCTAGATTGTCCTCTCCTTTTTTGGATAATGATCTCCCCTACAAAAGCTATGTGGACAATAGTTTCATTCATTTTTCTAAAATAGTTACCGTACACTTTTATATTAAAATAGATGAATAGAGTGAATCTTCTTGTGTAGTTTGAATTTTTTTTAGGCTTTGATTTGGTAAGAGCACCTATTATTTGTTAAACTTCTTATGATTTTTTTCTTCTAATGTATCCATAAATTAGATTCTCTAGATGGTTGTAACATATGGTTTTTATTGAGAAAATATAGGGACACATGTTATTAGTTTGAATACGTAGAAATGAATGAAGTGTGTTGTATTATAATCAAATGCAGGAGAATCCTAAGATTCTTGGCAATCCTGTATCAACCAAAAATATGATTTTCTTTGAAGGTAGATTGTTAGTTTTGATCTTGGCTTGGTGGAGTTCTTGTTGTGATTGGGAGACTGGTTTCTTGGTTTTTATGGTTACTGGGGTGCTCGGTCTCTAAAGAACGCTCGATGACTGAAGGCATTGGTTCACTAGCACTCGGTGATAACTACGTTGCTCAGTCATGCTTGGCATGGTCGGTCGACTGGTACTCAGTTATTTCCTCTGTTTCTCGATATTCTTGCTTACCGACTAGATTATTTTGTTGGATCAGCTTGGCCCACTAGTTCTGTTGATTTGGGTCATGCTCCTCGTGTTATAGATTGACCATTGGACATGTGCAGACCTAGATCTAGCATGTTTCATACTTCTATGTGGATCTAATAACTGTTGGGGCCATCTTTGAGAGTTTGTTTATTTTGTAAGGCTATGTGATAGCTGACTGATGTTTTAGCATTTAATATTTATTTGTAGGGTTTTATTATTTCATCAGCCAACTTGTGGCTGGGAATCAGCATTTATAGGTTACTTGGGTAGTTGTTTTGGGGGGGAGGAGATTGTTGGAAAGAAAGGTTAGTAGCCTATGAGATTAGGAGTAGGAAGATTGCTTGGAAGTTTGAGTAGAAGTTTAGATCTTTCCTGGGTGCCTACCAGTGTGTTGTTGGGGAAAAGATTTGGATCCTGTGAGGTCTTGTAGACTGTTATTTGCATTGTATTTGGTTGTAACCGGGAAGGCCTTACAACTTGACACATTGCATGTAATTGATGATTTGATGAATAAAGACTTCTATTTTGTTTCATCTCTATTGTTGTCACTGAGTATTTCTGTTGCATATTGGTTTGGCTGCAAGGTCGGTCAGTCCTTAATTGGATCCACTAGCCTTGATTGCATCAGGTGGAATCAGAGAAAATTTTGTTCCTATTTGAGAAAAATATGTTCCTGTTGGAGTTGAGTGGATCTTGTGTGTCTAGATCTTGATTTGAAGATGCCTCCGAGGAGAAATCATGAGATCTCTGAAGAAGAGGAAGCTACTGGTGAATTTAGGATTGATGATTTTAGGGCTTTGCAGAAACAAATGCAAGACCTACAAGAAGAGTTGAGAAAGAAGAAGCCTACCTTGAAAGAGGATAGTGATGATGAATCTGAGGAAGATCACTTTGAAGAAGCTATCGAAGAAGCTAGAGATACTAAGGAGAATCAAATTTTGAAAGCTATGTCTAAGATTGGGAAAAAACCTAAGATTGAAGTTTCTGCATTTGCTGGAAGCCTTAGGCTAGAAGAATTGATTGATTGGATCAATGAGATTGATGAATACTTTGAGTATGAAGAAATAGAAGATCCTGATAGGGTTAGATTTTCAAAGACTAAGTTGAAAGGTCATGCAAATATCTAGTGCAGATAAGTTTAGTTGGAAAGAGGTAGAAGAGGAAAAGAGAAGATCACTATGTGGAACCAAATGGTTGACAAGTTGAAGAAGTAATTCATTATGGTGGATTATGAATTGGACATGTTTAAAAAGATGCAATCTTTGAAGCAGACTAATAAATCAATGTAGGAGTATACTGAGGAGTTTTATAGAATCTTGATTAAGACTGGTCATTCTTAAGCTGATAAAGAGAAGGTTTATAGGTATGTCTATGGTTTGAGACCTAGTATTCAAGAAGAGTTACTTACTATGTGGATGAAAACAATCGGTGATGCTTATTAGATGACATTGAAGATTGAAGAGAAGCTGAATAAGAAGTATGAAGGAAAATAGAGTAATAGGAATTGAGGTCATAAAACTAGTGAAGCAGTTGCTAAGAGTAATGTGACAAAGAATCCTAAGACTGATGTGGGATCTAGTAGTGGTCAACTTACTAAGAATGTTGGATAGAGAGGAAGGTGGAAGAATGAGTTCACTAGCACTTAATAGTATCAAATTTCCACAATCCATATCAATTATTCAAGTGCATTTTTGGATTAGATTGTGTAAGTTTTTAAGCATTGACATTTTGGATCACACTTCGTGATCCATCATCAGGAAGAGAAGTGCCATAATGTAAAAAAAAAAATGTCTTCTCTTCCTAGCAATTCTCCATTCTGGCACTTCTCTTCCTGATGATGGATCATGGAGTGTGATCTGAAACACCGATGCTTAAAAACTTACACAATCTAATCCAGAAATGCACTTGAATAATCACTAGCACTTGTTACAACTATGGTGAAGCTGGTCATAGAAGTTGGTAGTGTCCTAAGAAAAGAGTTGCATTAGTTGCTAAAGAAGAAATCAAGAATATTCTAGAGAAAGGTGAATGTCTTGTCACTAGGAGATTAGCTGCATGTGTCCATGAACCAGGGCAAAGGATAATTTTTTTCAGAACTAGATGTAAGTGTAAGGATAAGGTATGTGATGTCATAGTTGATGGTGGTAGTTTTGAGAACTTTGTTTCAGTTGAAATGGTTAGTAAGTTGAATTTGGGAAGAAGGAAACATCCTAATCCTTATCAGATTAGTTGGATACAAGATGTTTCTAAGGTTAGAGTTGAAGAACAATGCTTTGTTAAGTTTTAGATTGGATCTTACCATGATGAGATATTGTGTGATATATTTCCTATGGATGCTTGTCATCTATTGCTCGGTAGACCTTGGTAGTTTGACATGAATGTTTTTTTTAATGGTCGTGCTAATACCTATGTGGTTAGGCATGAATGATCTTGGCATAAGTCAATACCTTTACAGGAGACAGGGGTTAAGGGATGTGGATTTATCAAGTGCTGTCCTTATGACAAACCTTAGGAGAAGGTTGATGAACCTATTCCTATTAAGTCTAGTTTGAAGGAGAAGGAGAATGATATCTTTGAAGAGTTTATTGAGATTAAGAAACATATGGTTTTTCTAGCAAAGATGGTACAACAAATGGTGACATTTGTGACACAGAGAGATGTAGATGATACTCAATTGGTTGAGGAATCTGGAAGGGATGAACCTTACCGAGGCACTAATGTGGTTGGTAGTGGTCAGAGTTAGTTGCTATCTGTTGCCGACCAAAGGGGTAAAAAAAGTGGAAGACAAAAGGACTTTCTTCAAGAGATAGTGAACGAAATGAAGACTACTTGGGATGAAGGACAAGAAGAGATATGGGTGAAGAACAGATTCAGCATACTTGTTCCGATTCCCTTGAGACATTCCTGATTTCCTTGAGAAAATATTTATTACCTAGGGTGTCTGATGTAGGAGAATCCTAGGATTCTTGGAAATCCTGTATCAACCAAAAATATGTTTGTCTTTGAAGGTAGATTGTTAGTTTTGATCTTGTCTTGGTGGAGTTCTTGTTCGGTTTGGGAGACGGGTTTCTTGGTTTCTATGGTTACCAGGGTGCTTAGTCTTTGAAGAATACTCGGTGACTAAAGGCGTCATTTCACTGACCCTCAGTGATAACTATGTTACTCAGTCATGCTTGGCATGGTCAGTTGACTAGTGCTTAGTTATTTCCTCTAATGCTCAGTATTCTTGCTTACCGACTGGAGTGTTTTGTTGGATCGGCTTGGCCGACTGGTTCTGTTTATTTGGGTCACACTCCTCATGTTATGGATTGACTGTAGGACATGTGGGGACCTAGATCTCACATGTTGTATCCTTCTATGTAGATCCGATGACTGTTGGGGCCATCTTTGAGAGTTTTTTTATTTTTTAAGGCTATGTGAGAGCCGACTGATGTTTTAGCATTTAATATTTTTTTGTAGGGGTTTATTGTTTCATCAGCTAACTTGTGTTGGGAATCAATATTGATAGGTTTCTTGGATATTTTTTTAGGGGGCAAGGAGATTGTTGGAAAGAAAGGTTAGTAGCCTATGAGCTTAGGAGTAGGAATATTTCTTGGAAGTTTGAGTACAAGTTTAGATCTTTCCTGGGTGCCTACTAGTGTGTTGTGTGTTGCAAACCTGGGCTACCTAAATGCAAATGTTGGGGAAAAGATTTGGATCCTGTGAGATATAGTAGACCATTATTTTCATTGTATTTGGCCATAACCAGGAAGGCCTTACAACCTGGCACATTGCATGTAGTCGGTGATTTGATGAATAAAGACTTGTGTTTTGTTTCAGATCTCTTGTTGTTACTGTGTATTTCCATTGCATATTGGTTTGGCTGTAAGGTTGGTTAGTCCTTAATTGGATCCACCAGCCTTGACTGCATCATAATCTTGTATTGAAGATAATACATTATTAGCATTTCATCTTGGTTGGGAATTGTTTAAGGTTTCCTTCATAGAAATATTATCTTATATGACTATTTTAATTTTTAATTTTTTTTTGAGATTTCAAATTTTAAATATCATAGGTCTTTTATGATTAAATATATTTAATTAATGAATCTTTTCTCAGAAAGAATATTTAATTATAAATTTACATACAAATTTTAGATTTTTATATTGATTTAGTTCAACGTTGTTACTTACTTTGAATAACTAATTTAAAGAAATTATTTCTCTATTATTAAGATTTCTATTTAGGTGGAAGACTAAGTAGGGCACAACTTCTCTTGTCTATATAATCCACCTTTGAGCTTTATGTCCCACCACACAATCTTCTCACAGTAAGGAGTGGGACAGTAAATCTAGCAATGGAAAGTTTTTAAGAAGTAAAAGATAAATAACTAATGTTTCTGGATGTAATTTTACTTAAGAGGATATCTCCTCATGAGAATAGTTAAAATGTATTCTTTCAATTAGAAGTTTCAAGATTATATTTTGAGATTTTGAGGATTGACATCTACACCTTTAGGGTAATTTGATTATGGGACTATTACTATAATAATTAATTTGTTTGCAAATTAGCAATATAGACAACCCTCTTCTTTTTTATTGGATGTATAGACTCCAAAATGGATAGAGTTCTAGGTTTAAAGTTTCTAGACATGAAAAAAAATAAATTGAAATCTTATGCTAGAAAGATTGACATCTATAGAAAATATTCATTAGTTAAGAAAAGAGAACACATTGTGTGTATGTCTTCTAACCAATTTGAATTTATTATTTATCTCTTTTAAATCCTTTGAGATATCCACTAGACATAGTCCATCTCCTAAAATTGAGATGAGGGAAATTAAGACATATTTGATAGTATTAAAAGGACCTAAGAGAGGGGGGGGGTGTGAATCAGTGCATCCACAATTTTGAAAATTTCAACAGTTAGATCTTCCACAATAACCAATATGTAGATGCAAATATAATAATGAAACTTGTAGGAGCGAGATAAATATAACCAATATGTAGATGCAAATATAACCAATATAACATTAAGGGATAAATTGAGAATGGTGAAAGTAGGAGCAGGAGTGAGAGTGGGAGGTTTTCATTAATTCAAATGCAAGTGGGAAACTTGGTCTGCAGGATGGGGGATCCTTAGGGATGCTCGTATTGATGGATTCCTTGTGGATCAAGACTCTGTAGATATAGAAAAAAAGGAAGGGGTCCCACGTGACAAATAAAAAGACCCTTGAAAAGGGGGGAAATGGATTCTTGACACGCTTCCCAGTCCAGCCTTAGAGATGGGGACCTAGCCACATGATTAGGATAGGAATGCTTTGAACCATAGGTGGTCAACACTATTTGGGGGAAAGCCCATAGGCAAGTCCTCATTCCCTATTATTAAGGACTTATCTGATAAGGAAAGAGCTAAATATGCCATTGAGATTCCTGATGAGCTGGTTGACCACAATATTGCACCCATGACTCTCACTCTGGTGGGTAAATTTGTTGGGTTGAGGCCAAACATTGATATTGTTAGGTTTTTTTCTAAAAAATGATGGGACTTGAAGGGTCAAGTTCAAATCACTGGAATGGTGAAAGGCTTTCTATCTTTACAGTTTTCCTACCGAGAGGATCTATTCAATATCTTATGTGTTGGAACCTGGTCCATAGAGAAAGTGACTTTGGCACTGTAAAAATGGGCCCCCAAACTAGATCTAAATGATTACTTCTTTGTTCAAGCCCTAGTGTGGGTTAGATTACCAGAACTCCCCTTGGAATTATGGTATGAAGACATTTTTTATGGAATAGAAAAATCCTTTGGAACCCTTCTCTAGATCGACCTAGTTATAGTGGCAAGGAGATGCCTCACATACGATAGGATATGTATAGGGGTGGAAGAAGGAAAAGATATGTGAGATACCATAGAGATTCACTCCAAACTGGGTAAAAGAGTGCAAAAACTAGATTTTGAAAGTGTACCTTTTACCTGTTTTCATTGTAAGAAAGCAAGACACTATGCCAAATCATGTCATGTGTTCCTGGATTTGGAGAAAGAAAGGAAAGCATAGAATTCCCTAAGAAAAGATGCAAAAACTATGGAACGGGAATTAGTAGACCCAACAAGGGAGAAAATCACTAAGTCCCAAGTGGGTTTTGAGACTAATGCCCAAAGAGTGTGGAAGAAAAAGGATTCAACAAAGGTGAGCCCATAAACAAACATAAACCAAGAGGGTATTGTAGATAATAATAATAAAGACTCTGGGGAGATCTTTCAGCCTCAGAAAGAATGTTTAGAGGATAGGGGGAGTTTCTTCCCCTAGATGGGATTAAATTTTTTTTGGAAGTTAATATCCTGCAAGATGTCTCAAGATAGGTCAATGTTAAGGAAGATGAATTGGCTAAAGGAGGGGATTATTACCTAGTGATGGCCCATATCTCCTTTCTCTGGACTCTATCAAACCTTCATTGGAGGAAGGTTACTCTAGTCCTAAGAAGAATATGAAGCGAGGCATCCCCTCATAGGAATCCAACCCTTTCTCTGAGAGAGCATCTTTTGGATAGGTATTAAAGATGGAAGAACTACTGAAATCAACTTCCCCAAGGTAGTTCACTAAAATGGAAGAGCTCTTTATAAAATATAAAGAAGGAGAGGAGGGAGAGTGGACTAAGGTCCAAAAAAGGAAGAAAACTAATAGTAGGGATCCTTCTCTTGTCTCCCTAGCAGCAACCAAAAGTAGAAATAAAGCTGATGTAGGGGTTAAATAAAAAACTCCAAGGAGAAAGAAAGCTAGCCAGGTCCGGCAAGAAGAAGCCAACAAGATCATAGCGGATGGAACATAGAAGACCATCCAGGAAGTCTGCACTTCTAAAAAGAAATGAAATTCATCTCATGGAATATTCGTGGGCTAAACAACTCACATAAGAAGGACATTATTAGGAATATTATAAGGGATCACAGATGAGATATTATGTTAATCTAGGAAACCAAGATGAAGAAGGAAAAGATGGAGGGTATAAGATTTTGAAAATCTATGGATATTAGGGCTTCTAGTTTAGAAGGAGCTTCTGGAGGCCTGATGACTATGTGGAATTCCTTTCAACTTAAGGCTGAAGTCATTCATGAAGAAGGTAATTTTCTTCTCATTAATTTTACTAGAATAAAGGATAATGAAAGCTAGTATATTTTGAATACTGCCAAAAAAGGTTGAAGGTCTTTTTGGGAAAAAATCAAAAAAATTGTTTCTGGCTGTAATCTTACCAAGGGGATTATCATGGGGAATTTCAATACCCCCTCAAAGAAGGGGAAAAATAAGGAGGTATTTCACCTGATCTGGAAAGTAGGCAAGATCTCATGGAATTAATCAATGACCAAGCCCTATTTGATGTGGACCTCTAGGGTTCTAGCTTCACCTAGTCAAATAGGAGAATAGGAAGGGAGTGCATTCAAGTCTAGTTGGACGGTGCTTTGATCTTAGTTGACCGGCTAAATCTTTATAATTGTAACTTATCGACCTTGGTGAGGATTGGCCTAAATCCCTCTCTCATTTCTCTTTCTCTAGACCTAATATTTAAGAAAAGGAGTTTCCCCTTCAGATTTGAAAATATTTGGACCACTCATCCTAACCTGAAAAATAAAATTAAAGACTAGTGGAATATAGATGTTAAGGGTACAACCATGTTTAGGGTGGCTAAAAAACATAGAAACATAAAATTGAATATCAAATAGTGGAATAAGGAATAATTTGGTAATATGTTCTTTAAAGAAAAGACTATCTCTAAACTAAACCTCATCCAAGAAGAAATTCAAAAAGACACTACTACATTTGGGGCCAAATTTCAACAGAAGTTTTCGACGGGTAACTTTTTATTACGAATTTGGTGTTTTTTTTTGTAATAGGCCCCGATGATGTTGGTATTCCAATGGGTGTTTAATTGACCATTGAAATTCTGACAGATTTGGGGTCTAGATAAAAAAAATTGAAATGGTCTCATCATTTTTATTTTCATTGGATAGAGGAACGGGAGAAAAGGAGCGAAAGCTGAGCCTGGGAGAAGGTATGTGATTTCTTCATCTTTCGAGCCTCTAGCATCATATTTGAATGCATTTCATTTTATTTGATCATGAATTCTCTCTGAAATGACTACATTCTACTAGTTTTGTGCCCTAGCCAGTGCTTTATCTCTATTATTTGATGTTATTGGTGCTTGTGCTCAAGGATATCGATTCACTGTATTCAAATGTTTGGATTCATGTTTGTTGATATTACTGGAATATATGTTTAATGATGCCATTGTATATTTCTATCACTGAAATGACCACATTCTACTGGTGTCATGCCCTAGCCCATGCTTTAACTCCATTATTTGATGTTATTGGTGCTTGTGCTCAAGAATATCCATTTTTTTGAAATGTTGACTGTGGTTATCAAATGGACAGCCCATGAGCTTCTAGCTAGGTGCCATTTTTATTGATAGCTTAGGGCATCAAATGTATTTTATCATTGATATTTGAGACTTTGTTAAAAGGAAATAGGACAAAGAATTATTTTTATTTAGTTTCTCTACTTTGATCCCTAAGTGGCTTACAACCCTAGAGAAGTATATGCAGATTTACGGATGCAGTTGCAGGATACATAATAGCTGATAATTCACAAGAAATCCATGCATCTAATTTGAATAGAAATTAATACAAAGAACTAGGGTCCTCCAATGGTCCAATCATCTAGACCTTGACTGTCACCTCAACCAGTGACCCTTCAAAACTGGGTTATCATGCGATCAGTGAGTGATCCTTCATTCTCTTGGTGAGCTTCTAGATAGGTGCCATTTGTATATTTGATAACTTAGGGTATCAAATGTATATTGTATCATTTATAGTTGAGACTTTGTTAAAAGGAAATAGTACAAAGAATGATTTTGATTTAGTCTCTCTATTTTGATCCCTAAGTGGCTTACAACCCTAGAGAAGTATATGTAGATTTATAGATGCAGTTGCAAGATACATAGAAGTTGATAATTCATAAGAAATCCATGCATCCAATTTGAATAGAAATTTAAAAAAAAAATAGGGTCCTCTAATGGCGCAATCATTCAAACCTTGACTGTCCCCTCAATCGGTGACCCTTCAAAACTGGGTTATCATGCAATTAGTGAGTGATCCTTCATTCTCCTGGTCTGCCCTGCATCCAAACATATTGGAAATACACAATACAATGATAACAAGTCTTTCACAATCCCCCTTCCCTCAAGGAACACTATCAACCATCCCTTCCACATAGCATTTCACTATTTTATGAGTGGATTGTGTAGGAACAGTTAACATTAAACAAGGAGCAAACTCCTCAACACATCTTGGAAACCATTGAATTCAATAATAAATGAAACCTAAAACCAACACTATTCCTTCCATAGTTGTAGGATACATAGCAGTTGATAATTCACAAGAAATCCATGCATCAAATTTTTATAAGGATATCCTACTAATCAATAGGAATTTTCTTGAGATGACCAATGATTATGCATTTTGATGGCTGTGTGCTCGTTCAAAAGGATAATATAAATTTGAAATTTTTTTTTTTTATTTTCTCAAACTATAAATGTGGTTAAAGGGAAAATATTATGTGGAAAACCCACAAAGCAAGCTAACAAATGATTTTCCATCAAATTATTCCTATATTCATTCAAGTATTGCTATGCTTCAGCCACCTGAGAATGTGTAGCTTTAAGATAGAGTTACTTCTTGGGCCTTACAATAGGGTGGAATATGATTAAGATTTGTTTAGGTTGTATCCTTGTTAGTCCCATTGTTAGGTTCTTATAGTTCATGGTTTTAATCTATTATGGTTGTGTAAGGGATTTGTAGATGCTTTTTCTAACATAATTATTGGACACCATGATTGGAACAACTGGTTATTGGCTATTGTACACATGATTCATATCTATCGATGGTTCTTTGTGTTCAAGAATTTTTTGATCAATCTTTGAGATTTATTGTCCCAACTTTAAAAGAGTGATAAAAGATATAGTGAGTGCTATCTTTTCCAAGTGTTTTGTGGGTGCCATTATCTTCTAGGAGTAATTGTTAGAACCAAATTATATTCTTTGCCTCTAGTAGATATTGTAGACACAATCATCTTCTTGGTGAAGGGTTGCTTCCATCCCCATGAGGCACTATTGCATGGTTTCCATTCCCTTGTAGTATAGTGAACCTAATTTAATACAAGTGTGCACTATTTTGAGATCCATAATTTATGGCCCCTACACTGTGGTTGTTAGCCTAATTAAGACAGCCCTACCTTTGCATATAATAAGAGGCCAACATGAAACAAACATCCAAAGGATAGGGGCTTGTTCCCTATCCATAATTTATTATTTAAGTGCTAAGTGATGATGGGTATATGGTGTAATTCATACCTAGTGTGTCTCTTTATTTCTCTCCACATTTCACATTAGGAGTATATGTTATAAAATACTAATGAAATCAACTATTGGTCAAATCTAATCAAAATTGTAATATAAAGATTAAAATAGATCTTGAAGAAATATGGGAACCATTTTTGACAGATATTGTACAAATGAAGAGAATACTCCGAAGAAGAAATGCTTCAATGTGGAACAATTGAAGGACAATATTTTACTTTTATATGCACATCTACAATGTTTTTGATATATTTATGAGATAACAAAACCATAGAAAGAATAGCATATAGAAGAAAGTAAAGAATAATGATCATACTTTGAGATATTGTGGAAACTTAAAGGAAAGAATGATTGGCGGGGTTATCATGCAATCAATGAGTGGTCCTTCATTCCCCACTTCTAGTGACCCTTCAAAACTAGGTTATCATGCAATCAGTGAGTGATCCTTCATTCTCCTGCTCTGCCCTACATCCAAATATATTAGAAATACAAAATAAAATAATAACAAGTCTTTCAAAATCCCCCTTCCCTCAAGGAACACTATTAACCATCCCTTCCACATAGCATTTCATTATTGTACGAGTGGATTGTGCAGTACAGTTAACATTAAACAAGGAGAAAACTCCTCAACACATCTTGGAAACCATTGAATTCAATAATAAATGAAACCTAACACAAACACTATTCCTTCCATTCACTTCTACCAAGAATCAATCATTTAATCCATTAAACATTACATATAATCATTAGATAGTTACATTTCTTGGCTGTGTAGAGGAACAATCATGACCAAAACAATCAAAACTACTTTCACCCTTGTACAAGCTATTCCAAACTTCAAGTAAAATGAGAAATATGCTATATCAAATCATTCATATTCATAGTAACCATTCGAAGGATCATTTTGTCAATGAAACCTCTAACTGTACCCCTGCGAAAGAGAAAGGAAACCTCAAAATAGAGAAAGGAAACTTAGTAAAACTAGTCTATGTTGTTGTTTGCGAGAGAAACTTAGTCACGACATCAAGTATCATCTCATCATGGTCTAATCACCATGTTTCAACACCCCATTCACTCTGATCTATTCAACTTACACCATTCTTCTTCTCCAGGACTCAAAGGCTTGAAATAGTATATGTGGTAAAAATTCATGAAATACTAAAGAAGACCTCCTATTTGTTAGACAAATCTTCATTGTCCCCCACAAAAAACTAAGCAATAACTACTCTACCCTTAATTTGTTTAAAAATGCACCATATTAGATAAATTAGGTTCTATAACACATGGCACAAACTCTCTTCAAACTCACAATACGTTGCATATGTAGTACAAAACTCATGAGATTCTAAAGAAGGCCTCACTCTTAATGAGTTATAAACATGCCATTGTTTCAGTTTTGCTTGCGAGTTATGATAATTTTTGTAAACATGTCATTGGTTCAGTTTAGTGTATTCATTTTTGTCAAACAAATCTTCATTGTCTTCTGATTGTCTTCTTTATATAGTAGCATATATTAATTGGTTGACAAATAAAGAAGCATTTAGACAATCAGAAGACAATTTTAAATGCGTATAACACAATTTTTTTTTACAAAACTGAACCAATGGCATGTTTATAACAAAGAAATAGAGTGATAATAATATTCTAAAAATTGTATTCTGTTTAATACACGCCAAAGGACTAGTCCCAACAATTCTTCAACATACTTTATCTGATATGATGAATTCTTAAACAATTAAGGTTGGAGTAGACATAGTTATCACATAGTTTTTTTGTGTGGTACAAGGAAGATTTGGCTGATTTAGAGTGAGGCCTTCTTTATAATCTCATATAAATTTGGCTGATTAAGATGAGAAGAAAAACACAATTCATTAGTTAAATTTTTCAATTTCATGTATTTTTTCTCTTATTTATTAGGTGCATGATTTGAAGGTTGAATGTAAGAGTCTTATAATGTTGTGTTACCTTTGGATATCAAGTTTTTGATACACCTATGATGATCTTTCTCAACAAGTATTTTATTCTATTATTGTTTTTTGAATAACATATTAGGGAAAATACAAAATTGTGTACTTCTACTAGACAATGAACACAAAATTGAAGCATCAAACAAGACTTGATCAAGTTACAGGTGGAACGTGCAGTCAAATAGTAAGTAATGTAGAATAACAAAATAAGTAATCTGTCGTGTCTACATTTTGTTATTTTTTGAGATTACATCCATGTTCTATATTCACAGAATGGTTCAAAATTGAAATTTTCAATTCGATAAAAGTACTGACGGGTGTTGTTCCCTGCATCCTCAATCAACAACTTGCATCCATTTTATTTTGATTTACAAACTACTATATTATTTGAATATCTTTCTTTCTTGCCACAATAGGAAAGAGTTTGAGGTGGAAGACTACAATAATAGAAGTGTTTCAATTTGGTATACTATACTACATCATTTCATAACTAAGTTTTCAATTTCTATATATAATTAGCTTATAGATAATCTAAGTGAAGAAGGATCATGTCAGACAATCCAAATGAAGAAGGTAATGGGGATGCAATCAATAGAATGTGGTCAAACTTTAAAAGAAAAGGTGATGGAAAATGTTATTATCCCTGCAATAATTGTAAGAGCTTAAACATTAGAAGATTGCTAATCAAAATAGCTAAGAGACATTGTAGGGATAATGGTCACATTGAAGGAGGGTTTGATTATCATGAATTGGTAAGTTTTTCATTATATTTATTTAACAATATATATATATATATATATATATATATATATATATATATATATATATATATATATATATATATATATATATATATATATATATATATATATATATATATATATATATATATATATATATATATATGAAATACACTTGATGATGAGATCATTATCATGGTTTATTTGTGTTCATCATTTTTATATAGGTCGACCTCCCTACAAGAGTACGTGATATGGACCATGGAGGTTTGAATATTGATAATATGGCTTTGGAAGTGGAGGATCATGGAGGTATGAATATTGAAGCTGAAGATTATGATCCCATGGAAGATGAAGATGATGGGCTAGATGATGGTACTAATACATTGATCCATGACACATTTGGTATTGGTGCAACTAATGATGATGATCAGGATGATGTTGATATCATCCATGATATACCTCTACTTGAGAAGGCAGCCATGCCCCTTTATGAAGGCTCCAAAACAACTCTTCTCTCTATTGTATTGTTGTTGTTGAACTTGAAAGTTATGAATGGTTTATCCAACACAACAATGTCACATATGCTAAGGTATGTCATATATGTCATTATAGTAATTAAATGGTGAAACATGTACCATAAATATTTTTAATATTAACAACATATTATTTTTTCTACATATTGATAGGTGAGTTTTTGTTACCACCATCGAATATTCTCCCTCGCTCATACTGAGAATTATGTGCCACTGTGAAAGATATTGGAATAGAGTATCAAGCCATAGATGCTTGTCCCAATGATCATATTATTTATCATAAAGAACATGAATTTGCAACAAAATACCCTGAATGTCATATGAGTAGATATTGAACATATCAAATAACAAAAAAGGTGCCTCACAAGGTTCTTCATTACATCCCCATTATAACACGTTTGTAAAGATTATTCAGTTGTAGTAGCTTGGCACAATTTATGGATTACCATGCATGCAATAGGAGTCAAGATGACATTATTTGAATACCTCTAGATGGTTTTGTATTTAAAGAAATAGAGGAAAAGTGGCCACACTTTATCGAAGAACCTCAAAATCTCAAGGTTTCAGTGGCAGTGGATGTCGTCAATCCATTTGGAGAGCTAAGATCTGTTTACACTGTTTGGCTTATTTTTGTCATCAATAATAACATTCCTCCATGGATGTCAATAAAGAGGGAGGACATTATGTTGGCAATGATTGTTTCAGGTATTTGATCATTTAATAGATATCTGCATGTAATTATAAATCTTGTAATAAAATGGTCACAATAATTATGTAATGTTGTTATTCATTCAACCAGGTAAATACCAAGTTAAAGATATGAATGTTTATATTGAGCCTCTTATTGATGAGTTGGTGGAGTTATGGAAATATGTCACTATGTATGACATCTCTAGACCAATAGGAGACAGACAATTTCAATTCCATGCAATGCTTGTATGGACAATATATGATGCCCTAGGGCTAAAACATTTTTTTGGTATGTTCTGGTGAATTCAAGTTGCACATGATAATTCTAAAAATAAAAATTAACATATTTAATCCAATTGTATCATTAGCTTGTAGGTCTTCAAACAAAGGGAAAATTTTCATGTCTAGTTTGTGGTCCAAAGATGAAATTATGTCATTTAAAAAGTTTAGGAAAGTAGATGTTTGATGAGCATAGACACTTTCTCCACAAAAATCATAACTATTGAATTACTGAAAAATATCTTTTCAATGGGAAAGAAGAGACTACATCTAAGCCATAGAGAATGACACCTCGCCTATGGAATTTAGTATATAATAGAATTAATCATTAAGGTACTACCATTGTACCTAACGGTTTATGTTTGGAATTTGTATATTTTTATTGTACATTTTGTTTGTTGATTAAGTGATTGATAATCATGAATGTCATCAAGGAAACACTACTAAGTACCTTCCTAAGGGACTAAAGAGTTATCCCAAAAAATTTAGTAGGTTTCCCTACTACGAGTAGCTGCAAATTGTGCATTTGTTTGATACTATGCATATTGAAAAGAATGTAATAGAGACATTGTGGAAGATATTGGATGGAAGGCATGACAAAGAAAAAATTGTCAAAATTTGTAGCGACATTCATGAATCCAATCATGCAATGAAAAATTTCAATTAATCAAATAGAAATAGAGAATGGATTAACAAAAGTGCCCTTCCTTGGTTATTAACAGAACAACAAAGTGATGCCATAAAAGAAGTCATACAAAAAATTTGATTTCCCATAGGATTTGCTGCAAACATAAGCAGTACCATATCAAAGAAAAGTGAATTTGGGTCAGGGTTGAAAATGAATGATTGACATACCTTTATCAAGGTAAGTCATGTTCTTTTGTATTTACAATATATTTTTAAATTGCATGTACTTGTCATTGTATTATACGAGAAAATAATGACATGATTATTTTTATAATTGTTGCAGTACATGCTACCCCTATCTCTCCTAGAGAACATATGATCTTGGAAAATACATAAGGTAAGAAATGATATCTGTTCAATTTTTTGTATATATATGTATTGTAAACTCTCGTGTTTATATCTTTTTGTGTTTTGAATATCTTGTAGGTGGTTGTCATCTAAAGAAATCCATAGAGAAGATATAAAATATTGGAAGAGAAGAATTCCTCATCTAATGTGTGAAATGAAAAAGTGTCTACCTTCAATCTTTTTCAATGCACCAGAACACTACCTCATACACCAAGTTTTAGAGATTGAAATGTGTGAACCCGTACACACTCAGTCAATGTGGATGGTTGAGAGGAACTTGAAATTTTTGAACACTTTGGTTCAGAAAAGAGCACATCTTCAGGGTTATATGATGGAGGGATATATGGTATACCAAACTATGGTGTATGTTACTGAATATCCTAAGCTTGCAGCAAAGATCCATATAGATCGCATTTGGCATCTTGACACCATTAGAAAATTTGAAGGGGAGTACTTGGTGGGGAAAGGTAGAATGAGGAGAGTGAGAGGTAATAAATTATAAGATGTTATTGTAGCTGTTAATTAATTCTTAATCTTCAAAATTAATCAATTGTAAGTATTCTATTTATTTCTTGTACAGCTCCTCGAGAGTGGGATGCAATACATTTGTATATTGCAAACAATCAAGATTGGATGACAAAATGGATTGAACGATGTCATCATTTAGGTCACACATTAACATGGGAAGATGTGTCTTCATTGGTTAATGAAACTCATTGTAACGGAGATCCAAATGTTACACAAAGGGAAATAGATTTAGCACATGGTTTAAGAGTTTTCTAGGTATGTATAAATTTGTTAATCACTCGTACGTTTATGAACTCTCGATGCATTAATTTATACATGTTTTACATATTTTTGCAGGTCAAACACCACAAGGCTATGTTTTGCAATGGTCATAAATTTCGCATCAAAAATTTGGATGCCACAAAGAAAACTTGTGATTCCGGGGTAAGTGTAGTCTTTTAGGTGACTAATATTTCATCTAAAAATGACTTACATCCTCGAGAGTCTGAAAATCAATACTATGACATTTTGGATGATATACTTGAGTGTGACTTTAATTCCTTCAGATTAGTTCTCTTCATCATCAGATGGTATAGGCTATGACTAATCAAAATGATCTTAATAGACCTATTATTGAACATGACAATGGATTTCCAATGATTAATACAAGGTGGTTTGAGCCAGTTGGGGATGAACCCTATGGTCTTCCAAGCCAATGTGAGCAAGTATTTTAATCAGAGGTTCCACATAAATCGGGTTGGTCATTTGTTGTTAGACATGATCCAAGAGGAAGGTCGATGAGGTGTAGTACCCCGCCCCTAGTCTGATTTTATAAATGTTATAATTATTTTAGGATGATAGATTATATGTTAGGAGATCATTGATGCTTATGATTTTACCAACCCCATACTTGCATGTGTATGGTCGATCTATTTATTTTATATTTTTGTTTGACGTGCCTGATGTGGTTGAGGGATAGAGTCATAGTTACTTGCTTGCGAGATCCACATGATCGGTCGATCCCCCCCATTGTCTTTTATATATTATTGTATGTACATGCTTCATCTTGTGATAATAGGTTTATAGGTACAGGGCATTGTCTTCCCTCAATTGGAAGGAGTGAGTGTGCCCATAAACATTCATCTCAATAGTAAAGAGGGGAGATAATACACAGACCCAAAACCCTAACCTAAGCCTTATTGTCCTAGGATTGGACAAGTGTTAGTCTTACTACCCTACCCAAATTCACCTGGTTGGCATGAATTTGTGGATCTCATTCTTGAGTCTGTGCATGGTTTCATTTTGCTTGATTTTATTGTGCTTGATTCAGTGGATTTATGATTATTTAGGTGATTTTATATGGTTAGCAATGTTAAGATTATAGTTGAATTTAATGATTTAATTATGTTTCTATGGTTAATTTGGAAAAATTATCTAAAATCAATTATTTGATTAATTGAAATTAATTGATTATTTAATTGAAATTAGATTTAATTATGTTTGAGTGTATAATTAAATAATTAAATATTTATATGCATGTTCTAAGATATATTAAATACTTAATTTATTTAATATGGGTTTAATTATTGGCATGTGCTTAATTGGATAATGATTTGAATTATGCTTGCATATTTTATTAAATGATTAAATAATGAATTTCATGAATTTATGATGCATTAAGTATCTAATTTATTTAATAAATGAATTTAAATTATAACATGTGCAAATTGGAAAAAGGAGTTTGTTTTCAAAAAAGACAACTAGCTTTCACAAGCCAAGTTGAGTTGTGCATTTAAAAGATATTTTAATTAATTAATTTTATTTACTTTCAATTTTGGAATTTGAGTTGGATTAGGAGTTGTCTTATGAGTCATTTTCTGATTTAGAGTTGAACTGGGAGTCAGCTTTTGAGTTGTCTTTTGGGATTGCATGAAGTTGGGAATTGAATTCCTATTAGGAAACTATTGCATTCATTTTGAGGGAGACAGGTTTTGGAGAGGATTTTTGGAAGGGCTTGTGTGCTTGGTATTTTAGAGATTTGTGGATTGTTGTGGCTTCTTGTTGATTTGAGTTTTTTTGTGCATCTAGATTGGGCACCTGCTTCCAACATAGCTTTCAGATTTGCAGGTTGTGTTTGATTTTGGATAGAATTTTGTTCTTAGATCTGCAAGGGTTTTCATTTTCAGTTTCTGGCATTGGATCTAAGGTAGGCATTGAATTTTGTCTGTTATCTATATTTTTACATTCATTTATCTTTCTATGTTTATATTAGATCTAGGTATTCAGAAACCCTAGTATAGTTGGTTTATGTATTTTATTACTACTTTGCATCGTGCTGTTACTTTGGCAAAATTTCGTTGAATGATTGTTTATAGTTTTCCTACAAATTGAAATATTAAATCTAGCCTATAGTTTGACTAAAAAGAATCATGTTTAAAAAATACCCAATTCTAGATTAAAAAGAATCATGTTTAAAAAATACCCAATTCTAGATTAAAAAGAATCATGTTTAAAAAATCATATTTAAAAGAATGAAATAAATAATTCTAGATTAAAAGGAATCATGTTTAAAAAATACCCAATTCTGGTTAAAATATATGCTCTATTAAAAAAATATTGTGCAAGATTTACATGATTTTAATATATTGTGTGAAGATATTTAAAATATGTATAAGGAAAGAATAGATTCTAAGTTCAAAGGAATCTGTTGGGATTGTAAAAGAAAAATTCATATATATATATATATATATATATATATATATATATATATATATATATATATATATATATATATATATATAAATTCTATTAAATTACTAAATTACTATTAAAAAAAAAACTATTAAAACATGGGTGTACTGGTTCATGTTATGAAAAAGTACTAAGTAAATTAAATAATTATTCAAAAATATATATATATTTTAAATGGATTAAGTATCATGTTGGAAAGAGGGTTTTATTGTTAATAAACAAATTTTTTTTTAAAAATATATTTATGTTTTGGGGTGGGGGCCACCAAATCCCCCAACCCCCATTCTCCCTCCACCGACGACAAAGACTACTACCGATGGTAGTACTAACTCTACCGAGGTAGAGGAGGTACTGTCAAAGGCAGTACTGCCCTGCGCCAGCACGGGGGTACCGAAGTGACCGGGGCGTGGGACCCACTGGGTTACCCCCCCCATAAAACTTGTCTTTTATAAATTTTGTTTTATGTTAGTTAATTTATTTTATTACTACTTTATTGTATGTTATGATAATTAATTTTATGTTAAATTTATTTTTTTATGTTAATTTAAATTATATTATGTTAGCTTATTTTATATTTATTTATTTTATTTTATGTTAGTTTCATTAATAAATTTAGTTAATTTAGTTTTAATTATTAGTTAATTGATTTAGTTTTGTTATTTCTATTATTCTATTGTTGTTTAATTTTGCATATTAAACAAAATAAATTGGAAATTACTTTATTAATTTAAAATTTAAAATTTGTTTATCTTTGAATGATTAGATTTTTGGAAGGTATTACTTGTTAAGTGATATGTTTTTTTACCAAAATTGGGTGTTTTCACTCTATTGAATTCCTAGATTGGTTATAGAGAATATTCTTTCATAAGACTTTATTGCAACATTATGTTAACAGATTTATGTAACTCTATACTTAGATTCTTTTATGTTCATTATAGTACGCTAAATGCCTATGTATTAGATATTAAATTTATGTATTAAGAAATATTCTCTAATTGTGATATTATTGTATTGATTATGTTCTGATTATCCTAGTGGGATTCTTTGTTTATGTACTTGAAATCAGTTGTGCTCAAAATGAAACTTTAATGCTTATGGATTGATATCAGTTATTTATATCGTGAATATTGTCATGTTCATGCCAGTTTTATCTTCATGTACGTTGTGTGATATTGGGCATTAGATGGCTTAGGGAAAACAGAGACATGGATCTTTGTCAGTTGAATTGTCTTTCAGTATCATGTTTATTGTGTGTGCTTAGTCTAATTATCATCTATGTTTTGATCTTATGGGCTCTTGTTGGATATTATCTATTTATGGTATTTTGGTAATCATTTTGGTTTCTATGTGTGAAACTATTAAAATGATAAAGAACAAAATATAAAATTACAGGAAGTTGTTTAATCCAAGAGTGAGGAGTAAGAAAAATTACCATGAATTAGTGCAAGAACTAGGAGCATACACCAAAAAATAAGCAAGGAGGAGACAAGATTTTGAAGGGGAAAAGTATAAAAAAACCCCTATGAATTATGAATGAGGCATGAAAAGCCTAAAGAGAGAGAGAAAGAATATGAGCAAGTAGCTCAATACAATATGATAGAACTACAAGAGAAGAGAAATTGTGTGAGAGAAATGTGAGAAATTGGTGAAAAATGTGTGGAGAAATATCTCTTTAAGTAGAGATGAGTGAAGGAGTTTGCATGTAACTCCCTATGTGAATGAGTGCCACATTCATACTATGTGTGTGAGACAAGTGTAGGATTCCTCATAAGGAGGAATATCTATTTTCCTTATTAAAGGAATTACAAATATGACATGTCCTCCCACTTGGACTAGAGGACAAAATACATTAGGATTCCTTGGTTTATCCTATTAAATACATAAATAACCAAGGAAAGATTAAATTCTAACACCCCCGTCTAATCTTTTCTTGGGGTAATTACATCAAGGGGTATCAAACCCAAATTGTTACAATGAAATTCAAATTTCTCTCTAGAAAGAGGCTTTGTCAAAATATCTGCAACTTGATCTTCACCTTTGCAATGAATAAGAGAAATTTTCTTTTTTCCAATGTGCTCTGTAATGAATTGGTGGTGGAGAGAAATGTTCTTGGACTTTGTGTGGTAAACTGGATTCTTTTTCAAGGCTATTGCACTTTGATTGTCACAATACAATGGTGTAGGTTCTTATTGAGGTAGACCCAAATCTTCAAGTATTCTTCTTAGCCATAGAGCTTCTTTAGAGGCATGGGTACAAATTTTATATTCAGCTTCAGTAGAACATAGAGACATAGATTGTTCTTTTTTACTTTTCCAAGAGATAGAACCCGAACCAAGAGAAAAAAATACCCAAAAGTAGATTTCCCATCATTGGGGTCTCCATCTAGATCTGAATCGGTAAAAAATTTTAAAGAAAAATTAGAATTTTCATCATAAATTAATCCTAAGTTAATAGAACCTTTAATATAACATAATATTCTTTTAGCAATCTTGAAATGAGTTTGTTGGGGTTTCGACATGAATCTTGAAACTAAACCAAAACTAAAAGATAAATCAGGTCTAGTGAGAGTTAAATAAATTAGACTACCTACAAGCTCTCTATAAGGAGTAGCATCAATAAAAGGAGATGCCATATCTACCATTAACTTAGTTCCTAAATCACATGGAATTGAAATAGGATTAGCATCATTCATATGAAATCTATCTAGAAGATCTTTAGCATATTTACTTTGAGATATAAAAATACCTTTAGAGGTTTGCCAAATTTTCATTCCTAAGAAATAATGTAACAATCCTAAATTTGTCATTTGAAATTTTTGGTTGAGTTGGAACTTAATATCAGAAATTAAATGGTTAGAGCTGGAAGTAAGAATCAAATCATCAACATACAGAATGATAGTAATAATGTCATCTTCACTATGCTTGATATATAAGTTAGGATCATTTTTACTTCTTTCAAAACCTTGAGAAATAAAGATAGCATTAATTTTGGAATACCATTCTCTAGGAGACTGTTTTAAACCATAAATAGACTTCTTTAGTTTGCAGACTAAATGTTCATTACCTTGTTGAATAAAACTAGGAGGTTGAGACATATAGATTTCTTCATGCAGATCACCATTCAAAAAAGAACTTTTAACATCCATTTGGTGAATAGGCCAATTCATTTTAGTAGCTAAAGCAAGAACAACTTTAATAGTAGGCATTTTAGCAACAGGAGCAAATGTTTCATTATAGTCTATTCCTTCAATTTGAGAAAAACCACGTGTAACTAATCTAGCCTTAAATTTACTAATTTCATTATTGGAGTTTAATTTACTTTTATATAACCATTTACAAGAAACCAGATTCTTACCATGAGGTAAAGTAACTAAATACCAAGTATTATTAGAAATTAAAGATTCATATTCTTCTTGCATAGCAGTTTGCCAATGAGGTTGATTTTTAGCTTGAGCAAAGGTTTGAGGATCATTAGAATTAGAGAGAGAAGACATAAGAGCATAATTGTAGTAATTTATCCTTCTAGGTTTAAGTCCACCCATTCTAGCAATGTAATCATCACCTTCATTAAGTAAATCTTTGAACCATTTAGGATTTCTTCTAGAATTAATAGAAATATTACTAGGAGGAGTAAACAGATTGTTACCATCATCATCATCATCATCACTGCTACTACTAGAAGGAACAAAAGTATTAGAAGGAGTATCATTACTATCTATTTGTTCATCATTATCCTGTTTAGTAGTATTATCATTAGTGTTAGGAGTAGAAACAGAAGGAACAAAAACTTTAGAAATAGGGTTGAGAGATGGAGGTTGGTCCTCCACAGGAACAATGTTGCTGTGAGTAAAATCAGAATCAGAAATTTGAGAACAATCATGGACACCATTTTCAGCAATGCAAACATCTCTAGCTATTTGAACTTTATTAGTAAGAGGATCATAAACTCTATAACCTTTAGTATTTTTAAAATAGCCAACAAAAATATGAGGTGAGGATTTAGGATCTAACTTTTTCCTTTTCTATTTAGGTGTGTGAACATAAGCAATGGAACCAAAAATCCATAAATGAGACAAATTGGGTTTTCTACCTGACCAAACTTCTTCAGGAGTTTTATTTGGAAGGGCCTTAGTAGGAGTTCTATTAAGAATATAGGTGGCACATGCCATAGCTTTAGCCCAAAATTTATAATCTATATTTCTAGCATGTAAAAAACATCTATCCATTTCTACTATTGTTCTATGCTTCTGTTCTGCCACACCATTTTGTTCTGGTGTATAACGAACAGTAAGCTCATGTTTGATACCAAAAGATCTTAAGAAAGCATGAAAAGCATGATTCACATATTTAGTGCCATTATCAATCCTAAGAATCTGAAGTTTACAACCACTTTGTCTTTCTACAAACACATGAAATTCAGAAAAAGTATCAAGGACTTGATCTTTACTATGTAAGAAATAAATCCAAGTTCTACGAGAATAATCATCAACAAAAGTTAAAGCATATTTAGAGCCTAATAGAGAAGTGTTTTCCATAGGACCTAAAAGATCACTATGAATCAAAACTAACTTATTATTAGCTCTCCAAGATGATTTATGAGGAAAATATTCTCTATGCATTTTACCACTCATACATCCATTGCATTCAAACTTAGAAGTAGTAAATTTAGGTAGCCCATCTACCATATTTTCTTTTTGCATTAACAAGATATAATTAGAATTTAAATGTCCTAGCCTCTCATGCCAAATATGAAAATCAACAGTAGTAAGTAAAGAGTATCTAGGAGAGGAAAATTGATGAAATTTAAAGAGATTATCAATATCTAATTTAGCATTAGCAACTATCTGATCAGTGTTACGATCAATGATACGACAATTCTTTTTATGAAACTCAACCTTATAATCTTGACATAATTGAGGAACAGAAATAAGGTTAGCTTTCAAATCAGGAACATAAAGCACATCATGTAATTTACCATTTGGAACAGAAACATTACCAGTTCCTTCAACTTGACAGCAATGATTATCAGCTAAGGAAACAAGAATATTCAAAGAATCAGGTTGCAAAGAATCAAAGACTTCCTTATGAGATGTAACATGTTGAGATGCACCACTGTCTACAATCCATTCAAGAGGTTTAGAAGCATTAAAACTGACAGTAAAAGAAAAATGAGATTGATTACCATTAGGTTTGTTATTTGAGTAATTTTGAGAATTATGTTGATCATCTTTTTGTTTCTTAAAATAGTTATGAATCAAATGACCATCTTTACCATAATATGTGCAATAAGGCCCATTAGAATGATTATTATTATTATGATAGTTATTGGAATTATTATTATTATTATTAGATCTTTGATAATTGTGGTTGTTATATGAAGTATTAGTATTGTTAGGTCTTTGATGATTTTGATTATTATTTGAATTGTTAGATCTTTGATGATTTTGATTGTTATTTGAATTATTATTAGATGATCTATTATTATTATGAGATTGAGAGACATATTCATGTTCATGAGTTTTAAGGATGCCAAACTGAATCAATTTATCTTCCTCTTGACGTAACATATTTTGAAAAATAACATAAGTTAATTGAGTTGCTAAAGAGGGAATAGCTAACTGAGAATAAATGTTAGTAATGAACTATTGAAACTGTCTAGGCAAACATTTACGAATGATAATATGAATTATTCTTAAGTCAGAAAGAGGAACTTGTAAATGAGTTAGCAAAACTTTAATGGAATCAAACTTAAGAAAAAGTCATCAACATAGTTGAAATCAGTATCCCTGAGGTCTTCAAGTTGGTCTTGAAGCTAGATTTTTTGAGTTTCTTCTGCACTATCATAAGTATTTTTCAGGATGTCCCAAGCTTGATGGGCTTCTGTACAAGTAGAAATTAAGACATACAACTCGAGACTGAGGGAAATTCTGATTAAGCCAAGTGCTTCCTCATTTTTTGTCTACCAAGCAGTTTGGTCAGCTTGAGGAGCAGTGGTTGCAGTTTTAGAACTAGCACCAGTAGCAATGTCTAACAGATGGCAGAATCTAAAGATGAAGGTCATGTGTGTTTTCTAGGCATGATAATTAGTACTGGTTAATTTCATTTCTGGCATTAGGGTAGTCATGATGGAAAACAAGAATTTAACGTAAAGGACAGGGAAACTTGAAAGGGAAAAACTTAAACATAATTGAAACAGAGAGTAGGAAAGAACAAGGTTTAAACTAACTGATCTTGCATGCAATAGTAGAAAGCTATATCAACTTTTTCCACAGAGACTTGCAAGGAAAAAGAAAAAAAAACTTTAAAGAAAAAAAAGAAACTTAAGGCACACAAGAGCAAATAGGTCCCGGTTAATCTGTTATGAATTAATAGATAACAACAAGATTTTTTTGCATACGAGAAAAGAGAAAATGAAAGCTATTGCAAGTAAAAAAAAACAACTGAAGGGAAACTTAAAAGAACTTGATAGAAACAACTAAAATAGCAACACGAACCTGTAAAACAAAGGTTAGAACCTATAATAAAACATTAGAGAAAAAGCTGAAAAGAAACTAACTAAAACCCCTAAAAAAGAACACAACTAGATAACTTGAATAAAGGGATATAACTTAAAATGCTACAATTATAGAAATACAAATAGAATGAACTTAATAAAAAAAACTTTGATTATGAAACAATCTAAAGGGATTTGAATAAATGAAAAAGGATAAAGAACCTTAAATAATAGAATTTCACCACTAACTAAAATGAAGAGTTAAATTTGAATGAAGTGAAAGAAATTTTAACGAAACAAAGGAACCTATCTAACAAAAATTAAATTTAACTAAAAAAAATTAATTAAACATGTAAAGGAAATACTAAACTAGAACATTTATTTAAGAGAACAAAATGAATATGTAAATAAGATAAATCTAGACCAAATGCATTACATGAAAAAAAATGTGAAACCGATCTACAGAATAGATCTCACCAAAGAAAGGCTAAAAGGAAGAATTTATATGCCTTACTAAGCTCACAAAATGAAATTTAATTTATAATATATTGCAATGAAACTGCTGAAACCTATGCAAACTAAATTTAGATTGATTCATTATACAAACAAATTTAATTGTTGAAATTATTAAAAGGATATCTCAACTCTATGTACTTTTGCAGTGATAAAATACAGTTAAAAGGAAACTATACCTTACTCAGAAAGTTTGATATGAAGATAGAAAATACAGATATTTGGAATCGAGCATGCAGTGTAATTAATGCTATGAAAAAAATATTAAAAGGTAAAAAGTGTTAAAAAGAACTAAAAAAAATGATAGAAGGAAACTAATAACGTTAACTATTAAAAGGAAATTAATTCAATCAATTTTATTAGCTAAATAACATGCAAGTTAAGATAGCTGCGATTATGTTATCTGAAATGAAATATTCAAAGAAAGAAAAAAATGAAACTATCACAACCTAAAACCAGAATTTAAATAACAGCTGCAAGTCCCATAGAACCGGTAAGTAACAAGGCTTTTAATGATGCAAAGCTCTTAATCAATAGAAGATTTTTAACGAAATTACACTACACTAAAAAAATAAGAAGCAAAATTATACTATACTATACATGCAAAACTTTAAAAACTACAGGCATGCAATGCTAAATTAATAATAGCTTAAAAGGTGAATAAAACTAACAGGAAATATGCATGCAATGCATGCAAAGCAAGAAAAAAAAGATATAGAAGAATATGGTATTCGTAAACTAATATTGATTTATTAGTTTATGAATATGGTATTGATTTGATTTGCCCAAAATACGGTATTTATGATCACTTCGGCCCTCTCAAATCATGAGAAGAACTAAAAGGAAGACGATACAATATTAACTACAAGAACCACAATGCGTTTAAACAAAATAGAAAGAGCGTGAAAAGACTTCAATGAAGTATGAATGCAACAGAAAAAAATGAAGACCTTGCGTTATAGATCCAACAAAAATAAATAAAAGAAGTAAAGAGAAGAAACTATAGCTAAAAAATAAACCACCATCAACCAAACAGACCAACCATGGAACAATAATGCCTCACTAAGAACTAGCTCCAAAGAAAAGCAATTTGAATCTGGAAGCAGCTAAGGAGGCTGCCGAACAGCCTATCACAAATTAAATGTTACTGCAAATAATCTAAACAATAACCCTTAAAAAAGGAAACAAAGTGACTAAAGAAACTATGATATTAAGTTGAAGGAATTTTAAAACATAAAAGCGGCAGCCAAAAAAAAGTAATATAAACTTGTTAAAAGATAAATCTAACTTCCTTAACAGTTAAATTCAACTTAGTTTATTAATTTAACCTGTTAACAAAGAAACAAGCCTGTTAACGCACATATAAACAATGATGAACAAATATAACCAAGAAAGAGGTAGGGTCGATTTAATAATACATGCAATGCTATAAAAACCGAATGAAAAAAACTCGTATTTCAACTAGTGTTGCCTTACTTAGAAGTCTTGTAATCTTTCTTCAGGTTTGAAGGCTGGATTAGGACAGCTTAACAAAAAAATGAATTAGCAAATGTGAATCGAAAGCAAAGAAAACAAAACAAAAAATGTATCGAGCCTTGATCTAAAAAAAATTACAGAATGAATAGCTATATGCAATGGTTTTCAAACTTGAACTATTTTGTAGAAAATATTGGAACTTAATCTTGCAAAATATGCTAGTAAAATCTCGGGATTCTATAGCCTAAATAAAAGAAACGCATGCAGAACGTTACTCCTATTTCTAAAAGTAACACAAACTTTAAAAAGAGAGTAATGATTGAAATGGACAAAGCATGTAAATTAGAAAGAAATCATTAGAATGTGAAAGAATATTGTCATGTCCCTGACAGTTCCAGGCTTTACTTTTCTATGTTATGTTATGTTATGTTATGTTATGTTATGTTAGACTTTTATCAGTTTGAACTCTGACTTCGTTCATTTGAACTTTGTTATTTGGATTAAATATGTTTATCTCTGTAATTCTGCCAGACACTCAGGGAATTATGTCTCTTTCTATTGCTTAATGAGTCTTTTTCTGATGACAGAATTGGCTTAGACTGAATTTTGAATATTGGTTTGATTATGAAATAAGGACAATTTAAATGGTTAGTCAATTGTCAGATTATTGGTTCATTATTATTATTATGGTTAATTGTATCCTAATGACTATAGACAGTATATAGAGAATTATTGTTATTTAATGTTAATCAAATTCTGAATTCAAAAATAAATAAACTTGTATATATGTATTTTTATACATATAAATATGAGCAATTGTTTTAGTAATTATGTTATTTATCTTCTACTAAACTATATGAATTATCTAAGTTAGTATATCCTATTTTGTATGTTAGTAGGAGGTTAGTGTGATGAAGTGTTAGTTATTTGGCATTGTCATGCGCTGTTATCTTAGATGTTTAAGTTAGTAAAATGACTAATGTTATTAACAAAGATATGTATTAATCTATCCCTAAGTCTTCTTATTATATTCTGGCTCGAAGACATGACTTACCGGCAGGGTTTTAATGCACTATCATCACATTGAGGTGTTAGTGGGGTTTAAGCTATTTTTCAGGTTATGGGAATTGTACTTTGTTGGACATTTGGCAGGTAATGTGTTGTGTTTACTGCAAGAGATAAGTTTGCATTGAATGAACTTATCGATGGAAATTCATTGTTGTGTTTTATGACCGCCATTAGCTCTGGTGAAGAGTTGCATTTGGATTTTGACTCCATTTTTCACCATGTTATTCTGCAAGAGTTTGGGTAAATAGTTGGTTACGGACTTGTTTTTTCTATTTTATTTTACATGATAAGTGGCTTGGAATGGAAAGGGGTTTTCACGACAAGATAAACCCTTCTGTTCATGGTCATTTAGGAAGTTGGGTGTTTTATACCATTATCTTTGCATTTTGGGCTCTCTTGCACAACATTTTGGCAGTCTGTGAAGCTCACCAGGCAGGGGCTAGCTTCGGCATTTCAGCCTTGGATATCTCCTCACATGAATACTAGGCAGGGGCATCTCTTACCTTATCCTCTATTTCCATTTTATGATTCTGCAAATGAATTAATGGAATGTTGATTACCACTGTTTGTTAGTCGATAAATGTGAGGTTTTGTGTTTGAATACTTTGTGAGTTCGGTCATGAATCAGTCTTTTTATTTCTTGGATAGATTAAGAAGTCATTTTAGTTAATAAATGTTGTGATTAGTGGAGAAATTTGGAAACGAACGACTGTTTAGTAAGAGATTGGTTTTAGTGTGGTATTAAACACATGTTTTTAATATGCTATTTCGAGCATAATGTGTTGAGGGGTTTTCTCTATTCTGAGAATGGATTTGGTAGTGTTTTAGTTCATTTTCTGCCGAACTATGGGAATATTGTTATTGCAAATGATATATGGTTATTTCCTAGTGTGTTTTGGTGTCAATGTATACTTTGTCTTTGGTCAGTATAAAGGGAGTTAATCGGGAATGAGATCCAATTTGGAATACAGGATGAGTGTTTGTTAAAAAGCTTCCTTTAGATCTTCTCACACTGTACCTATTGTTAGGAGCACTGTAGCATCATAATGTATTCAGTTTATAAAAGTCTTGGTTATAAGGTGATATCGGGTTTTTTCTACCACTGTTATAAACCAAAGTTGGTAACGATGTTTTCTTTTGAGCTGTAATGTGGAAATAGGGATTAGAGGTAATTCATAATGTTATTTGTTACCTATCGTATTTTGTATTTACATTTGCAACATAGGTGTGGAATTGAAGTATTTTTCTGGGTGTATTTCTTTAGTTATCTGGTGTCGATGTTTTGTCAAATGGGTGTTTGTCACTGTATGTATCAGTCAAAAGAGGAATGTGGATGTCTTTGGTAATGTCAAAACTTGATTGCGAGCTTATATAATTATATATACATATATATATATACCTGCTGGGATATGTATATGTATACACAAGTCGTGGTGTATACATGTACATATGCCAACATGTATATAATAGATGTTATGATTGTCATTCTAAACTATTAATTACAAGCTTATATAATTATATATACATATATATATATACTTGCTAGGATATGTATATGTATACACAAGTCGTGGTGTATACATGTACATACGCCAACATGTATATAGAGGTATAAACTTGTAATTAATAGAGCAGGATGTATGGTCAATTAGTTTAATAATTCGGTTATGGCAAGCTTGTATGTTTTTTATAAGCGATGGGTGTTGTGTTGATTCAGTTGATATATGATTAGGTTAGTTCTTTTCTATTCAATGGAATCATGAAGTTAATATGGACATTTTAATATACAGTTTCAGATTTAATGTTAAGTTAATATGGAGATTATTATTATTTTTGGATTTATGATGGAGAAAGAATTGTGATCTTTTCATCTTTTTAAAAACATCATGTTTATGAATGTATGTTAAGGAATATGGGAAATGTGGTTTTATAATGGATCTCTGATTGTTGTTTCAATTTTGTAAATTGATGCAATAGAAACAGAGTGTTAGTGAAATTGTGTAATGTAGTTCATTTCACTACTTTCATTAATTGCTAGATCAAGTGTTTTTGAGATAATGCAAGTATGATCCTTAGATTGGGGGCTGACACTAGTCTAGTACCTTGTGATGATAGAATTTCTGTCAGTTGTGATTGACACTAGTCTATATCCTTATGGGAAAGAATTTCTGTCAGTTGTTTAATTAAGTGATAATTATAAATTCAAGGGTTATGGGTTTCAATTAACAAAGATAAAACATTATGGTTTCATCAGACATAATGGATTACTACGAGGTTCCTTACGGATACATAGCGTAGGTCCTTATGTGGACACCCATGAACTATTGGATAATTACTTTGTCATTTTCTTTACGAGTTTATTTTTGTTAGAAAGAAATTTAGTGCTTGATGATTTTGGTGTAAAAGAATGGAATTATGTTATTTGGTTTTCCATTACATCTATATTTAAATCTACATAAATGTTATATTATATTGACTTTTATGGTTGCAGATATTTGGAGATGATTCATTTTCTTTATCATGTCACTGAGCCCTGTTTGCTGTTTGCGTTTGTGTTTACTTTTGTTTTTCAGGTTTTTAGATGGATAAATTAATGAGTATGGGACAGTGGATAGCAGTTGTTAAGATTTATGGAAAACAAATCATTTCGTGGTTATTAGTTATCAGATCTATTCGTAGAATGTAATGGATTTGGAAAGAAGGAAATTTTGTTTTTGGAACTTAATCTTTTAATAAAGAGTATTCTTATTACTCTGATGTAAATCGATTGAAAACTATAAAGCTACTAGAAACAGTTACTATGATTATATGTTTCAGTTTGTAGTTTTAAAAAAAAAAAATTATTACTATGGTTTTATGTGATTTTATTTATGGTTGTTTCTTCTTTAGTATCATCTTTTATCTTTAAGTTTAGATACGGGTGTTACATTTGGTATCAGAGCCCAAGTTTAAACACTCAGGGCTTGAGGGTTTTTAAAAGGGTTTTATCATTATGCTTCTATTAGTGATTTTATTGAACTTTTCTATAGGATTTAAAGCATGCCTCCTGTTACACGAGGAGCACAAAGACGTGGTGACCCAGTTGATGCCGATTTAGGCAGAGGTAGGGGTGGATGATGTAGTCGTGGTCATGGCCGAGGTAGAGGGTGAGGTCACCAAGGAATACTTGGTGATGAACAAGTTGATCCTTTAATAGGAATGGATCAGAAAGATTGAGAGGTACCTTAGGTTGAAGTTCTCCAATGGATTCTTGATAGGTTGGATAACATTGAAGCAAGGAACAATGTTCTAGATGGTGTAGCAAATGCCCATGTTATACGAGTCCTAGTAGCAGAAGATCCTATTATCAAGACTCAGTTAAAAGACCTTTCTAAGCTCAAAGGACCATATTTCAATGGAACAGAGGGTGGTGCTGAAGCTGAAGCATGGCTCTTGAACATCGAGAGATGTTTTATTCTCCATGACTATCATGGTAATTTGAAGGTTCGTTGGACCGTAATGCAGCTAAGATCCTTTGCTTCCATATAGTGGAATATGGAACGAGAACAACTTGGAATTCTTATCTCTCAGGTTACATGGGAGCTTTTCATAGAAAGATTCCATGAGAGATTCATGTCGGATTATTGGCAGCAAACTAGATCTGAAGAATTCTTCAGTATTTCTCAAGGAAACTCAACAGTGGAAATGTATGAGAGGAGGTTTTTCCAACTGAAGAAATATTCTGGTTGGTTAGAGAATGATAAGCCTCTGGTACAACACTTCTTTAGGGGTTTGAACCCTAAAATTGGAGAAGAAGTGAGAACTTTCAAACCTAAGATAGTGAAAGAAGTTGATGATCAAGCCAAGCTCACAGAATTGAAGTTAGGACTTTCAGCCAAAGGATCAGTGAATCCACCAGCTCAAACCAGTGGGAAGAATCAGAAACCTCATCAAGATAATATCAAGGCATTTTCCAGTGGATCGAGTGGCAAATTTCAGAAGAGGAAGTTTGAAAAGTTTTCCAAATCAAATAAGAGTTTCAAGGTTCCTGAGCAACCTAAGTCCTTTAAACCAACTTAGAGTGTACAACAAAGTTATGCATCACCTCCAGTGAACTCATCAAGAGAGAAAAGTACCAAGAGAGGAGCAGAGTGTTGACAATGTGGGCAATTGGGGCATTTGCGATGGAATTTTCCCCTTCGAGGCAATAGTTAGGTCAGGTCTAAAGCCACAGATTCTGAGGCTACTGTTGGTGATTCTAGAAGGAATCATCGCATCTTTGCTACTGTGGATCAGAAATAAGCAAATCATTAGAACACTGTGATTGAAGCTAGAGGTAATTACCAAGGTAAGAATATCTCTATTTTATTTGACTCTGGTGCCACTGGCTCTTTTATTTCTTCCAATTTGGTTAAGCAATGTGGAATTCTTGTGAGTAAAGCTGAATTGACATGGCAAGTTGAGTTAGCATCAAGGACTAAGGTTGAATCAGGGTTTATAGCTGTAAATTGTAAGGTTCAATTTAAGGCTTTTACTACTACAGTTAACCTTAGGGTTATTCCTTTAGGTTCTTATGACATTATTCTGGGTATGGATTGGTTAGCTCAACACCAAGCTGTCATCGATTGTAGAGAGAAGACCGTTAAGTGTATCGATGATAATAGAACCATCAAGATTATTACAGGTGTTAAAAGGCCTATGTCAATCAGAACTATTTCTGCTAAGCAACTTCAGAGATGTTTTCAAAAGGGATGCAAATTGTTTGCTATTTCTATCAATGATTTTGATGAACCAGTTGCTTGGAACACCAGCTTAGATCATCCAATTTTGAAGGAATTCTCAAATGTATTTATTACGGAGAGTCGGGGAATCCCACCTAAAAGATAAATTGATTTTAGGATTGATCTTTTTCTGGGAACCGAACCGATTTCCAAGACTCCTTACCGTATGATTGCTTAAGAATTAGTGGAACTCAAGGTTCAACTTGAAGAACTCCTTGAGAAGGGACTTATTAGACCTAGTGTTTCACCTTGGGGAGCACCTGTTATCTTCCTCAAGAAGAAGGATGGATCTTTGAGGCTTTGTATCAACTATAGACAACTGAACAAAGCTACCATCAAAAATAGATATCCTTTGCCTCGCATCGATGATTTGTTTGATCAAGTGAAGGGTGCCAAGGTGTTTTCCAAGATTGATCTCAAATCTGGATACCATCAGTTAAGGATTCAAGAAACTAACATTCATAAAATAGCTTTTAGCACAAGGTATGGGCATTATGAATTCATGGTAGTGCCATTTGGGTTGACTAATGCACCATCAGTATTCATGAGTTTGATGCAGGGAGTATTCAGGACTTTCTTAGACAAGTTTGTGGTAGTGTTCCTTGATGACATTTTGGTATATTCTAACTCCTTGGAGGAGCATGAGCAGCATTTGAGGCAAGTCTTTGAATGTCTCTGCAGGAACAAGCTATATGCCAATCCTAAAAAATGTGAATTTTTCAAAACTAAAATAAGTTATTTGGGTCACATTATTACAGGAAATGGAATAGCTGTTGATTCTGCTAAGATGAGAGCAATTGTAGAGTGGCCAACTCCTACCAATGTGTCTGAAGTATGAAGTTTTATGGGTCTAGCTAGCTACTACAAAAGATTTGTGGCTAATTTTTCAAAGATAGCCCATTCCATTACTTCTCTCTAGAGAAAGGGTAAGAAATTCTTCTGGTCAGATAAATGTGAAGAAGCATTCCAACATCTTAAGGAACGTTTGACTAGTGCACCAATTTTAGTGGTACCTAATCCTTCTAAGGAATTTTTTGTGTGCACCGATGCCTCATTGGATGGTTTAGGTGCTGTCTTGATGCAAGATAGCAGGGTCATTGCTTATGAATCTAGGAAACTAAAGGATCATGAAATTCATTATCCTACTCATGATTTGGAACTTCCAGCAGTGATCCATGCTTTGACCAAATGGAGGCATTTTCTTCTTGGTCAACATTTTGAGCTTCATACCAATCACAGAAGTCTACAATATTTGTTCACGCAACCCAATCTTAATGCACGTCAGTGTAGATGGATGGATTTTTTGTGTGAGTATGACTTTGAAATGAAGTATATTCAAGGTAAACAGAACAAAGTAGTGGATGCTCTTAGCAGAAGGCGTCATGAACTCTCTTCTTTGACCCTCACAATTAACTTGAAAGAGAGAATACTTCTGAATTTGGCTACTGATCCTTGGTATTTAGATGTCAAAGCAGTGATTGATAGTGGCAGTGTATTAGAAGGAAGATTTGAGGGTTACTCTATCAACACTGAAGGATTAATGACTTACCGAGGTAGCATATATGTGCCGAAAGTCAGGGATCTTCGGAACCTAGTTATGACTGAAGCACATAAGGCACCTTATTCAGCACATCCTGGTGTGAAGAAGATGCATGCTGATCTTAAGCAGCATCACTACTAGCCGGGTATGAAGAGGGATATTGCTGATTTTGTGACTAGATGCTTGGAGTGTCAGAGAGTAAAAGCTGAACATCAACATCCAGCTGGTTTACTTCAATCTCACAGCGTGCCTGAATGGAAATGGGATACCATATCCATAGATTTCATAGTGGGGTTACCATTTTCAGCTAGGCGACATGATGCCATTATGGTTTTTATTGACCGGTTAACCAAAGTTGCCCATTTTATTCCTATAAGATCCACTTATAATGCTACATCTATGGCACGGATTATATGGAATAGGTTGTTAAGCTACATGGGATTCCTAAGAAGATCATATCTGATAGGGATTCAGTTTTTACTTCATCTCTTTGGAGGTCTTTGCAGCATGAATTAGGTACTCAGCTGAACTTTAGTTCAGCATACCATCCCGAAATTGATGGACAGACTGATCGTGTCAATCAGATTTTGGAAGACATGCTTAGAATGTATGTGATGGACAGGCAAAATAGATGGGAAGAGTACTTGCATCTGGTTGAATTTTCTTACAATAATGGATACCATAGTTCTATAGGTATGGCTCCTTTCTAGGCTTTGTATGGAAGACCATGTAGAACACCTTTAAGCTGGGACAATCGTGAAGATAGAATTCTTTTGGGTCCCAAGATGCTTTAAGATTTAGAATAGCAGGCTAAGCACATCAGAGAACACCTATCTATAGCTTAGAATAGGTAGAAAAAGTATGCAGACCTACATAGGATTGAACATCAATTTGAAGTTGGGAATAAGGTATTTCTTCGGGTTAGACCCCGAAAAAGTCCTATTAAGTATGGTAAAGGGTCAAAATTGTCTCCAAGGTTTGTGGGACCATTTGAGATCCTAGAATGAGTGGGTCCAGTTGCCTACAGACTTGCTTTGCCTCCCAGTCTTTCATGAATTCATGATGTATTTCATATTTCTATCTTAAGGAAATATATACCTGACATTGCACACGAGTTAAATTGGAAAAATTTATAGGTGGTAGATGGTCAACTGATGCTGGAACCAGTACAGATCATCTAGCAAAGAGAGCTAAATCTCAGAGGACGCAAGGTGGAGGAGGTAAAGGTGTTATGGGATCTTGATGATGTAGCTTCTGGAACTTGGGAAGATACAGGGGCTATGAGAGCTGCACATCCTCATTTGTTTACAGGCTTTCAGGAGTAAGCCTAGACTGGTGGGGAAGGGTGTCATGCCCCTGACAGTTCCAGGCTTTACTTTTCTATGTTATGTTATGTTATGTTAGACTTTTATGAGTTTGAACTCTGACTTCGTTCATTTGAACTTTGTTATTTGGATTAAATATGTTTATCTCTGTAATTCTGCCAGACACTCAGGGAATTATGTCTATTTTTGTTGCTTAATGAGTCTTTTTTCTGATGACAGAATTGGCTTAGACTGAATTTTGAATATTGGTTTGATTATGAAATAAGGACAATTTAAATGGTTAGTCAATTGTCAGATTATTGGTTCATTATTATTATTATGGTTAATTGTATCCTAATGACTATAGACAGTATATAGAGAATTATTGTTATTTAATGTTAATCAAATTCTGAATTCAAAAATAAATAAACTTGTATATATGTATTTTTATACATATAAATATGAGCAATTGTTTTAGTAATTATGTTATTTATCTTCTACTAAAACTATATGAATTATCTAAGTTAGTATATCCTATTTTGTATGTTAGTAGGAGGTTAGTGTGATGAAGTGTTAGTTATTTGGCATTGTCATGCGCTATTATCTTAGATATTTAAGTTAGTAAAATGACTAATGTTATTAACAAAGATATGTATTAATCTATCCCTAAGTCTTCATATTATATTTTGGCTCGAAGACATGACTTAACAACAAGGTTTTCATGCACTATCATCGCATTGAGGTGTTAGTGGGTTTTAAGCTATTTTTTGGGTTATGGGAATTGTACTTTGTTGGACATTTGGTAGGTAATGTGTTGTGTTTACTGCAAGAGATAAGTTTGCATTGAATGAACTTATCGATGGAAATTCATTATTGTGTTTGATGATCGCCATTAGCTCTGGTGAAGAGTTGCATTTGGATTTTGACTCCATTTTTCACCATGTTATTCTACGAGAGTTTGGGTAAATAGTTGGATATGGACTTGTTTTTTCTATTGTATTTTACATGATAAGTGGCTTGGAATGGAAAGGGGTTTTCACGGCAAGATAAACCCTTCTGTTCATGGTCATTTGGGAAGTTGGGTGTTTTCTACCATTATCTCTGCATTTTGGGCTCTCTTGCACGACATTTTGGCAGTCTGTGAAGCTCACCAGGCAGGGGCTAGCTTCGACATTTCAGCTTTGGATATCTCCTCACAGGAATACCAGGCAGGGGTATCTCTTACCTTATCCTCTATTTCCATTTTATGATTTTGCAAATGAATTAATGGAATGTTGATTACCACTGTTTGTTAGTCGATAAATGTGAGGTTTTGTGTTTGAATACTTTGTGAGTTCAGTCATTAATCAGTCTTTTTATTTCTTGGATAGATTAAGAACTCATTTTAGTTAATAAATGCTGTGATTAGTGGAGAAATTTGGAAATGAATGACTGTTTAGTAAGAGATTGGTTTTAGTGTGGTATTAAACACATGTTTTTAATATGTTGTTTCGAGCATAATGTGTTGAGGGGTTTTCTCTATTCTGAGAATGGATTTGGCAGTGTTTTAGTTAAGTTTGTGCCGAACTATGGGAATATTGTTATTGCAAATGATATATGGTTATTTCCTAGTGTGTTTTGGTGTCGATGTATACTTTGTCTTTGGTCAATATAAAGGGAGTTAATCGGGAATGAGATCCAGTTTGGAATACAGGATGAGTGTTTGTTAAAAAGATTCCTTTAGATCTTCTCACACTGTACCTATTGTTAGGAATACTGTAGCATCATAATGTATTCAGTTTGTAAAAGTCTTGGTTATAAGGTGATATCGGGTTTTTTCTACCACTGTTATAAACCAAACTTGGTAACGATGTTTTCTTTTGAGCTATAATGTGGAAATAGGGATTAGAGGTAATTCATAATCTTATCTGTTACCTGTTGTATTTTGTATTTACATTTGCAACATAGGTGTGGAATTGAAGTATTTTGCTGGGTGTATTTCTTTAGTTATCTGGTGTTGATGTTTTGTCAAATGGGTGTTTATCACTGTATCTATCAGTCAATAGAGGAATGTGGATGTCTTTGGTTATGTCAACACTTGATTACGAGCTTATATAATTATATATACATATATATATATATATATATATATATATATACCTGTTGGGATATTTATATGTATACACAAGCCGTGGTGTATACATGTACATAGGCCAACATGTATATAATTGATGTAATGATTGTCATTCTGAACTAGTAATTACAAGCTTATATAATTATATATACATACATATATATATATATATATATATATATATATATATATATATATATATATATATATATATATATATATATATATATATATATATATATATATATATATATATATATATATATATATATACCTGCTGGGATATGTATATATATACACAAGCCCTGGTGTATACATGTACATATGCCAACATGTATATAGAGGTATAAACTTGTAATTAATAGAGCAGGATGTATGGTCAATTATCTTAATAATTTGGTTATGGCAAGCTTGTATGTTTGTTATAAGTGATGGGTGTTGTGTTGATTCAGTTGATATATGATTAGGTTAGTTCTTTTCTATTCAATGGAATCATGAATTTAATATGGACATTTTAGTGTACAGTTTCAGATTTAATGTTAAGTTAATATGGAGATTATTATTATTTTTGGATTTATGATGGAGAAAGAATTGTGATCTTTTCATCTCTTTAAAAACATCATGTTTATGAATGTATGTTAAGGAATATGGGAAACATGGTTTTATAATGGATCTCTGATTGCTGTTTCAATTTTGTAAATTGATGCAATAGAAACAGAGTGTTAGTGAAATTGTGTAATGTAGTTCATTTCACTACTTTCATTAATTGCTAGATCAAGTGTTTTTGAGATAATGCAAGTATGATCCTTAGATTGGGGGCTGACACTAGTCTAGTACCTTGTGATGGTAGAATTTATGTCAGTTGTGACTGACACTAGTCTATATCCTTATGGGAAAGAATTTCTGTCAGTTGTTTAATTAAGTGATAATTATAAATTCAAGGGTTATTGGTTTCAATTAATAAAGATAAAACATTATGGTTTCATCAGACATAATGGATTACTACGAGGTTCCTTACGGATACATAGCGTAGGTCCTTTTGTGGACACCCATGAACTATTCGATCATTACTTTGTCATTTTCTTTGCGAGTTTATTTTTGTTAGAAAGAAATTTAGTACTTGATGATTTTGGTGTAAAAGAATGGAATTATGTTATTTGGTTTTCCATTACATCTATATTTAAATCTGCATAAATGTTATATTATATTGACTTTTATGGTTGCAGATATTTGGAGATGATTCATTTTCTTTATCATGTCACTGAGCCCTGTTTGCTGTTTGCATTTGTGTTTACTTTTGATTTTCAAGTTTTTAGATGGATAAATCAATGAGTATGGGATAGTGGATAGCAGTTGTTAAGATTTATGGAAAACAGATCATTTCGTGATTATTAGTTATCAGATCTATTCGTAGAATGTAATGGATTTGGAAAGAAGGAAATTTTGTTTTTGGAACTTAATCTTTTAATAAAGAGTATTCTTATTACTCTAATGTAAATCGATTGAAAACTATAAAGCTACTAGAAACAGTTACTATGATTATATGTTTCACTTTGTAGTTTTTTTTAAAAAAAAATTATTACTATGGTTTTATGTGATTTTACTTATGGTTGTTTCTTCTTTAGTATCATCTTTTATCTTTAATTTTAGATACAAGTGTTACATTTGGTATCAGAGCCTGAGTTTAAACACTCAGGGCTTGAGGGTTTTTAAAAGGGTTTTATCATTATGCTTCCGTTAGTGATTTTATTGAACTTTTCTATAGGATTTCAAGCATGCCTCTTGTTACATGAGGAGCACAAAGATGTGGTGACCCAGTTGATGCCAATTTAGGGAGAGGTAGGGGTGGACGACACAGTCGTGGTCATGGCTGAGGTAGAGGACGAGGTCACCAAGCAATATTTGGTGATGAACAAGTTGATCCTTTAATAGGAATGGATCAGGAAGATCGAGAGGTACCTGAGGTTGAAGTTCTCCAACGGATTCTTGATAGGTTGCATAACATTGAAGCAAGGAACAATGTTCTAGATGGTGTAGCAAATGCCCATGTTATACGAGTCCTAGTAGCTAAAGATCCTGTTATCAGGACTCAGTTAAAAGACCTTTCTAAGCTCAAAGGACCATATTTCAATGGAACAGAGGGTGGTGCTGAAGCTGAAGCATGGCTCTTGAACATCGAAAGATGTTTTATTCTCCATGACTATCACGGTAATGTGAAGGTTCGTTGGACCGTAATGCAGCTAAGATCCTTTGCTTCCATATGGTGGAATATGGAACGAGAACAACTTGGAATTCTTATCTCTCAGGTTACATGGGAGCTTTTCATAGAAAGATTCTATGAGAGATTCATGTCGGATTATTGGTAGCAAACTAGATCCGAAGAATTCTTCAGTATTTCTCAAGGCAACTCAACAGTGGAAATGTATGAGAGGAGGTTTTTCCAACTGAAGAAATATTCTAGTTGGTTAGAGAATGATAAGCCTCTGGTACAACACTTCATTAGGGGTTTGAACCCTAAAATTAGAGAAGAAGTGAGAACTTTCAAACCTAAGATAGTGAAAGAAGTTGCTGATCAAGCCAAGCTCACAGAATTGAAGTCAGGATTTTCAGCCAAAGGATCAGTGAATCCACCAGCTCAAAGCAGTGGGAAGAATCAGAAACCTCATCAAGATAATATCAAGGCATTTTCCAATGGATCGAGTGGTAAATTTCAGAAGAGGAAGTTTGAAAAGTTTTCCAAATCAAACAAGAGTTTCAAGGTTCCTGAGAAACCTAAGTCCTTTAAACCAACTCAAAGTGTACAACAAAGTTATGCATCACCTCCAGTGAACTCATCACAAGATAAAATTACCAAGAGAGGAGTAGAGTGTTGGCAATGTGGGCAATTGGGGCATTTGCAATGGAATTGTCCCCTTCGAGGCAATAGTCAGGTCAGGTCTAAAGCCATAGGTTCTAAGGCTACTATTGGTGATTCTGGAAGGAATCATCGCATCTTTGCTACTCTAGATCAGAGATAAGCAGATCATCAGAACACTGTGATTGAAGCTAGAGGTAATTACCAAGGTAAGAAGATCTCTATTTTATTTGACTCCGGTGCCACTGGCTCTTTTATTTCTTCCAATTTGGTTAAGCCATGTGGAATTCCTGTGAGTAAAGCTGAATTGGCATGGCAAGTTGAGTTAGCATCAGGGACTAAGGTTGAATCAGGGTTTATAGCTGTAAATTGTAAGGTTCAATTTAAGGCTTTTACTACTACAGTTAACCTTAGGGTTATTCCTTTAGGTTCTTATGACATTATTCTGGGTATGGATTGGTTAGATCAACACCAAGTTGTCATCGATTGTAGAGAGAAGACCGTTAGGTGTATCGATGATAATAGAACCATCAAGATTATTACAGGTGTTAAAAGGCCTATGTCAGTCAGAACTATTTCTGCTAAGCAACTTCAGAGATGTTTTCAAAAGGGATGCAAATTGTTTGCTATTTCTATCAATGATTTTGATGAACCAGTTGCTTGGAACACCAGCTTAGATCATCCAATTTTGAAGGAATTCTCAGATGTATTTATTACGAAGAGTCCAGGAATCCCACCTAAAAGAGAAATTTATTTTAGGATTGATCTTTTTCCGGGAACCGAACCGATTTCCAAGACTTCCTACCATATGACCACTCAAGAATTAGTGGAACTCAAGGTTCAACTTGAAGAACTCCTTGAGAAGGGACTTATTAGACCTAGTGTTTCACCTTGGGGAGCACCTGTTATCTTCATCAAGAAGAAGGATGGATGTTTGAGGCTTTGTATCGACTATAGACAATTGAACAAAGCTACCATCAAAAACAGATATCCTTTGCCTCACATTGATGATTTGTTTGATCAAGTGAAGGGTGCCAAGGTGTTTTCCAAGATTGATCTCAAATCTGGATACCATTAGTTCAGGATTCAAGAAGCTGACATTCATAAAATAGCTTTTCGCACAAGGTATGGGCATTATGAATTAATGGTAGTGCAATTTGGGTTGACTAATGCACCATCAGTATTCATGAGTTTGATGCAAGGAGTATTCAGGACTTTCTTAGACAAGTTTGTGGTAGTGTTACTTGATGACATTTTGGTATATTCTAACTCCTTGGAGGAGCATGAGCAGCATTTGAGGCAAGTCTTTGAATGTCTCACAGGAACAAGCTATATGCCAATCCCAAAAAATGTGAATTTTTCAAAACTGAAATAAGTTATTTGGGTCACATTATTACAGGAAATGGAATAGATGTTGATTCTGCTAAGATCAGAGCAATTGTAGAGTGACAAACTCCTACCAATGTGTCTGAAGTACGAAGTTTTATGGGTCTGGCTAGCTACTACAAAAGATTTGTGGCTAATTTTTCAAAGATAGTCCATTCCATTACTTCTCTCTAGTGAAAGGGTAAGAAATTCTTCTGGTCAGATAAATGTGAAGAAGCATTCCAACATCTTAAGGAACATTTGACTAGTGCACCAATTTTAGCGGTACCTGATCCTTCTAAGGAATTTGTTGTGTGCACCGATGCCTAATTGGATGGTTTAGGTGCTATCTTGATGCAAGATGGAAAGGTCATTGCTTATGAATCTAGGAAACTAAAGGATCATGAAATTAATTATCCTACTCATGATTTGGAACTCACAACAGTGACCCATGCTTTGACCAAATGGTGGCATTTTCTTCTTGGTCAACATTTTGAGCTTCATACCAATCATAGAAGTCTACAATATTTGTTCACGCAACCCAATCTTAATGCATGTCAGTGCAAATGGATGGAGTTTTTGTGTGAGTATGACTTTGAAATGAAGTATATTCAAGGTAAACAGAACAAAGTAGAGGGTGCTCTTAGCAAAAGGCATCATGAACTCTCTTCTTTGACCCTCACAATTGACTTGAAAGAGAGAATACTTTTGAATTTGGCTACTGATCCTTGGTATTTAGATGTCAAAGCAGTGATTGATAGTGGCAGTGTATTAGAAGGAAGATTTGAGGGTTACTCTATCAACACTGAAGGATTAATGACTTACTGAGGTAGCATATATGTGCCGAAAGTTGGGGATCTTCGGAACCTAGTTATGACTGAAGCACATAAGGCACCTTATTCAGCACATCTTGGTGTGAAGAAGATGCATGCTGATCTTAAGTAGCATCACTACTGGCCGGGTATGAAGAGGGATATTGTTGATTTTGTGGCTAGATGCTTGGAGTGTCAAAGAGTAAAAGCTGAACATCAACATCCAGCTGGTTTACTTCAATCTCACAGCGTGCCTGAATGGAAATGGGATACCATATCCATAGATTTCATAGTGGGGTTACCATTTTCAGCTAGGCGACATGATGCCATTATGGTTGTTGTTGACCGGTTAACCAAAGTTGCCCATTTTATTCCTATAAGATCCACTTATAATGCTGCATCTGTGGCACAGATTTATATGGAATAGATTGTTAAGCTACATGGGATTCCTAAGAAGATCATATCTGATAGGGATGCAGTTTTTACTTCATCTCTATGGAGGTCTTTGCAGCATGAATTAGGTACTCAGCTGAACTTTAGTTCAGCATACCATCCCAAAACTAATGGATAAGCTAAGCGTGTCAATCAGATTTTGGAAGACATGCTTAGAATGTATGTGATGGACAAGCAAAATAGATGGGAAGAGTACTTGCTTCTGGTTGAATTTTCTTACAACAATGGATACCATAGTTCTATAGGTATGGCTCCTTTCGAGGCTTTGTATGGAAGACCGTGTAGAATACCTTTAAGCTGGGACAATCTTGAAGACATAATTCTTTTGGGTCCCGAGATGCTTCAGGATTTAGAACAGCAGGTTAAGCACATCAGAGAACACCTATCTACAGCTTAGGATAGGCAGAAAAAGTATGCAGACCTACATAGGATTGAACGTCAATTTGAAGTTGGGAATAAGGTATTTCTTTGGGTTAGACCCCGAAAAAGTCCTATTAAGTATGGTAAAGGGTCAAAATTGTCTCCAAGGTTTGTGGGACCATTTGAGATCCTAGAACGAGTGGGTCCAGTTGCCTACAGACTTGCTTTGCCTCCCAGTCTTTCACAAATTCATGATATATTTCATATTTCCATCTTAAGGAAATATATACCTAACATTGCAAACATGTTAAATTGAAAAAATTTACAGGTGGTAGATGGTCAACTGATGCTGGAACCAGTATAGATCATCCAGCAAAGAGATCTAAATCTCAGAGGACGCAAGGTGGAGCAGGTAAAGGTCTTATGGGATCTTGATGATGTAGCTTCTGCAACTTGGGAAGATACAGGTGCTATGAGAGCTGCACATCCTCATTTATTTATAGGCTTTCAGGAGCAAGCCTAGACTGGTGGGGAAGGGTGTCATGCCGCTGACAGTTCCAGGCTTTACTTTTCTATGTTATGTTATGTTATGTTATGTTATGTTATGTTATGTTATGTTAGACTTTTATGAGTTTGAACACTGACTTCATTCATTTGAACTTTGTTATTTGGATTAAATGTGTTTATCTCTATAATTTTGCCAGACACTCAGGGAATTATATCTATTTCTGTTGCTTAATGAGTCTTTTTCTGATGACAGAATTGGCTGAGACTAAATTTTGAATATTGGTTTGATTATGAAATAAGGACAATTTAAATGGTTAGTCAATTGTCAGATTATTGGTTCATTATTATTATTATGGTTAATTGTATCCTAATGACTATAAACAATATATAGAGAATTATTGTTATTTAATGTTAATCAAATTCTAAATTCAAAAATAAATAAACTTGTATATATGTATTTTTATACATATAAATATGAGCAATTATTTTAGTAATTATGTTATTTATCTTCTACTAAAACTATATGAATTATCTAAGTTAGTATATCCTATTTTGTATGTTAGTAGGAGGTTAGTGTGATGAAGTGTTCGTTATTTGGCATTGTCATGTGCTGTTATCTTAGATGTTTAAGTTAGTAAAATGACTAATGTTATTAACAAAGATATGTATTAATCTATCCCTAAGTCATCTTATTATATTCTGGCTCAAAGGCATGACTTAACGGCAGGGTTTTTTATGAAGGGTGCTTTCCTTAATACCACAAACACAGAACAAACATAGAGAAACAACAACAATAATATGCAAGAACAGAAAATTGGCTTCTTATTATCTCCACAAATGTGGAATTACAAATTTTCAAAATTACAACATGCAAAGCCACATGGGCATTCCCTTACAATATTTTGTAGGACAAAGCCTCGAACTATTACCCAAATGTACTACCCAAAACTATTCTGAACTACCTAAGACAATAATACAACCTTCCTTATATAGGCAATTCTCCACCGCTTGGGAAGGTTCCAGAATTTTAGCCAATAAGGCCGACCAAAGTTAGAATTATTTTATTTTACATTTCATTACATCATAGTCGGCTCAAGATAACCTTTGAAACCCGAAAATTTTTTTTGAAGAAAATTATTTTTTGCTATTTCAGGTGGCCCAAATTTTGAAGACCATAAGTCATCACCAGTTGACCCGATTGGCTATTATAACCCCATTTCAGAAATGCCACAAAGCGCTCTACAACCTTGACCTGCGTAAGCACCCGTCACCCAAATTTTCAACCTCATCCGGGGCCTCTAAAGCCTTCAAAACTGAGTTCAAAGTTTTTGTACCCTGCTGCCAATACCGAAAATCTTCAATATCTTCCAATATACACTTGATCTGGCAATGAAACTTTACTGGCAGACTTATATGACCAAAATGAACCTCCAAGAAAGAAATCAGATCATTCTGAGCACATACGAAAATTACCAAAAATAGTAACTTTCCATAAATAGCAGCTCTGCACAAAATAGCCCTTATTAAAAATAAAAATAGAAATATTTTTGGGTGATGCAAGATTGCTCTTACACCTAGGATGCTCCTGCATCGGACACCTAGGGTAATTTGAGAAGTGACCCTGTCATGACTCAGGTGTGCAGAGGAAAACCAAGATGGCTAACCTCCTCCTTTGTCAGCCATGATGAATCTTCAATAGGTCGTGCTTTCCACTTGACCAGATATTCTTCATATGTCCTGTTCCTTGTGCTTCTGCCAACGTGACTATCCAGTATATCTTCGATCTCCTTAGTGTCTAAACTAGTTGCTGGAATACTCCACTGTGCTGCTGTGATCTCATCTTGAACACCTCCTTCATGATACTCTGTCAGATCTGAAATGTTAAACACTGGTAAAATATTTAGCTCAATAGGCAATTCTACCTTATATGCATTTCCTGAATCATGTTTCTTCAGTATCCTACATGGTCCAAACTTCTTCATTTTCAGCTTGTTATATGTACCAACTGGAAACCGCTCCTTCCGCAAATGAACCATGACTTCATCACCAACCTAAAATTCCTTATAGCTCCTTTTCTCATCTGCCTTAGCCTTATACTGTGCGTTCATCTTGGTAATATGCTTCCTCACCTCCCCATGGATGTTCTTCAAGTGTTCTGCAAAATCCTCAGCTTCAGCACTACTTATTTCTCCTTTATCTATCTTCCTCAATTCAGATGCATTTCTTGGACTACTTTCATATACAATCTGGAATGGTGATTTACCAGTGCTCCTATTGATAGAATTATTGTATGCAAATTCTGCCTGTGGTAAAATCAAATCTCATCCTGTTGGCTTATCTCCAACTAAACATCTCAGCAAATTTGTCAAACTCCTATTCACCACCTCTGTCTATCCATCAGTCTATGGATGATGTGATGAACTGAACTTCAAATCTGTCTTCAAATTCTTCCACAACGTACGCCAGAAATATCCAACAAACTTAGTGTCCCGATCTAAAACTATGGTCTTTGGCAAACCATGAAGTTCACTACTTCTCTTAAAAACAATTATGCTACATGAACAACATCATTAGTCTTCTTGCAGGGAATGAAATGTGCCATCTTTGAAAATCTGTCAACCACTACAAAAATTGAATCATGTCCCCGCTGAGTCCTCGGTAAACCAAGAACAAATTCCATGTTGATATCCTCCCAAGGCTTCTCTGGTACGGGTAATGGCTGATACAATCCTGTATTCTACTTCACTCCTTTCGCCATCTAACATACTCTACAACTCTGTACAAACTTCTTCACATCTTGCTGCAACTGTGGCCAATAATAATTCTCACTAACCAAACCAAGGGTTTTATCACGACCAAAATGTCCAGCCAATCCTCCACTATGCTTCTCCTTGATGAGATTCTCCCTCATAGAACTTTGTGGAATGCACAACTAACTTCCTCTAAATAGCATATCATCCTGGATGATGAAATCCAACCATTTCATCCTATCTAGAGTAAGAGGTTTTGTACAAGCTTTCCAAGCTTCACCAAAATTAGGATCCTCTGGATACAAATTCTTGAGTTCCTTGAACCCAACCACTTCAATCTGCATTTCTGTCAGCAATAGTTGCCTTCTGCTAAGAGCATCTACAACCCTATTAGACTTTCCACTCCGGTGTTTCAAAACAAATGTATAACTCTGCAAAAACTCAACCCATTTCAAATGCCTCTTATTCAACTTTCCTTGACTATTCAAATATTGCAAAGCTTGATGATCAGTATACAAAACAAACTCTTTAGGAAGTAGATAATGTCTCCATTTCTTTAATGCCTGAACTATAGCATAAAATTCCTGATCATAAACAGAATATTTCCTCTTGGCATCATTTAACTTCTCACTGAAATAAGCAATAGGTTTACCTTCTTGGCTCATAACAGCTCCTATTGCAGTACCACTAGCATCACAATCTACTTGAAACACCTTATTAAAATCTGGAAGTACTAAAATAGGTTGTTCTGTAACTTTTTGTTTCAACAATTGAAAACTTTTTTCTACCCCATTAGTCCACTTAAACTCTTTTCTATCCCCTCTCATTGTTTCAGTCAAGGGACCACAAATACTGCTAAAATTTTTGATAAACTTTCTATAAAACCTAGCCAAACCATGAAAAGATCTTACGTCAGTAGCACTCCTTGGAGTAGGCCATTCAAAGATAGCCTGTACCTTCCCTGGGTCCATTTTTAGACCTTCTGCTGAAACTATAAATCCCAAATACACTAACTCTTTCTTCACAAAACTGCACTTCTTCAAATTAATCAACAATTTCTCTTCTATCAGCTTCTCAAATACCATATGAATATGCATCATATGCTCCTCCAATGTCTTACTAAAGATCAAAATATCATCTAGGTAAACAATGACAAACTTACCCAGAAATTCTTTCAGAACCTCGTTCATGAGCCGCATGATAGTGCTCGGTGCATTGGTTAGCCCAAAAGGCATGACTAACCACTCATACAGTCCTTCCTTTGTCTTGAAGGCAGTCTTCCATTCATCTCCTTCTCTGATCTGAATCTGATGATATCCACTTTTCAGATCTATCTTTGAAAAATACACAGCTCCACTCAAACAGTCCATAATATCATCCATTCATGGCAATAGAAACCTGTACTTGATTGTGATCTTGTTTATTGCCCTAGAATCTGTACACATCCTCCACTCTCCATTCTTCTTTGGTGCTAATACCGCTAGTAAAGCACAAGGACTCAGACTCTCTCGAATCAACCCCTTCTGTAACAGTTCATGTACTTGTCTGTTCAACTCCTCACTTTCTGTAGGTGTCATTCTGTGTGCTGCCTTATTTAGTAAACTTACTCCTGGGATCAAGTCCATCTGATGACTGATCTTCCTGACTGGTGGTAATCCATCAGACATGTTATCAGATATAATATCCTGAAACTCATTCAACAAATCTGCAACTTCTATAGGAACATCTTCTACTTCCTCTTTACCAACTTTTAGAATTAAAGAAAAACATACATGCTCATGCCTCATACCATCTAGGAAATTTCTTCCATCAACAAAAGTTATCCTTGCATTACCACATACCTTTTCTTCAGTCTCCTTCAATGGTTTTAGCTTATGTCGCACTCCACCCTTTGTCAGGGAATAGGTATTCACACGACCATCATGTATAGCACATCTGTCAAACTGCCATGGTCTACCCAACAACATATGACATGCATCCATAGATATGATATCACACAGTACCTCATCTTGGTATCCGCCAATCTTGAACTTCACCAGGCATTGTTCATTGACCATGACCTTGTGTTCATCCTGTACCCAGGCAATCCGATATGGATGTGGGTGTTTTTGTCTCTTGAGCTTCAACTTTGTCACCATCTCTTCTGACACCAAATTGTCAGTGCTTCCACTATCGATAATCATATCACAACATTTACCTTCACACTTGCACCTCGTGTGAAACAAGCTCCTCCTTTTCTCAGGTTCATTCTCACCACTCAACAGGACTCTTCTGTTAATCAATGTTTCTCCTCTTTCAGTATCTTCAGAATTTGATGATCTGGCATCTTCATCTACATGTGCAACTTTGGCCTGGCCTTCATTTCTCCTATCTATTCTACCTTGGCACTGAGGACATTCAAATTCCCTATGACCTTCTTCTCCACAGTGAAAACATGTTCCACGGAAGCCACCTCTTCCAGATCCTTGTCCTCTTCCCCTTACTCTTTGATCTCTATTATTCTGATCCTGGAAGTGATTGGAATTATTTCCTTGCTGATTTTGACTACTACTGGCCTCATCCTTCTTTTTCGGATCTTCATTTCGGCCACCATATGACCGTCCACCAGATCATCCACCGTGACCTCTTTCATTTTGTCTGCTCGCAAACTTCTTGTTCAACTTTTCCTCTACTTTTAGGGCAAACTGGTATGTCTCTTCAATACTATTCATCGAACCAGATTCAGCTCCTCCTGAATGCTTGGCCTTAACCCATTAAGGTATCGAGCAACTTTCTCCTTATCATCTTCTGCATGGCCTGTTCTGATGAGAAGTCGATAGAACTCCTCTGTATACTCCTGAATAGATCTTCCTGCTTGCTTCAAACTCTGCATTTTCTTTAGTAGGTCAAGCTCATAATCAACAAGAATGAACTCTCATTTCAATTTATCCACCATCCGATCCCATCTCATGATTTTCTCCTTTCCCCTTCTATTTCGCTCCAACTGAATCTCTTGCCACCATATCTTCGCATGACCTTTCAATCTGGCCTTCGCAAATTTGACCCTATCAGGATCCTCAACATCTTCATACTCAAAATATTCTTCACATTCATTGTTTCAGTCGATCAATTCCTCTAGGTTAAGATTTCTAAAAAATGTAGGAACCTCAATCTTAGGTCTTTTCCCAATCTTGGAAATCACCCGAAAAGTCTTTCTTCCTCCTGGTTCACAATTTCAACTTCTCCTTCTTGATATTCTTCTTTGGCTTCATCCTCGCTTTCGTCTCTGACATTAAGATTTATTCCTCTACAAATCTCTTCTTGCAATGCTTGCACTTGTCTCTGCAACTCTCTAACCTCGGGTGTCACAGCACCAGCTCTTCCACCACGTTCTCTTCGTGGAGGCATTTTCACGATGCACATTAAAACCCTAACCACGGTCGTGGTGCAAACTACCTCACAGTCGGCGATCTATTTACACACTCAAGAAAACCTACTCTGATACCACTTGATGAAGGGTGCTTCCCTTAATACCACAAACACATAACAGACATAGAGAAACAACAACAATAATATGCAAGAATAGAAAATTGGCTTCTTATTATCTCCACAAATGTGGAATTACAAATTTTCAGACTTACAACATGCAAAGCCACATGGGCATTCCCTTACAATATTCTGTAGGACAAAGCCTCGAACTATTACCCAAATCTACTACCCATAACTATTCTAAACTACCTAAGACAATAATACAGCCTTCCTTATATAGGCAATTCTCCACCGCCTGGGAAGGTTCTAGAATTTTAGCCAATAAGGCCGACCAAACTTAGAATTATTTTATTTTACATTTCATTACATCATAGTCGGCTCAAGATAACCTTTGAAACCCGAACAAAAATTTTGAAGAAAATTATTTTTCGCCATTTCAGGTGGCCCAACTTTCGAAGACCATAAGTCATCACCAGTTGACCCGATCGGCTATTATAGCCCCATTTCAGAAATTCCACGAAGCCCTCTACAGGCTTGAGCTACGCAAGCGCCCATCACCCAAATTTTCAACCTCATCCGGGGCCTCTAAAGCCTTCAAAACTAAGTTCAAAGTTTTTGTACCCTGCTGCCAATACCGAAAACCTTCAATATCTTCCAATATACACTTGATCTGGCAATGAAACTTTACTGGCAGACTTATATGACCAAAATGAACCTCCAAGAAAGAAATCAGATCATTCTAAGCACATATGAAAATTACCAAAAATAGTAACTTTCCATAAATAGCAGCTCTGCACAAAATAGCCCTTATTGAAAATAAAAACAGAAATATTTTTGGGTGATGCAAGATTGCTCTTACACCCAGGATGCTCCTGCATCAATTTTAATGAACTATCATTGCATTGAGGTGTTAGTGGGGTTTAAGCTATTTTTTGGGTTATGGGAATTGTACTTTGTTGGACATTTGGCAGGTAATGTGTTGTGTTTACTACAAGAGATAAGTTTGCATTGAATCAACTTATCGATGGAAATTCATTGTTGTGTTTGATGACCGCCATTAGCTCTAGTGAAGAGTTGCATTTGGATTTTGACTCCATTTTTCACCATGTTATTCTGTAAGAGTTTGGGTAAACAGTTGGTTATGGACTTGTTTTTTCTATTGTATTTTACATGATAAGTGGCTTGGAATGGAAAGGGGTTTTCACGGCAAGATAAACCCTTCTGTTCATGGTCATTTAGGAAGTTGGGTGTTTTATACCATTATCTCTGCATTTTGGGCTCTCTTGCATGGCATTTTGGCAGTCTGTGAAGCTCACCAGGTAGGGGCTAGCTTCAGCATTTCCGCTTTGGATATCTCCTCACACGAATACCAGGCAGGGGCATCTCTTACCTTATCCTCTGTTTCCATTTTATGATTCTACAAATGAATTGATGGAATGTTGATTACCACTATTTGTTAGTCGATAAATGTGAGGTTTTGTGTTTGAATACTTTGTGAGTTCGGTCATGAATCAGTCTTTTTCTTTCTTGGATAGATTAAGAACTCATTTTAGTTAATAAATGCTGTGATTAGTGGAGAAATTTGGAAATGAATGACTGTTTAGTAATAGATTGGTTTTAGTGTGGTATTAAACACATGTTTTTAATATGCTATTTCAAGCATAATGTGTTGAGGGGTTTTCTTTGTTCTGAGAATAGATTGGTAGTGTTTTAGTTAAGTTTGTGCCAAACTATGGGAATATTGTTATTGCAAATGATATATGGTTATTTCCTAGTGTGTTTTGGTGTCGATGTATACTTTGTCTTTGGTCAGTATAAAGGGAGTTAATCGGGAATGAGATCCAATTTGGAATATAGGATGAGTGTTTGTTAAAAAGCTTCCTTTAGATCTTCTCACACTGTAGCATCGTAATGTATTCAGTTTGTGAAAGTCTTGGTTATAAGGTGATATCGGGTTTTTTCTACCACTATAGCATCATAGGTTCCAAACCTAGTTTCCTATGGATCTCTAGGCTCGACCAATAAAGCCTTTATTGACCTAGAAGTTTGTTCAATGTCATGTTTATATCCCATTGGTGCTAACCATGTTGTTCTCAGTTCAAAAGCCTTAATAAGAGTGGTGTTAGTATCCACTAAGAAACATATTTCATCCTTATACTGCTCAACCAGTTGTCTTGATATTCTGCTTCATTGATGCAATCTATCCTTGAATTGTTCAAAGTACATGTTAGAGATTTTTCTTGTGGGATCAAACTTGGTGAACATATAGGCTTGATTCTCAATTTTAAGGACTCGCAAGTTTGACAAGAAACAATCTAATTGATGAGGATTGGATAAGATCCTCCATTTGCTTCAAGCTCCACAAGAATCAGGTAGGTGTTGCCTATGATGATTTACTATATTTCAAGTAAACTTTCAGATTGTGGATTAGGTCTTCATTGCTATGCTATCATACTTCAGATTACTTCAACAAAAGATCACTCTTGTGAATAGCTGAGAATATCTTGATGCAGAGTCTAACAATAGAAACTATAAATGCAACAGCATGAACAGTGGCATAAGGATGTGAATCCTTCTTCTTTTTTTGAGTTTGACTCAAGGAAGGATAAACTTTTGATTCTCTCTTCAAGGAATCATCAAACTAAACTATATCACCTAGAATACATTCCTTTCACAATAGGTAATGAACTTAAAAATAGAAATGTACTGGTAATGATAAATTGTTCTTGATGATTGAAAGATAATTGCGTTACAAAAATCCAACTAGTGCCTTTTCCATTGGGCAAAAAAGTCTAAATATAAATCCACAAGAAGATTTCAAGGAAATCTAGTAGAATGCCTTACAAACTACACTGTCAATCTTATGTTGTTATCATCAAAATCCTAACACATATGTCTACTCCCTGAAATTGCATATGAGGATTTAATCCTTTCCCTGAAAGGAACTCATAATCAATTAAACTAGTTGACTTACAACCAGTATGTTTTCAAATGCCTTACAAATTAAAACATACAAGAGTAAAACACAAAGCAAAGAGACAATAACAAAATGAGAGAGAAATTGTAGTGTATTCTATTGAAAATGAGCTTGTCCATTACATACAAAGCTTGAAAGTTTAGGAATTTAGACACATGAAAGAAATATCTATTCTGTAGAGAATTTCAACATTTCATCATAGGGACCTACTCTCAACAGAGCAACTACAGGAACTGGGACCAGAACAAGAACCCCTCAAAAAGTTACAACTAGCCTCTTTATAGCATCAATCCTATTGTAATCCTTCAGAGACAAAGAAGCAACTAGCTCTAGATGGTCTTCAACCCTAACCCTAAAGACATAAGAAAACAAAAGACAAACAATGCCCTCAAGCAGTGGAAAGATAAAATTTCATTTGCTGATTCACTTGATATCTGATTTTTTGCTCCCTCTCCAAGATACTCCCGAGAAAATAACTTCCTTCTATTTGAGAAAATAAAATAAATCAATGAAAGCCTTGTAAAGATCATTAAATTTGATCTTATCTATGAAACCAAGGAAAGTAATCCAAACAAGAAGAAATTTGATCTGCAAAAGATATGTTCCATTCCCCTTTGCCAGATTTTCATGTTTGTCCTGCCTGAGAGAAATATCTTCACAAAATTAGACCTCAGATAAAGAAGCTATTACTGCTCTCACCAACTCGATCATATTAGATTTTATCCACTGCCACTAAATCTGTTGTCTGCTAGCATTTCTAGAAATATATTACACTCCTATATTTGGCAAAAAATAAACCTGTAGGCTTTAAAACTCTGAGCAAGCTTTGTCATTTGAAAAATTTGAGTTTATCTATAAAGTTGAACTATATCATATTTTAAATGTTTTATGCATTTTAACTCTGGATTTTCTTCAAACTTCACCAACATTCACCAACTGGCATGCTCTGATTGGATATCTCTGACTGGCTCTACAAACTCACCTTTAACCTTACTCAGCTGGAGATTTGGAGACTACATTAGTCTCTAAATCTCTGGAGTTATTTCTTAACTACGCTTTCATTCAGAGACTTGGAGAATGCCTTTAGTCTTGAAATATCCAAATCTCCTCACTAACCTTGGGTTTGATGTGAGACTAGGTGGCCTTCTTTAGTCTCTGAATCTCCAAGTCTCCAAGTCTCTGAATATTGCTTTCGGTGACCTGGTGACTAGGCAATCTCACAATCTCTGGATCCTCTTCTTCTAAATGTCAACATCACCTAGCTGCGTGACTGGTGGTTATCTCCAGATCTCTAGATTTTCCCAGCTAACTACTAGACTTCTTGAGATTGGGTGACTATGTTATCTCGACGTCTCTGAACCTTCGGCCTTTAACAACTAACATTATGAGACTAGGAGACTGGTAGTTATCTCTAGGTCTTTGGATCTTTCTCTGACTGGCGGTTTGGTCTCGAGACTTCATGACAAGCTACCACATGTCCATTTTTGCTACATCACCATCACTGGTGATCTGCAAACTTTCTTCATTCTATTCCCTCTGGCATGGAAACCGAGGTGACGATGAGCTTGCATGAGTATAGAGCTTCTAGCTCTTTGATCTACCTTGTATGTTTGCCTCATTTCTTATAAACATTTTAAATCCCCAATCTGGGACCAATGTGGGATAATGTATTTGAGAGTTTCAAAGCTTATATCAAAATTTTCCTTATGTGCCTAGTTAGAACATGCCCCAAGGCAGGCCCCTAAGGCCAAGAGATAGCCCCAGTCTCTTTTTCCACTTGACTTACATTGCTATTGAGTGACCTTGTATAAAAATAATTTTAAAAAACTACTTTCGGGTGCTTGTGGGATAAACCCACATGCAAGCCCTTCATATTTTCTCTCCTTCCCTAACTATGCGTGATTCTTCCTCTTTTATTTATGAGTCCCTCCTTGGCACAAGTACACTCCTCTCTATTTCAAAAGTGTGTAGCTTCCTTTATCTGTCACACATTCAGTCTTGAAATCATTGTGTGCTACTTGTTTGGTCAGCACATACTTACACAATCTCCATTCTTATATATGCGTGAGTGCCCTATTGCAATCACACAGTCTACAGCCTCATTTGTTGGACACACACATCATGTACACCTCTTTCATTTCTACACAAGGTTCACATACTTATTCGGTATGCTCTGTCCAACTGACAATCTTATTTGCTGCTCACGCAAGCACTGGATTTTACATTTGTGTTGGCTTTATTTATATTAATCATGCATTTTCTAGCTCCATTTCATACACCCCATGGCAGCCTTCATTCTTTTTTACTAGCTGCTCACACAGCCTTTGGACCCCATTTTTTAAATTTTATTACATACTGCAAACAACACCTCTAGTAGAGAGCTCACGCAACCTCTTTTATGCAACAAATCCCCCTCCCTTTTGCATTTATTTTGACTTATGGTGTGCTGCCTATCTTAGACTTAGTGTGTGGGTTCCTGTGTGAGCAAAAACCAATTGGCATACACCTCATGCAAGCACTAGATATGTGTATTGTCTTATTTCATGCTGGGGAAGTGCGTGAACACTCAACTCAAATGCACCCCCACTATTTCTCAAAACATATATCTATTATTAAATTAATTCACAGCCCCTCTGCTAATGTGTGAACTCACCTTTGTATATGCATAGGTAGCATTCTTCTTTGTTTACACACTATGGCCCTTTTAAACTTGTGCTCATATCTCACTTTGTTTCCTATGCTAGTTGTTTCCTTTTGTAATTAAAATGCTACCTCATTTCATTTTTTTTCATTGCTGAGTGTGCATTTCATAAAAACTCACGCAATCTTGTTTTGTCTTAATATATTATGGGAAGCCCATTTTCTATGCTGGCATCTCCTACTTTCTTTTTGAGCTCCTTGTAATCCCTCATGGATTTGGTAGCCTCCATTCATTATTCACATATTGCCATGGAATGTGTTGTCGGCATTTGGTGATTCCACTCTTTTATTTCTCATTCACTAAATGCTTTTTTGAGGAAAGACTAACATGCATAATCTGGCACAAAACCAGTCATTTCCCTTTCTTCCATAAAAGAAAACAAGACAAGGAGATGATCAACATGTCCTCATATATAATTTTCTATCTTCCTTTTTAAACTCAAGAATTGCCAGCAGCACTACGGAGCCAACAAAGTTTTAATTAAAAATAATGAAGCAAGTTGGACCCCAAATGGGTCCGACTTAAATTTTTTTTGATTTCAAATGCCTAGACTTGAAAAAAATTACTGAGACAACCGACTCTTACAACCGGATCCAATCCGGATAACCAGAAACTTTTAAAATTTTCAATTTTTAATACTTCGCCAGCCAAAAAACTTGAATAAATTGCCTCTAATCGTCTTTTAAAAACACTGCTCAAAACTAATCACTGGAAGCTAAAACTTGGTGAGTACAATATTTGAAGTATAGATAATCACCCTGCCAGATGGCTTCATCCAGAAATGAACGAGGAAAGATATTTCAAAAGTCAAAATCACCCGTTTTGAATTGTCAGCAAACACCAACTGAAATCACTACAAACTACCCCGGAAGGAGATAAATTAAAAATATCAAATAGCGAGCTAAAGGCAAACCACTGGATCTAGAAAAAGACTCGTATGAAAAGAATGCAACACATCAACCCTCAACTAGAGACAATCTTCTGGCAAAAAACTATGAATTTCAGAAAATAGCTACTTTGCAAAGTTGTCCTATCCGCACTTTTCATTAGTATAAAGCACTTTTTGTCTGGCCTTGCAAACCTCTCAAATGGAAACCTCATGGTTTGAAATGTTGGGTGAATGATCTTCCTCACACATATAAAATGAGGCTACAACTATATTTTTGGAAGGATAAACCAATCCTCCAGAAATAAACTTCAAAGTCGTGCCTCCAGAAAGAAGCTTCAAAAACTGACCAAACGGACTCACAAGAACACACCATCACTGAGATCTTCAGGAACCAAAAACTTGGGAAATGATTCACCCCCATACAAGGTACATAGATCCATAATCAACTCTCCCAAAAGATGAAGTGGTGGATTACAATCAAACGCCAAAGTCAGCCTAGTAGATATGTTTAGAATAAAATAGTGAAATACATAGAAATCCGATGTGGAAATGGCCTAGGAAAATGGACAAATAGATTGGCAGAGACCTAAAAATCATCAGGCAAGTAGTCTTCTAGGTTTATAATGTAGGGGAAAACTCAATTATTCAAAATCTCAAACCGGGCACAAATAGCAAGACCTCAAACTAAGCTATTCATAAATCTGCATATGACAGTTTGGCACACTGATAGAAAATGCAAATAGAATGGGCTTAGCAAACTAACCAAATGGACTTGTTGTGACTTATAGATGGAGACTCAAGAAGTATTTGACCTTTGGAATAAAGTACATAAGGAATATTCTCAATTGGGTCACAAGGTCAAAATTTACAATTGGTCAAATAGGGCCACTTAGAAAATTGGGCAAAATAGAGTAACAGGACAAATCCCCAGGACCAACTTTGGGGAATCCAAAAATTTATTAAACGGACTCAAAATGGATTGAGCTTTGAAACATAATCTCTTTGATATACATTTTAAACATTCCCAAAGTGGCGAGCCATGAAACTAAACAAAACACAAGATATTCAAGTTGAAACAAGGCTTGCTTCAACGATTTGACACTTAGGTAAAAATGCAGATTCAGGCAAACACCTCAAAATGGCTACTCCCTAAACATGTCAGATTTAAAATTTAGGAGCTGGAACCCACTGCATATGTCAAATGAAAGGTGTTGAACCTATTCCCCAAGCTGTACCTCATGAAAATCATCAGGGTATCTTTTACAAGCACACCAAGTAGGCATCTTCGAAAAGTTTTCAAGGGTACTCACCTTGCCTTAGAGAAAATTTTGAATTGGTCACTCCAAATTTGGGCCAAATAGTAGAGTACCAACTGTGGCTCTAGTTGGGGATGCATGCCCCATGTGGGCATGCATAGAACTTTCATAATCTCCTGGTAGAAGCATACCACTCATAAAATCAAATCTGAATTTTCTCTTTCTTCTGTTTTCACCTTTCCTTCCTAATCATTTCTTCTCAAAAAATGGGAACCTCTACTTAAAGAAAACACACAACTAAAAGCAAAGCAACTGAAAGGGAAAATGACTATACAATTTGTAATTCATCTACAAGAATCCCAAAGACCCAAAACTGAAGTCAACTCTTACCTCTGTCATACATCTGATTTTCATCTCCACAAATTAGAGATAAACTGAAATTCTTTCTTCCATATGTTTGACTGAAAACACTGCCACTTTCCTTCAACATATCAAACAAAAGATAATCAGAAAAATCATCATCACTTGGCAAAACAAAGTCACCAAAATACTATGAATGTTGATCATTGTGTGACATTAAAACATCACACTCTTCATCACTACTGACTTGCTAGAAGAAGAAACATTCCAGCACTCTCTCATAGCTGAAAACATTATTATGATCATTACTTTGTACCCCAAATCACAACTCTCTCTCATCAGCATTTTGAAAACTAAAATAGAAACTTTCTAAACAAAAATCTATCTGCAAAAAATATGAGACATCTTCCTGGTCACAACTCCTATCAAGATCTTGTAAGCATGGGAAAGCATTGTCAATTAATGGTTCATCAATTACTTGTAAATCTAAAGACACACATTTAGATTTATCTTTCTCTTTAGTATCATGGTTCAAACAAGAATCACTAATACTTGGCTTATCCAAATCTGAATGTATACTAGCACAAGAAACTTCATATTCATCATAAACAATAGGGATCTCATGCAAATAATTTTGATCTTTTGCAAGAGGAGATAAATCAGGAACACAAAAAGAACAAGGTTCAACTTCATCATCTTCACAACTTGGAAACTCCATGTCATGATCCACATTCTGCTTTTCAAAAGGATTATCATCAGTGGCTTGTGTACTGACATCAGAATCTTCTTCAATACCTTCCCGCAAAGTATCAGCATGATACAAATCCAAAACTTGTTGGTGGCTGGGAAGGAAAACATTAAAGCATTCATTGTAAGCATATGAAACTTGGGAAAATGAAAGATCATCCTTTAATGGTTTGATGGAAGACTCAGAATCAGAACAAGATTTAGAATCCACACTACTACCCCAGTTATGCCTCAATATTATGTCTGGAGTCTCCACATCCATTGAATCTAAAACAATGCTGATGATTTCAAAATCTGACATATCATATTCAATTTGATTATGCTCTAGTGATATGGGAGGACAAGAAAAATTAGGAATATAAGTATCAAAACTTTGACTATCTGATGTATTTTCCTTGTCAAACTTTATACGTGTGAAACGTTGAGATTCAAATCTATCCTTCCCTGAAAATCTGAAATATTCATAGGATTAAAAATCTGAAATTTGTTCACTATGAAGTGAACAACTATCACCATTCATACTTATCTCTGATACACTTTCACAATCAAAATCTTTATTGTCATTTTCCTCACCCTTAGCAATGTCATTATTCTTCAAACTTATATCCATAAGGCATGAAGCTTGAGAATCATTTTCTGATACATACGATTGAAAATCTAAAAAATTGTCACTGCCTGGAAAGGATTGACATTTTGATTTATCCCAACTGTCCTTTTGCTTGATGCTGCAAATTTCTTCCTTATTGGAATCATGGAGTGATATCTCTCAGAGCATATTATCTTGCATAAAGAAATCACTACAAACACTCAAATCTACATCATATTCATCTTTGTTCTATTTGCACAAATATCTTTCATACTAAGACAATAATGTTTTCCTCTTATGCTGATAAAAGGGAAGAGCTACAAATTTATTAGAAACATTACTAACCATAGACTCTTCCTCATTATCTTCATATTCACTGAACTCGTTGTCAGCATCATAATCAGTATAACTAGATTGACTATCACTAGACTCAACCTCATCAGCATAACTAGATTCATATTCAACATTATTTATTGCCCTCTCTTTCTTCCTTTGTTTTATGATAGCCAATTGTCTTTTGATAAGTTCCTGCTCAAGACTCTCTTTATCACAATCTGAATATGACATAGATTCTACAAAACTAGATGTAGCAAAAGAAACACTAATGTCCTCTATGTCACCATATTGTTTAATAAAATAGTCTTCTAGTTTAGCCATAGATCCTATTGAACCATGAGGTAATTCTTTAAACTAGTCCCTTGCAATCTCAACCAAGGATATTGCAAAAAGATTCATTAATACATCCTCATGTGTGATGTTATGATCATCTATTAAATCTAAAAACTTGTCAACATGCTCCTTAGCCGATTGCTCACCCATACCAGTGAATTTAGGCAAACAATCCCTAACTGTTGATGGAATGGGATTTGGGTATCTAGGGATACCTTCAAAGTTTATAGCATTACACAACCTATTCCTAAATATTTGTGACATCTTAACAAGCAAAGTAACTACAGAATGCCTCTCTCTTCCCTTTTAACTTAGTGCTAACCACTTAATAGGGAAAACATGTATAAATGATTTTAATGAACAAAAAGCTTTTATCCAATGAAAATAAAATACCTAGAGTATGATGAAGCTGCTACAAATTTTTTGATTTGAAGTCACCTTCAAATCACCTTCAAAACTTAGTAGAGTCGTCACCTTCTTGCAAAGGAAAAAACTTTCATAAGATGAGATCTCTTTTTGTAGCCTTTTCCACCAATGCAACAAACTTCAATAGGGTACACATATTGTTCATCATGACTAAAAATATGTCATTATATGCACTGATCAAACATAGAACTTAGAGTCGCCACTCACAACTTGGTGAGATGATTTGAAACTTCTTAAAAATGACTCTTATACACTTCAATCGAAACCACTAGATAAATGAATAAGCCAGCCAAGAGTCTAGCTCTACTCATACCCGCGTTATTCTATCTTCACTTCATAGATCCCCAGCAGAGTCACTAGTTTGTTAGAACTTTTTCTTGTGGGATCAAAATTGGTAAACATATAGACTTGATTCTTAATTTTAAGGACTCACAAATTTGACAAGAAATAGTCTAATTGATGAGGATTGGATAAGATCCTCCTTCTGCTTCGAGCTCCACAGGACTCAGGTAGGTGTTGCCTATGATGATTTACTATATTTCAAGTAAACTTTTAGATTGTGGATTAGGTCTTCACTGCTATGCTATCATACTTCAGATTACTTCAAAAAAAGATCACTCTTGCAAACAGCTAAGAATATCTTGATGCAGAGTCTAACAATAGAAACTATAAATGCAGCAACATGAATAGTGGCATAAGGATGTGAATCCTTCTTCATTTTTTGAGTTTGACTCAAGGAAGGCTAACCTTTTGATTCTCTCTTCAAGGAATCATAAACTAAACTATATCACCTAGAATACAGTCCTTTCACAATACGTAATGAACTTAAAAATAGAAATGTATTGGTAATGATAAATTGTTCTAGATGACTGAAAGATAACTATATTACAAAAAGCCAACCAGTGCCTTTTCCATTGGGCAAAAAAGTCTGAATATAAATCCACAAGAAGATTTCAATGAAATATAGTAGAATGCCTTACAAACTACCTGCAATCTGAATAGGATGCCTTCCAAACTACCTTGTCAATCGTATGTTGTTATGATCAAAATCCTAACACATATGTCTACTCTCTGAAATTGCATATGAGGATTTAATCCTTTCCTTGAAAGGAACTCATAATCAATTAAACATACAAGAGTAAAACACAAAGGAAAGAGACAATAAAAAAATGAGATAGAAATTGTAGTGTATTCTATTGAAAATGAACCTGTTCATTACATACAAAGCTTGAAAGTTCAAGAATTTAGACACATCAAAGAAAGATCTATTCTGCAAAGAATTTCAACATTCCATCATAGGGACCTGCTCTCAATAGAGCAACTACAGGAACTGGGACCAAAACAAGAACCCCTCAAAAAGTTACAACTAGCCTCTTTATAGCATCAATCCTCTTGGAATCCTTCAAAGACAAAGATGCAACCAGCTTCAGATGATCTTCAACCCTAACCCTAAAGATAGAAGAAAACAAAAGACAAAGAATGCCCTCAAGCAGTGGAAAGACAAAATTTGTTTTGTTGATTCACTTGATATCTGATTTTCTGCTCCCTCTGCAAGATACTCCCGAGAAAACAACTTCCTTCTATCTGAGAAAATCAAATCAATCAATGAAAGCCTTGGAAAGATCAATAAATCTAATCTTATCTATGAAACCAAGGAAAGTAATCCAAACAAGAAGAAATCTCATCTGCAAAAGATATGTTCCATTCCCCTTTGCTAGATTTTCATGTTTGTCCTGTCTGAGAGAAATATCTTCACAAAATCTAACCTTGGATAAAGAAGCTATTACTTCTCTCACAAATGCGATCATATTAGATTTTATCCACCGTCGTTGCATCCATCATCTTTTTACATTTCTGAAAATATATTACACTCCTATATTTGGGCAAAAAATGAACCTGGAGGGTTTAAAACTCTGAGCAAGCTCTATCATTTGAAAAATTTGACTTTATCTATAAAGTTGAACTATATTAGATTTTAAATCTGTTATGTATTTTAACTATGGGCTTTTTTAAAACTTCACTAGAATTTTCCAAGTGGCATGCTCTAATTAGATATCTCTGATTGGCTCTGCAAACTCGCCTTTAACCTTGCTCATTTGGAGATTTGGAGACTGCATTAGTCTCTTAATCTCTAGACTTATTTCTTAACCACACTTTCATTTAGAGACTTGGAGAATGCCTTTAGTCTTGAAATCTCTGATTTCCTCACTAATGTTGGGTTTGATGTGAGACTAGGCAACTTCCTTTAGTCTCTGAATCTCCAAGTCTCTAAGTCTTTGAATATTGCTTCTGACGACCTAGTGACTAGGCAATCTCACGATCTTTGGATCCTCTTCTTCTAACTATCAACATCACCTGGCTACGCGACTGGCGGTTATCTCAAGATCTCTAGATTTTTTCGGCTAACTACTAAACTTCTTGAGACTATGTGACTATGTTGTCTCGAGGTCTCTGAACCTTCGGCCTTTAACTGCTAACATTATGAGACTAGGTGACTGGTAGTTATCTTTGGGTCTCTGGATCTTTCTCTAACTAGCGGTTTGGTCTCGAGAGTTCATTACAAGCTGCCACTTGTCCATTTTCACCACATCACCATCACTGGTCGTCTACAAAATTTCTTCATTCTAAGCCTGCTGGCATAGAAACTGAGGTGATCATGGGCTTGCACAAGCAAAGAGCTTCCAGCTCTTTGATCTACCTTATATGTTTTCCTCATTGCTTATAAAAATTTTAAATCCCTAATTCGAGACCAATGTGGGATAGTGTATTTGAGAGTTTTAAAGCTTATTTCAAAATTTTCCTTATGTGCCCAATTGGCACGTACCCCAAGGTGGGCCCACAAGGCCAAGAGATAGCCATAGTCTCTTTGTCCACTTGACTTACATTGCTATTGAGTGACCTTATATATAAATACTTTAAAAAAACTACTTCCGAGTGCAAGTGGGATAAACCCACATGCAACCCCTTCATATTTTCTCTCCTTCCTTGACTATGCATGATTCTTCCTCTTTTATTTATGAGTCCCTCCTTGGCACAAGTACACTCCTCTCTATTTCAAAAGTGTGTAGCCTCCTTTATCTATCACACATTCAGTCTTGAAATCATTGTGTGTTGCTTGTTGGGTCAGCACATACTTATGCAACCTCCATTCTTTTATATGTGTGGGTGCCCTGTAGCAATCACACAGCCTGCAGCCTCCTTTTCTGGACACACACATCATGTAGACCTCTTTCATTTCTATGCAAGGTTCACATACTTATTCGGTATGCTCTGTCCAACTGGCAATCTTATTTGCTACTCATGCAAGCACTAGATTTTACATTTGTGTTGGCTTTATTTATATTAATCATGCATTTTCTGGCTCCATTTCACACACCCCATAGCAGCCTTCATTCTTGTTTACTAGCTTCTCACATAGCCTTTGGGCCTCCTTTTTTTAATTTTATTACATACTGCAAACAACACCTCTAGTGGAGAGCTCACGCAACCTCTTTTATGTAGCAAATCCCCCTCCCTTTTGTATTTATTTTGACTTATGGTGTGCTATCTATCTTAGACTTAGTGTGTGGGTTCCTGTGTGAGCACACACCAGTTGGCATACACCTCACGCAAGCACTGGATATATGTATTGTCTTATTTGATGTTGGGGAAGTGCGTGAGCACTCAACTCAAACACACCCCCACTATTTCTCAAAACATATATCTATTATTAAATTAATTCACAACCCCTCTGCTAATACGTAAACTCACCTTTGTATATGTGCAAGTAGCATTCTTCTTTGTTTACACACTATGGCCCTTTTAAACTTGTTCTCATATCTCACTTTGTTTCCTATGCTAGTTATTTCCTTTTGTAATTAAAATGCTGCCTCATTTCATTTTTGTTCATTGCTGAGTGTGCATTTCATAAAAACTCACGCAATCTTTTTTTGTCTTAATATATTATGGGAATCCCATTTTCTATGCTGACATCTCCTACTTTCCTTGTGAGTTTCATGCAATCCCTCATGGATTTGGTAGCCTCCATTCATTATTCACATATTTCCATGGAATGTGCTACTGACATTTGGTGATTCCACTCTTGCATTTATCCTTCACTAAATGCTTTTATGAGGAAAGACTAACTTTCATAATCCGGCACAAAACCAGTCATTTCCCTTTCTTCCATAAAAGAAAACAAGACAAGGAGCTGATCCACATGTCCTCATATTTACTTTTCTATCTTCCCTTTTAAACTTAAGAATTGCCAGCAGGACTACAAAGCCGACAAAGGTTTAATTAAAAATAATGAAGCAAGCTGGACCCCAAAGGGGTCCGACTTAAAATTTTTTTGAATTCAAATGCCTAGACTTCAAAAACATTACCGAGATGATTGACTCTTGCAACTGGATCCAATATGGATAACCAGAAACTTTTAAAAATTTCAATTTCTAATACTTCGCTAGCCGACAAACTTGAATAAATTGCATCCAATCGTCTTTTAAAAACATTGCTCAAAACTAATCACTGGAAGCTAAAAATTGGCAAGTACAATATTTTTAGTATAGATAATCACAATTCTAGATGGCTTCATCTAGAAATTAATGAGGAAAGATATTTTAAAAGTCAAAATCACCCATTCTGAATTGTTGGCAAACGCAAACTGAAATCACTGCAAATTGCCCCAGAAGGAGATAAACTAAAAATATCAAATGGAGAGTTGAAGGAGAACTACTAGATCTAGCAAAAGACTCATATGAAAGGAATGCAACACATCAACACTCAACTGGAGAAAATCTTCTGACAAAAAACTATGAATTTCAGAAAATAGCTACTTTGCAAAGTTATCTATCCGCACTTTTCATGAGTATAAAGTAGTTTTTGTCTAGCCTTGCAAACCTGTCAAACAGAAACCTCATGGTTTGAAATCCTGGGTGAATGATCTTCCTCACACATATAAAATGAGGCTAAAATCAGATTTCTAGAAAGATAAACCAATCATCCAGAAATAAACTTCAAATTCGTGCCTCTAGAAAGTAGCTTCAAAAACTGACCAAATGGTCTCACAAGAACATGCCATCACTGAGATCTTTAGGAACTGACAACTTGGGAAATGATTCACCCCCATACAATGTACACAAATCCATAATCAACTCACCCAAAAGATCAAGTGGCAGATTACAACCAAACACCAAAGTCAGCTTGTTAGATATGTTCAAAATAAGATAGTGAAATACATAGAAATCCGATATGGAAATGGCCTGGGAAAATGGACAAATGGATTGGTAGAGACCTAAAAATCATTAGGCAAGTAGGACCTTCCAGGTTTATAATGTAGGGTAAAACTGAATTATTCAAAATCTCAAACCAGGCACAAATAGAAAGACCTCAAAGTAAGCTATTCATAAATCTGCATATGACAGTTTGGCACACTGATAGAAAATGCAAACGGAATGGGCTTAAAAAATGACCATATGGACTTGTTGTGACTTACAGACGGAGACTCAAGAAGTATTTGACCTTTGGAATATAGTACACAAGGAATTTTCTCAATTGGGTCAGAAGGTCAAAAGTAACAATTGGTCAAATAGGGCCACTCAGAAAATTGGACAAAATAGAGTAACAGGACAATTCCCCAAGACCAACTTTGGGGAATCCAAAAATTTATCAAACGGACTCGAAATGGCTTGATCTTTGAAACATAAGCTCTCTGATATACATTTTAAACATTATGAAAGTCGCGAGCCATGAAACTCAACAAGACACAAGATATTCAAGTGCAAACAGGGCTTGCTACAGTGATTTGACACAAGAAAAAATGCAAATTCAAGAGAACACCTCAAAATGGCTACTCCCTAAACATGTCAAATTTAAAATTTAGGAGCTAGAGCTCACTACATATGTCAAATGAAAGTTGTTGAGCCTGGTCCCCAAGCTGTACCTCATGAAAATCATCAGGGTATCTTTTACAAGCATACCAAGTAGGCATCTTTGAAAACTTTTCAAGGGTACTCACCTTGCCTTAGAGAAAATTTTGAATTGGTCACTCTAAATTTGGGCCAAATTTGAGAGTACCAATAGTATGCATCCATAATACTCACAAAATCCTATTATAAACTTTGAATAAAATCATTTATTTGCAATATGACTGGTCGGTCAATATCCTAGTCAACATTGTCAACTAAGGGGAAAAAGTTCTGAACATAGAAAAATATGCATAACAATAGTGATCCAAACTTACAAGTATTAGACTTCATCAACCTAATGGTTTTCATGTTTTCCTCTAACTGCTTCAACAATAACTCCCCGAGGTCCAATTGAAATCATTTCTTTATAATTTTTTACACTATATCTACAGCTCCACATGGCACTCTGTTAGGTCTTCTAGATTGAAATATTTTGTAACCAATGGCATATGATCTGAATCTTGTTTCAAAATCAATAATTCTATTGATTCTCATGCCTTTGTCGTCCCAGTCGGCTCCTATAGTTTTCATGCTTGGTCCTCAGTGCACTTCTCATAGCTTTGACTTTGTTAGTTATGGGATAACCAACGAATGCATGAATAATATCCCTGGTGAGCTTCATAGGTTCATCCAGCCATAACCTTCCATTGTGCACTCAAATTGAAATAATCTTAATCTATTCATTCTTAAAAACCCTCAGAAAATATAGGGCATTGACCAAACCTTTTACTTCCAAATGTGTGTGTTCATCTTTTAGTTTCCCATCTACACTTAGCTCTTGGAATGTGGATTAGAGCTCAAAATAACCTCTCTCTCTGATCTTGCAGTGAATACACGTGCAAATATATTTGACCACCAAAACCCTATGCAGTATAGTTGAAATTGCTTCGGTTTTATCAATTTGCAATGCAACTTCATGATGAGTTTATACTTTGGCTCATTGCAGGTTCCAAACTTTATCAAATTCACTTTCTTATCAACTCCAGTCTTAGATTTCTTGATTTTAGATGATGACGCTATTATTTCCAAATTAGGGCTTCAAGAGAAATCAACTAAATGGCTCGATGCAATAAAACTTACTTATATCTGTGACAAATCAGCTTGGAAATCTTCAAATCTTTGTTCAACTATGTCAAAAAAATCTTTTCTCAAATTCATGCTCGAAATTAGTATGGCTCACTGTGTTCCCAGTATGAAAAATTACTAAGTTCGATGTATATTTATACCCTAAAAATTTTTTCCCGCTCAAAAAGTTCGCATTAAATACTTGACCTACCACGACTCAATAAATGAAGTTGCACATAGTGTATACTTCAAAAGATTATATGCCTTGTTAACAATTGAACTTTTACTTAATTGATATTAAAACTTGGTTAACCTTTCCAATAGTCACCGACTAGCAAATACATACTCGGTCTTGCTTATACTGACTTTATATATTTAAAGCTCAAAACATATAAAACCATAGTGCATCTTGTTTCATGCAGATTTAGCATACAAACACTAGATATAAGGAACTATTTGTTAGATATAACTGATTTGAAATTTCAGTTCCATACATACCTTTATGACTTAGGTGGAGGTGGTGAAGGAACCCAATCCAATGGATGAGGTGTCACCAACTTTTGTGCTTGATCCAGCATTATCACTTGAAGCTTTTGTCCACATTGTGTTTCTTATCCTCATGATTTCCTCAATTGTATTTCCATTTTCATTAGTTTGTGTCTTTGGTGCCCGGTCTCTGCAATCCTTACTTAAGTGACCAACCTTGTGACAATGTAAATATGCCATACTAGTGATTTTCCAGTTGTGAGATCTTCCTCTCCAATTATTTCTCATGCAGTTCATTGCTATATGACTATACCTTTCGCATGTTGTGTAATTAACCCATGTGTTATAATACCAAGTATATGCATTACCTTGTCTTCTCAGTTGAGATGCTTTGTTCTTTTCTTTTGGTCTCCATACTTTCTTCATCTTTGTGCTACATTCTTGAGAAATATGTCCATGGATGTTGCAATTATGAGTGTTTCTCCATGTAGGGTTTGTTAGGAGTTCTATTCAACTTAGATCTACACTCATGTACCTGATGTCTATACTTGCTATAGTTAAAGCAATAACCATTAAACTTAGGAGTGGATTTAGGAATACCTTTTTCTTTTCTCCTGCAAACATTTTTTGTGTGGCCTAGTTTTCCATAATGATAACATGATAACTTCTTCGACCTTGGATTAGTAGAGGCATTCTTTTGTTTAGCTTGTCTAGATGATTCTCCCTACTCGGTGTAACCTAAAATAGTTGTATTTCCAAGTCCTTTCTAACTTATTAGAACTTCATCCATTCTTTTAGTATTGTCTTCAGCCTTTTTGATCATCTCATTATGTTGTTGTTGCATTTTTACTTCATTCTTCAATCTTTCATTTTCTTCTCTCAATTCACCGATGAATTCTAATTTCCTAGTAAGTTCATTGTTTACTCAGTTGACTTCCTGACTTATTATAACCATCTAATTTGATATTTTAAAGTGATGCTCGGTGAGTCTCAGTATCTTAGATTCCTTTTCTTACAGCTTGTCATTCATTTGTCTCCTATCTTCAATAGACAAATTTCTCTCAACTTCTTCTTGTCTATTATTGTTCATGACATCAATCATCCTAACCATTTGTGTCTCTTGACTGATCTGCAGAGCTTTGACTTGTTCATTATCATGAAGATTCTTTTTGGATAGATCTGATATTTTTCCTTTAGATGCATCATACATGCTACCTAATGTAGATTTGGTATTCTCAAATGGTTCATCTATCTCTTCTTCATGATAATCAGTCTCACCATACCAAATAGCCATATCCTTCCTTTGAATCAGTAACTTCTTCAATTCTTCTTTGGCTTGCTTAAAATGTTTAGTGAATATTTGCATCTGTATCCTTTGATTCTCAATATTCTTATCCAACTTATATATTTCCATCCTTAGTTCTTTCCTCTTGAGTGGTTAAACTTCCTTAACAAGAGATCTAGCTCTGAGACCAATTGTTGGAATTATTGAAAGATAAGTAATGAGAGGGGAGGAGTGAATTATTACCCTTAAATTCTTTTAAGACTAAAACCTTTGTAATAATAGATCTTCATTAACTGACTAATTTCATTGATTGTAACATACAATTAGATAACTGATAATGTAAAGTACGTGTAAACAAAAGAATAAATCATACATGAAAATTCATACTCATGACTCAGATATTTTGGGATCATAGAAACCCTTGTTAGAAGGTAAAAACTATGGTGGGGTTGACACCCACAAAACTTCACTATTGCAATAAATAAAGTATGTCGGTTAAGGCTACAAGTTGTGGTCACTTATGATGATCCTACCCTATGAGGAGTAACAAAAGATCAACTAGATATACCTAGTTAGAGGATTTTATCAACACAAAGTATGTGTGTACTTGGTTAAGATATTTAAACAAGAACTATTAAGTCAAATCTGTTAAGAGATTTTGATCTGCTACAATGGTTAAATTGATAATAGTAAAATATATGTAAATAACAACTAATACTTGTCTGATTCAGATCTATGAAGTGTAAAATAGATATCCCCTGAGTGTGATGAATATTTTCTTCTGTCCTACTCGATATCCTTGTATGAGTTTTGAAAACTGATTGCTTCTTTCATAAACCATCTGTCATAAATCCTTTGTTTGATCTCTAGATGTCCTTAATTGTTAGGAATAAGGTGTCTCAACCTTGGATAATTCCTATTCTTATTATTTGTTTTGTAAAATGTATTTCTTGCAAATAATGTAATTAAGTGTGAGTGTACATGTCTAGTTGGCATGTTGATGTGTCATTCCACTTGATGTGTTGGCATCTTGAATTGTGTAAGGAGATCATGGCTGAAATGGTTATGACAGATTTCTATGACACGTAAGAGCTATGTCTGGAAGTTTCAATGATGGGTGAAGACATGTGGCAACTAATAAAGTTGAGTACTATACACTCTTCCCCAATCGTGGGGTTTGAAGCATCACCCCGAAAAAAAAAATTTGGGTTCCTATTTTCTCAGAGAATGGTAAAACCCTAATATAGCTATCTTTGGAAGTTGCCCTAAAAAGGGAAGCACATGATATAAGCATTTTTTAGGGTTGCAAAGATAGAAAAAGTAAGTGTATTGTTGGAACATTTTTTTATGTTGTCACGATTTGTCTTCAAGAGTTGGAAATCTTCTGAAAGAACTTGCATTGCAAGTGTATTGTAAACTGCAATAGTTTTGATAAATACATTGTGCAAGTTTTGGAGTGCTAGGGTTTTTACCGAAAGGTTTCCCCAAGGTAAATCTTTGTGTCATTCTCTATTTTTTCTATGCATGGTATATGGCTGCAATATCATTGTTAAAGTAGTTAACAAATCTGAAATTGTAAGGATTTAAAAGAATTTGCACAATACTTTCCTTAAGAGATTAGTGTAGGAAGTTGTTTCCGCACCTGAGTTTCCTTACAAGTGGTATCAGAGCCTGATCAAATTTTGATCCTAGTTGTTGGGTAGGGTTTTTTGAGCTAATCTCAAGTTGAGTGGGAGTTTTATGCAGAGCATTCTGAATCTTATTTGTAGATTGAGATGGCAAGTTCCTCATACAGTAGAATGGAGGTGGAGAAATTTAATGGCACTAATTTTGAGTTGTGGAAACTCAAGATGGAAGACATGCTTGAAGACCACAATCTATGGGAGGCTCCTTCACTTGATGTGAAACTTGCAGTGATATCTCAAGTGGATTGGGAGATCAAGGATCGGAAGGCTAAGGGTCTCATTAGACTCTGTCTAGCAGATGCCATTCTTCTGAATGTTCTTGATGAGACTACAGCAAATTCTTTGTGGAAACAGCTTGGGTCTATGTATTAGGCCAAATCTCTGGTGAATAAGTTGTTCCTAAGAAATAATTTGTATTCTTTAAGAATGGAGGAAGGTGGATCCGTAACTGATCATCTCAATGCATTCAATTTATTGATTGCACAGTTGGCATCATCCAGTGCCAAGATCGAGGAGGAGGATCGTTGTATGACCTTGCTTTGTTCCTTGTCAGATTCATGGGACCATCTTCTGATGGCTCTTGGAAGTACTATAGTCACATTCTATATGGATGATGTGGTGTCTTTGCTGCTATCTGAGGAGATGTGAAGAAAGACTTCGGATTCATCTAAGGAAGACCTTGCTGTTCACAGGAGATCCAATGACAGAGAAAAGCAGAATGACAAGTCAAAGAAGGGCAGATCCAAATCTCATGGGAGTTCTAAGACTCCTGGAAATTCCAAGGTGAAATGTTGGAACTGTGATAAATCTGGGCATTTCTGGAGGGACTGCAAAGAACTGAAGAAGAAGAAGAAAGGCTTAGATTCAGCTTCTGAAAAATCTCAAGAAGATGGAGATGCATTTATTGCAGCTTTGGCAGCCCATGCATCTGATGATGTGTGGTTGGTAGACTCAGGTGCTTCTTTTCACATGACCTCTCATCGAAACTGGTTCTCAAAATATGAAGATTTTGATGGTGGAAAGCTGTACTTGGGTGATGATTCTCACCTAAAGATAGTTGGACGCAGAAGGGTCACTATCAGATTTCCTGATGGACAAGTAAAGGGAATCAACAAAGTTATGCACATTCCAAGTTTGGCATGAAACCTATTATCTGTAAGTATGTTGAATGATGCAGGTGTGCAAGTTGTCTTTTCAAAAGATGGATGCAAGATGATGAGAGGTTCTATGGTACTCGCTAGAGGTACTAGGAGAGGTACTTTATTTCAACTTGATGCATGCATTGCTCAGTGTAATAGTTCTTCTATTTCAAAGAAGAGAGCGGCTATCACTTCATCCCCACCATCTAAATGAGCAGTAAAGAAGACTATGGCAATGGGTTCCGATGGCAGTGGAGTAAGTGTACCTAAGGGTGCAAACACTTTGGAAGGCAAGCTTCCTACAGAAAAGACAATGTTGTGGCATATGAGATTTGGCCACATTGGTGAGAAAGGTCTTAGGATTTTGAAAACTAAAAATCTCATCGAGGGGCTAAATGATTGTAATCTCGAGTTTGATTTCTATGAACACTATGTTTATGGTAAGCAAAATCATGTTCAGTTCTACTCCAGTTCTCACAAGTCTTCTAGACTTTTGGATCTTATTCATTCTGATGTTTTTGGTCCTATAAAAGTTCCTTCTATCTCCAGTTTTGTATACTTTATATCTTTTATAGATGATTACAGAAGAAGGACACAGATATATTTCCTAAAAAGTAAGACACTAGTTTTCAGTCGGTTTAAGGAATTTAAGGCTCTCGTGGAGAATCAGACTAGTAAAAGAATCAAGTGTGTGAGAACTAATAATGGTGGTGAGTTTTGTTCCATAGAGTTTGAATAGTTCTATAAAGAATGAGGTATCAAGAGGCATAAGACAACTCCTTATACCCCATAGCAAAATGGAGTTGCAGAGAGAATGAATAGGACACTGATGGAGAAGGCTAGGAGTATGCTTAGTGGAGCTGGTTTAGAACAAAGGTTTAGGGCCGAAGCTATGGCCATTGCTTGCTATCTAGTTAATAGATCTCCTACATCAGCTCTTGTTGGTAAGACACCCATGGAGGTGTGGTCTGGTAAGAAGCCTTCAATTAGACATCTTTGTGTTTTTGGTTGTGAAGCTTATGCACATGTTCCAAAAGAGAAAAGATCTAAGTTGGAAAACAAAGTTGTCAAATGTATTTTCATCAGATATAATGTTGGTGTGAAAGGATACAAGCTTTGGAATCTTGTGACTACTAAGGTGTTGCATAGTAGAAATGTTATTTTTAGAGAGCTAACACCTTCTCCTATTGTGCTAAAACTAGGTAAAAAAGAAAAGGAAAAAGATGTTGTTTAGTTACCTTCTACCCCTGAGAAGACTGAAAAGAGAGACCATGTTGGGACTAATGATGAGGAGATCTATGATAGTTTGGAAGAAGAGGAAGAAGAGGAAGAACAACCTCAACCTCAGCCCTTGAGGAGATCCATGTGAGAAAGAAAGCAACCAGAAAGGTTTGGTTATTCTATGTTAGATTCCAGTTGTGCTTTTTCTTTGATTACTAACACTGATGAGCCTAGATCTGTGAAAGAGGTTTTGGGCATGGAAGATGCAGTTCCTAGATTGAGGCTATGGATGATGAGATGGCTTCATTGGAGAAAAACAAAACTTGGGACTTTGTACCTTTGCCTAAAGGGAGAAAATCTGTTGGCTGTAAATGGGTGTTCAAGAAGAAATTCTATGCAGATGGTAGTGTTGAAAGGTACAAAGCTAGATTGATTGCAAAGGGGTATTCACAGGTAGAGGGAATAGATTATAGTGAAATATTCTCTCCCGTTGAAAAGTTGACATCCATTAGATTTATGTTATCTCTTGTTGCATCATATGATTTAGAGATAGAACAGATGGATGTGAAGACAACTTTCCTTCATGGTGATTTGGAGGAAGAGATTTATGTCACAGCCTAAGCACTACATTGTTAAAGGTAAAGAATCCTTAGTTTGTAGATTAAAGAAATCTCTACATGGTTTGAAGCAATCTCCTAGGATGTGGTACCTTAAGTTTGATGCCTTTGTGTTGTCAATTGGATTTGTAAGATTGAAACCAAATCATTGTGTTTATTTCAGAGTTGAAAATGATCGCCTTCTTATTGTTGCATTATATGTTGATGATATGTTGCTATTTGGGAAGGGTAAGGGTATGATTTCTGATTTTAAATGTCAGTTGTCAGCATAGTTTGAGATGAAAGATCTTGGGGTAGCAAGGTATATCTTGGGTATGGAAATTAGTAAAGATAGGTCTAACAAAAAACTTTGGTTGAGTTAGAGTAAGTATGTGAAGTCTGTGTTGGACAAGTTTAGCATGGCAGATTGTAGACCGCTATGTGTTCCTATTTCTATGGGAACAAAGTTATTTGTAGATGATTGTCCAAAATGTCCTAGTGAGGTGGAGGACATGAGTAGAGTACCTTATGCTAGTGCAGTTGGTAGTCTTATGTATGCTATGGTTTGTACTAGACTGGACATTGCCCAAGCAGTGGGAGTCCTGAGTCAATTTATGGCTAACCCTGGATGGGTACATTGGGATGCAGTTAAGCGAGTATTTAGATATTTGAGGGGTACATCAAATTACTCCATATGTTACCATGGTAACTCTTCTGGATCTCCGCATTCAATTTGTATTCATGAGTTTGTGGATTCATATTGGGCAGGTGATATTGACAGTAGGAGATCCACCAGTGTTTATGTGTTCACTATGTTTGGTGGTGCTATCAGTTAGATGAGTAAGTGACAACTTGTGGTTTCTTTGTACACTACAAAAGCTAAGTACATGACTTCTACTCATGCTTGTAAGGAATCCATTTGGCTTAGGAGATTGTGTTCTAATGTTGGTGTTGATGCAAAATAGATTATTATTTGGTGTGACAGTTAGAGCACTATTTGCCTTGTGAAGAATGCAAATTTTCATGCCAGAACGAAGCACATTGATGTGTAGTTTCACTTTGTGAGAGATATGGTGGAAGATGGAAAGGTAAATTTGGAGAAGATAGATACTGTGAAGAATGTTGTAGATGCATTAATGAAACCAATGGGCACTGAGAAGTTCAAATGGTGTTTGGAGTCTATGGGCCTTTTGGCCTATAGTGGTTAGTTCCTGTTATGTTCTTCTTGCTCTTACAAGGTGTTTGACAAGTGGGAGAATGTTAGGAATAAGGTGTCTCCACCTTGGATAATTCCTATTCTTATTATTTGTTTTGTAAAATGTATTTCTTGCAAATAATGTAATTAAGTGTGAGTGTACATGTCCAGTTGGCATGTTGATGTGTCGGCATCTTGAATTGTGTGAGGAGATCATGGCTAAAACGGTTATGACAGATTCCTATGACACGTAAGAGCTATGTCTGGAAGTTTCAATGATGGGTGAAGACATGTGGCAACTAATAAAGTTGAGTACTGTACACTCTTCCCCAATCATGGTGTTCGAAGCATCACCCTAAAAAAATAAATTGGGTTCCTATTTTCTCAGAGAATGGTAAAACCCTAATACAGCTATCTTTGGAAGTTTCCCTAAAAAGGGAAGCACATGATATAAGCTTTTTTTAGGGTTGTGAAGATAGAAAAAGTAAGTGTATTGTTGGAACATTTTTTTATGCTACCACGATTTGTCTTCAAGAGTTGGAAATCTTCTGAAAGAACTTGCATTGCAAGTGTATTGTAAACTGCAATAATTTTGATAAATACATTGTGCAAGTTTTGGAGTGCTGGGGTTTTTACCAAAAGGTTTCCCCAGGGTAAATCTTTGTGTCATTCTCTATTTTCTGTATGCATGGTATATGGCTACAATATCATTGTTAAAGTAGTTAACGAATCTGAAATTGTAAGGATTTAAAAGAATTTGCACAATACTTTCCTTAAGAGATTAGTGTAGGAAGATGTTTCTGCACCTGAGTTTCCTTACATTAATGTGGCTAATCGTTCATGATGCTTAATGATAATGACATCTTTACAATTATATATCAAATTGACTTGACCTGATTAGGGTTTACATAATCTTAGAAAACCTAAGATCAACGATGTACAAAAATAACCTAGATCTAACATACATAGGTATCATCCCAAAAGTTAATGATTACATCCACATTAAATATGTCTCAATCTTGGTAAACCATTTACTGATTGGTGAAAACTATTTACATAGATATATGTACCATTCTTGATTACTATGTCATTTCGTGCATTACTTGGTAATCACTACAGTCACCATTCGGTAAATTACTGATGCTCAATTCATGTGAATGCTTGGTCATCACTAGCTCGGTACTCGGTAATTCCTAATACTCGATCAGTATGCTTGGTCAAAACTATATTTGGTTTACTTGAAGTTCTACCTTGTCTCTTCTCGATGTGAAGACTCTTTAAGCTTGACCAACTGTCCTATTTCTAATCTTTACCGAATCAATAAATTATTGATTTTAATGACAATCCATTAATGCTCAAATAGAGATAACAATATCAATCAGTGACAAGTAAATGGATTTATGTAAACCAAAACATAATTGGCAATTGTTTCATCAACCCGATACTAATCTGTGTTAGAATAATGAGTAATTTGAGCAGTATCAATCAGAGACAATGCTAATTCTCATCGATGACAAATTGATAATGTATATAATTGATGACTAGAATATAATAATAGTAGAAATGATGAAGTATATATCATTTGATGAATAATTAGATATTTATATTAATAATATGATAATATATTAATTTTATAAATTATGAATGTATGTATATATCAACATATATATAATAATATCTATTATTATTATATTTATTGGTATATATATGTATGTGCATAATTTAATCTAATCTCATAATATTAATATCTTATTTATTTATAATTATATATATGATAAAATATATTATTTATAATTTATTTGACTGATGGTATAATCATTAATACTCCCTCTTAGCTAGGGAGGATAAACACATAAAATAGCAATAGATCAGAAGATTTTCATCATTTGATATCACATTTTATATCTTGAGTATTGGCCTATCATAATGTCAACACATGACATTCACCAAATACTCTAAGTATTGGCCTATCAAAACATCAACATGTGATATTCACCAAGTACCTAATAAGGTATTGGCATACAAAATATATATCACATGTTGTTGATTTACAATATATATCTATACAAATAACTTATAGATCGTCAATTTAATGACATCTAACACTTAGTTTTCAATTTAATCCATCATTATTTATTTCATCATTATAAATAATGTATATCATGATTTAAGTTATTGTAAGATCGTCACCTTCCAATAACTTTTACAAATACAAGTGATAATAATTTGGAATTCGTCACTTCCTCATGATGTACATAGGAGGCAGGCCCATTAAAATCATATGGTCACACATATGGACTTTTGAACTCCCTCTAAATATCAATCATTTGATCTCCTCATCAATGATGCTTCTGATGGAGCATCAAACTTCTTCTGAATCTGATGACAATTCTCCTTTTCCTGCAAAAGCATCCTTAGAAAAGATCAAGGAAAATAGGTCATAAAAATGATTTTAAATTTAGATAAATACAATATAGTAATTTGGTATTTTGAGACTCCATCTCATAATTTGTAACCATGCCAATTTCACTTTGAGGTGTTACACATTGGTGAAAATCATAGAACTCCCTCTTAGTCTAACATTTCACAAGTATTATGGATTTAGAATATAAATTTCTCTGAGTCTATAATTAGATGTGTTGAATTTAGCAAAACATGCTTGATGTTTGATTCTATCATGGCATTTTACTGTTGAGTGACCATATTTATCACACCTAAAGCATTGCATTTTAGAGTAGTCTATATATTTCCTTTTCCCTTTGAATTTTAATTTCTTCCTTTTATCAACTTGAGTTTAGAGAACCTGAATATATTCATTAGAGGGTTCTTCATTGTTTCCTCTAGATATTAGATTACACTCTTCTTGAATGCAGTTAGATTTTAGTTGATGAAATTTGGGAATTTTGGAGCGAGCAGTTATTCCTTACCTAAAGTTTTCCCAAGACTCAGGGAGTCCATTTAAAGTCACCATAGTTAACTCTTTATTGTCATAGATGTGACCAATTGTTGACAATTGGTTTCTTAATTTTGTTATCCTCATTAAATATGATGTGATAGTCTCTCCCTTTCTCATTTTAATATTAGACAATTGATTTTTAAGAGTAAGAATCCTACTAGTGTTATTGATCTCATACATATTTTCTAGGGCTTTGAACATTTCATATGCAGAGTCTAATTTTGTTATAATAGGTAGTAGATGATTTTTCACTCCATCTACTAATAGTTCCATCACTCTGGTATTGTCCTTTTCCATTATCTCTTCTCGTCATTCTCAATAGATTTAGGAGGATTTTCAACCATAGTCTTTAACTCATTATTTCTTATTATATGTGTTATAAATAGTTTCCAAGATTCAAAATTTGATGCACCTTGCTAGGGTTTAGAGTTGTGTCGCTATTCTGTGCTCTTTTATCCTTTCAAACTACATTTACTACGGTAAATACTTTTGTATTTATGGCCTCAGCCACCATTCACATAACAGTTGATGTTGGTGCTGGTATGGTGACAGATAAAAATGGTGCCTCTAAGAAAGAGACCTTACAAGTTTGTTCCCAAAGTGTTCCACAAGGTATGTCCCAGCCTGATATTGTTTTACCCATTCATGAGTTTGATGATACATGTACTATTGGGAAAATGGTCAGTGCTCCCCTTGGGATTCATGACATGGCTTAACTGCCTCTTGTGTCTTCTATAAGTATAGTGGTTGTATCAGGCATTAATAGGTCAATCTTTTGGTGCAATGACAACCACTAATTGTAACAAGTGGTATCAGATCTTGGTCACAAGTTTGAATCCCCTCGAGTAACAATAAGGGGGAGATTGTTGGCAAAATGGTCAGTGTTCCCCTCGAGATTCATGACATGGTTTAACTACCTCATGTGTCTTCTATAAGTCTAGTGGTTGTATTGGACATTAATAGGTCGATCTTTTGGTGCAACAACAACCTTTACTTGTAACATGTACTTGGCTTGAAACACATACTTTTATTGGTCATTTTCTGGGTCACAACCATCCTGAAAGCATTATTAAGGATTAGATTGTGAAAGTCTGGAATCCCCATGGATCTTCTTGGATGGCATTCAGAGTCTTACCAAAGGTTTTTTTTTGTTTTATTTTTCCAATCCCACCCATTTTGATGCTATTTTTGCCAAAGGACCCTATAATCTTAGGGCTTCTCTTTTAGTTTTCCAACGCTGGTCTTGAGACTTTTCTATCTTTGATGACAAGAAACTAAAATTTCTTGTGTGGAGTGATTTCTTGGTCTCCCTCTCCCTTGTTGGCCTTTCATGCATGCCCTTGTGCAAACTCTAGGTAGGGTTATCTATAGCGAGCATGACCATGTTAGGAATAGTCCCAAGAGATAACTGAGAGGGGGGGGGGTGAATCAGTTATCTACAAGATTTAATTTTTTATCCAATTAAGTATACTTAAACATAAATCATAAACACAATGAAAGAAAACATGAACATAACACCAATATTTTGGTTACGGGGAAACCCAAATAGGTAAAAACCCCAGTGGGAATTGACACCCACTAATATTCTGCACTAGAATATTATGATCCTTGTTAGAAGATCCTTAACCATGTTAGGAGTTTCTTTACAATAGTTTTAGTACATTAGACCTAGTCAAGGGTCAGACCCTATTAGGAGTCTTTTACAATTGTCCCTGTTAGGGGAGAGGACGCACTGTCCAAGAGCACACTGCTCAAAGGGGCGAAGGCTACAACCTTTTGTTTAACAAATACACACTATATCTGGATCTTGGTGAACTTCACTTTGACCTGATGTATGGATTAGTTCCAATGTATAGCACAAATACTTTACTTGGTCACATAGACCTTCTTCTAATGGCTCAACACTTTGCACACTCTGCTCTGCTCTGCTTCATCAACTATGAACCACACTCAAGCAATCAGACTGCCTATAAATATCTTTCCTCTAAATGATATAATCGAGTCATCCTATTAGAACCACCTTGAAATCATATTAGAGAAACCATAACAAACTTTGTTAAACATTATGTTAGCTCTATTATGCATGCAACACATTCTGGGACTTGTCCAAAAGGATAATTGTAGACACACACTACACACTGTCGGCTCTACCAAAACAACTAGATCTTTCTCCTCAAGCTGAATTACTTCATGCGCTCTTAACCAAAAATCAATAACTCTCCTCTAAGATTAAATCCAAGGGTGCATACCCACACCATAGGCGCAACTCCAAAACCAATAAAGTCTATGTCAGCTTTTTTGAATAAACACAAGAAACTGCTATTGGCAATAGCGACTACATAACTTTACTTCTACTAAATATTAGACTATGCATCCATGACTAAAACATCACTAACATGTCTTCAACATATATCCAAGTATGCAAGGGTCCATGATAATTGTACGGACAACCATACACAGAACATTATCTATTACTCTATCAGGAACACTACTGACACCAGCTGCTATATAACTACCTATACTAACAGTTAACCTCTAGGCCCATGATATCATGTCCATGCTTCATATACTGCAAGCTTACTTTCTAAGACTTCCACGTGTGCTACTTTCCATATGTTGTCATCAATGACAAACATATAGTCAACACTGGCCTGCTGGCAAATCTCCAATAATCTCCCCCTTTGGCATTGATGGCAACATGTGGAATAAAAAACCACCATCAACCCAAATGAACATTTCTTTTATATCATTCTCCATTTCCTCTTAAAAACTCCCCGAAGGATGAATCCTCCATCTGCTGCAATATTTTCCAATATTCTCCATTTCATCAACTAAACTGCTATCATAACTGAATGTTGCTCCCCCTTAGTATATTATTCCTCCTTTTTACTTCTATTTTTCATGACTTTGTATATTACTCCCCCTTTGACATCAATGGAAAAGGGCGCCATTCATTTTAAGCATTGGTACTACTCCTGAGGTAGAGTAGTCAACCTTCCATCAGTCCCTAAGGACTGATGCCTTTCCTTCTTTTTTCTAAGCAAAATTAGGGAAGGGAATTACTCCCAACTTCTCCCTGAGATACTCAAAAGTATCCTTAGGCAAGGGCTTTGTGAATATATCTGCCAACTGATCTTTAGTACTCACATAGTCTAACTTGACTTCTTTCTCTGCTACTTTCTCTCTTAGGAAGTGATACTTGATCTCAATGTGCTTTGTCTTTGCATGCATCATAGGGTTCTTCGACATATTGATAGTGCTAGTTTTATCATAGTGAATAAAAATAGAATAATCAATCTGAATTCCAAAATTCTTTATCATCTACTTGATCCAAACAATTGTAGAACAATTCAAGGCTGCTGCAACATACTCCGCTTCTACTTTTGACTAAGAAATACAATTTTTTTTTTGCTTGTCCAAGTGACAAGTCTATCACCAAGAAATAATGCTCCACCTGATGTACTATTTCTATCATCAACACATCCTACCCAATCTACATCAGTGTACACATGAAGCTCAACATTTTTTGAATTAGGATACCATAGACCATAATCTATAGTGCCTTGCAAGTATCTAAATATTTTGTTTACTACCATGAGGTGACTTTTCTTAGGTTCTACTACAAATCTTCCAACTATGCCAACTGCATTGGAACTATCAGGTCTAATTTGAGTAAGATATATAAGTTTACCAATCATAGACTTATACAATGTTATATCTACTACTGGTGAGTCATCTTCTTTTTTAAGCTTGCATCCAGTGATCATAGGTGTTCCTACTAGATTGCAATCATCCATCTTGAATTTCTTCAGTATCTCTTTCACATATTTGGACTGATTAATAAAAATTCATTTTTTTGTCTGTTGCACATTTAGTCCCAAAAAGTATTTGATAGGACCAATCATACTCATCTCAAACTCATTCTGCATTTCTTTGGGAAATTCTACACTTAGTTTGTCATTACCTCCAAAGATAATGTCATCAATAAATATAGCTACAAGTAGTAGTCCTTCAGATGTCTCTCTAATGAATAGATTACAATCTGCTGCTCCTTTCTTGAATCCAATCTTTGTTAGATATCCATCTAGTCTCTCATACCATGTTATATATTTTTCCCATTCCCGCTTAAAAATTTATGTCATTAATGCTTGGCCTACTACCAGCTCGGTGACAACTATCAACTCGGTGAATACCGTAAACTTCCAACATCTCAATTAACACATGATTTCTCACTAGGTTGATATTGATACTCAGTTAACCTTGAATAGTGATTACCGACAGGTAACCTTTTTCTCAGTCTAACATTTACCGATTGTGTGACTTTGTTAGCTCAAAACATATAAACCATAATGCATCTATATTCATGCAGATTTGGTATGTGCTCATCATATATAATGAACTATATGTAAAATATGATCATTTTGAAATGTCAGTCTCATACATACCTATATCACCTTAAGTAGAGGCACCGATGTCACCTAATCCAGTGGAGGAGGGTTCACCGACAACATTGCTTGACTCTCCATTCTCATTTGATGCCTTCTTCCACATAGTGTTCATGATTCTCATGATATTTGCAATAGTGTTTCCACTCTCAAATACATGTCCTTCTTCTGGTGCTCGGTCTGTGCAGTCCTTGCTTAGATGACTGACCCTATGATAATGTAAGCATGCCATTGTAGTGCTTATCCAACTTCATGATTGTCCAATGCATCTTTTCCTCATACAGTTTGTTGCAATGTGTCCATATCTACCACATGCAATAAAGTTAACCCATGTGTTTTAATCCCAGACATAAGAATTACCTTGTCGCTTCGGTTGATATGGTTTGGGTTTTCTCTTATGTTTTGGTGTCCATACTTGCTTCTTCTTAGCTTTACACTCTTGTACAACATGTCCATGTTTGTTGCAAGTATAAAATAGTTTCTCCATGGTAGGATTGTTAGCATTCTTATTTAGTTTTGGTCTACACTCATAAGCTTGATGACCAAATTTTCCACAGTAATAATAGTAACCATTAAACTTAGGAGTGACTAGAGGTTTACCTTGTGCTTTGCTTGTGCAAACATTTGAAGTGTATCCCGGTTTTCCATATTGATAACACGACAACATCTTAGGTCTTTGATTTTGATTGTTGTTGACTTGTTCAGCTTGTTTGGATGATTCTCCTTCGCTGATATAGCCTAATCTAGCTTTACTTCCAAATCTTCTTTGATTAGTCAGAAAATCATCAATCTTTTTAGAACTATCTTCAGCCAATTTTATCATTTCATTATGTTTTTGTTGATTCTTTACTTCATTTCTTAGTTTCTCATTCTCTTCCTTGAGTATTCCAATATCTTCAAGTTTTCTTAACAGTTCACCATTTACTCGGTTGACCTCCTAGTTTACAATCATCATCTGATTGGATATTTTGAAATGGTGCTCAGTGAGTCTTTGTATCTCACTTTCTTTTTCTTGAAGTTGTTTAGTTATCTGTCTTCAGTCTTCGATAGCTAGATTCCTTTCTTTCTCAGCCTTCCTAGCATTGTTCATTACATCTATCATTCTCACCATCTATGATTCTTGACTAATTTGCAAAGCTTTCACTTGTTTAGTTAAGTGAAGATTCTTTTCAAACAAATCAAAGATTGCACTTTTAGATCCATCGAAAATACTTCCTAAACTAGATCCTATGTGATCAAATAAATCATCAATCCCTTCTTCATGGTAACTAATGTCATTCTCCATAATAGCCAAGTTCTTTCTTAGAACCAATAACTTTTTCAAGTCATCATTAGCTTGCTTATACTGCTCAACAAACATCTACATTTGAATCCTTTGGTTCTCTATTGTCTTATCCAACTTATATCTCTCCATGGTTAGATATTTACTCTTTAGTGGTTAAACTGTCCAATAAGAGAACTGAGCTCTGATACCAATTGTTGGATTGGAGAGATAGGGTACTGTGAGGGGAGGGGTGAATCAGTGCCCACAAAAAATTTTAACTCATAAACCTCAAACAACAAATAGTAGAAACCTTCAAATATAACTTGAATCAATTGCTTGCATTATTCATTCATTTAACTATCAAAGGTAAATAGCATGAAATCAACAATATAACCATCACATAACACAAGTATTTTGGTAATGCAGAAACCCTTGTTAGAAGGTAAAAACTATAGTGGGGATGACACCCATAAATTATTTACTACTGCAGATAGAAAAAGTTCTTCCTCTTAGGGCTACAAGTGGTGATCACTTCTGGTGATCTTACCCTATTAGGAGTAACATTTCATATCGATTAGATCTACCTAGTGATAGCATTTTAACAACACTACTTGAGTGTGCACTCGGTTAAGAGATTTACAAAAAGACTGTTAGGTCTACTCTGTTAAGAGCTTTTACTAAACTCTGTTACAATGATTAGACAATAACAAGAATATATTTGCTAATGACAACTCAACTTGTCTGATACAGATCTATAAAATACTGAATAGATATCACCTTTTCATGTGAAGATCTCTACTCTGAACTGCTCGGTAGCCTTGTCTGATTCTGCTTAATCTAAATTTCTCTATATTCTATTATGCTTTGACTGATAACTAATATCTTGAAGTTGGCTAATTCTTCAAGAACTCTTTTTCATGTTCTCAACTTCCTTGTCAAGCTTCTTTCTCACACATACAAAAATAATATGAAATTACATTTATATAGCATATTTCTTTTGTCTCTTAACAAAATTAGGTTACAATATCTTAGAGAAAACCCTAAGATCTATGGTGTACAAAGATAACCTAGATCTCGCAATTACATAAAGATCATCATCATAATTAATGATGGAATCTTACAATAAATGATCCTCGATCTTGGTAAAACATTTTGTGATTCTGTTTAACTATTTGCATAGATAAATGTGCCATTCCTGATTACTATGTCATTTTCTAGCTTCCTCGGTAAACATTGTATATTCTGCTCGGTAATTACACTGGTGCTCTGTGTCCAATCTGCTTTGTGTTTATTGTCGCTCAGTATCAGTGTACAAAGATGCTCGGTAGAACTTCCCTAGTGCTCAGTGTAAAGACTTAACCGACTAGCTTGAAGTGCATGCAGTTACCGACTAGAGTAGCATAGGTAATTGACCGATGTCTTTGATACTAATGACAATCTTTAATGCACAAATAAAGATAACAATTTACACCAATAGCTAGAATGGAATCTATTAGAATATTTTTGGCCTATGCTAGCTATAAAAAAATTACTGTTTATCAGATGGATGTAGAAATAACATTCTTAAATGGATATCTTAAGGAGGAAGTTTATATGGAATGACCTGAAGGTTTTGAATCTACTGATAAACCTGACTTTGTGTATAGGCTTTAAAAGACATTATATGGTCTAAAACAAGAACCCAGGGCTTTGTACTCTAGGATGGATGCACATTTAATTGAAAATGATTTCACTCCTAGTGGTGTAGACAACATTTTATACACTAAAGTTGAATGAAGTGATATTCTAGTTGTTGAGATTTATGTTGATGATATAATTTTTGGCTCAACAAATGATGACATGTCTAAACAATTTTCTACTATCATGGAGTCTAAATTTTAAATGTCTCTATTAGTAGAGTTAAATTTATTCCTTGGAATGAAAATTTCTCAACTGGAACATGGTTTATTTTTGTCCCAATCAAAATATGCAAAATAAATGTTAAAGAAATTTAAAATGTTAGTTTGTAATCCTATAAGCACACCCATGGAAATAGGTTATAAATTGATTAAAACTAATTATTCACCAAAAATTAATCAATCTAAGTATAGGTCTATGATTGGTATCCTACTTTATCTTACAACTTCAAGACTAGATTTAATGTAGGCTATATGCTTGGTTTCTCGGGTTCAATTTGCACCAAGGCAATCACATCTTAATGCTATAAAAAAACATTTCAAATATATTCAAGGCACACTTGATTATAGTCTATGGTAGTTGGTACCTCCATGGTAATGATTTTTCTTTAGTTGGATTCACATATGTAGATTGGGGTGGCTCTATGGATGATAAAAGAAGTACTAGTGGTGTTCCTTTCTTTTCGGGTGATAGACTTGTTGCTTGGCATAATAAGAAGCAGGAATGTATGACTTTATCAACTACTAAATTAGAATACATTTCTAATACTGCATGCTATACACAACTGATTTGGATGTCTTATCACTTATATGACATGGGTATTCACGTACCTAAACCTATCTCTATCATGTGTGATAACACAAGTGCAATTCAATTGTGTAGAAATCTTGTGATGCATTCTAGAAAAAAGAACATTATGATAAAAAAATATTTTCTGAGAGAAAAGGTACTTCCTATTAAATCTCAATTAACCTATGGGTAAAAGCACCATAATATTTCACCCTTTTATAAAGGAAAAGGTTAACAAAATCAAAGTTGTTCAACTTCAATAGTATAAAATGACATTTATGTTTAGAATTTGAAGATGATGTAAACTAATTAAATGTGTTAAAATGGATTAAATTTATGATTAATATTTTTAATATTTGTTTTTAATAATAATTGATATATTTTTTCAATTTTAAAGATGATTTTCCAGTTGCTGAAAAATGTTGAAAATGAGGGGTCTATTTCCCAAGTCAAAAAATTCTATGTAAATAAACATTTTTCCCCCTAATTTCAAAATATTTTATAGATGACATATATAGATAGTGCATGAAGAAATAAAAATTGGTTTGTGACCTATATTTTATCTTTTATAACAATTCAAATTCCAACTCACGTAAAATTGACAATTTTCATCTCCCGTCATATTCTTCATAAAAAATCTATCCCAATCAAAAAAAGAAATATATATTCCTGAAAAGAACTCTCTCCTCTAGTGTACCATATGTTTTTCAAATTTATTTTATAAGATTTACTATTTTTTTCTTTCTCTGAATCAATATCTCCTTGACTATTAAAATACCTACTTGCAATATTTTTTAATTACAATAGACTATGTCTAATTAAAACACTATAAAATATATATGAGGATATTCTTGACTCTGATCTCCACAAAAGGGTATTTTTTATTTATTTTTAAATATCATTAAAAATATTAGTAGTTATTGAAACGTCACTTTTTTAAAATAATTTTAGTTCTATGGTATTTTGACCCAAAGTGGTATAAAACATGCATTTAATAAACATTTCTATTTGGAAAAGTTAAATCACTTATGTATCTTAGCTAGAATGAATCTAGCTAGACCATATGTTTGAATGAAATTAATTTTTAGTTAGAAATACTAAAATAGCCTAAAAGTTGATAGATTATTGTGACTTTACCCTTATGTTCCTACTCAGACCCAAGTTGTAGATATTTTTACCAAAACATTACACTATGATACCTTCAAAAGGTTTCTTACATGGTTGGGGGTTCTCTCCCAATCTCTGTTACTTTAGATGCACTTCTTGTGGAGGAGTCTTGTATTTATTCTTGCTTCCTAATAGCAAATTTCATTTCAAAGCAGTGATATTTCTTCTATTTATACTTTCATTATTTTTTTTCCTTGATATAGAAAGGGGGATAGATTCAGTGATGTTTTGGATTATTTTAGCATATGTTATTTCCTATCTTGGTGTATCAACATTTTTTATATTAGTTCATATCTATTTGCTTTATATATGATTCAAGTTTGATGATAGTGACTAGTACATGTTTCAAATAGTGATGACAGGTACATGTTTCACATTGGTTTCATAAGTTACAAGTATTTTAACATTACAACTAAACAGGCATTACATTTACATGTTATTGATTCATTGTGTTTATCTTCCTCAATCATGATTAGATATTCTAATACTATTATGAATGCTATCAAGTATATATTTTTCATCTTGTATGTATTTGATAGTGTGTATGATAGGATTATAAATATCTTATTATGCTTGATCACAACATGATGGCTCAATGACATAAATATTTTTTTCCATCAAGGATAATGGGGGAATTTTCTGGATACATTGTCCTTGATAAAACTTATGGCATACTTGTTAATGTGGATATGAATGGTTGACATGGCACACTTGATGACATGGCTTGAAGCATAATCATGATAAAGCAGTTTGAATTGTCAATGCACTTGTCTTTGATTTAAATAACCATGCTTATATCATGTGTTGTCTTTGGTTTGTTAACTTGGTCAAAGATAAGCCATGTGTCAACTATGTATGGCCAGACTTCAAAATACTTTAAAAATAATTTACAAAGATATCCAAAAGAATACAAAAGCCATAGGTTGCCTTCATTTGCAAGTTTCTCAAAACCTTAGCTAAAATGATAGCCTCCATGAAAGTCTTAACTGGTATAGTTCTTCAAGTTTGTTTTTGAATCTTCATATGGGTTTTCCATTTGTTATTATAGAGAGTATGAGGAGCTAGCTGATAGTGATTATTTGAACCTTTGATAAGGTAAAATATTTTTGGCAAAGTTACAAAATGATTTTGGTTCATAGATTATTATGTTGTTTTTTCTAATATATGGCTCTAGTAAATTTACAGAGTCATTTGATAGCGTTAAACTATATTCATACTGAGATAAAATGCTCTACAAGTTAGAAGAAAATTTTGATTGTCTTTTTTTCTAGTATTTAAGAAATCTGAAGAAAAGTTTATTCTTTTGAGCCAGAAATAACTTACATGTTTTTGTTGGCTATGAACATTGTTTACATTGATACACTCTGGGAGCCCAAAGAGATCAAAATTAGATTTATTTTTTATGAGCTTCAATCCATCAAGCGACAAAAGTACATGGTATTTCAGTTTTATTCTCATCACAAGGTATGATCAACAAAAAACCATCTTTGATTATAGTTCTTTGAAAGAGAAAAAGGTTCCATTTATAATGTGTAAAGTAGTTTGAACAGTTACGATTTTAGTTATATTAAATGGCTCAAGGTTTATGAGATGCGAATAACAAATTCGGTTACAAAAATCAAGAGTTTGAGATGGGTATTTCAAATCTTAGAATAAATGTTAAATCTTAAATAGGTGCTAAAGTATACAAAAGGTTTTCCTAACAGTTTTTGTTATTACTTTCTTAAATAAATATTGGGCCTGAAAGTTAACAAAGACACATTATTAAGCTATGGTGTCGAACACACAAAATGAAGCCGACATCACTAGAAGTTAAAAAATAATTGGTGTTTCAACTAGAACTGTGTGAAAATAAAAAAACTCTATTAGAGGGTTGGACCTTAAAAAAGAAGACAGTTGTATTTAGTTATAAAATTTTGAACATTATAAAGACATATTTTTGTATCCCTATATTAGGGAGAATGTACATGAACAACTGTGAGTTGTGTCAATGATCATTCTTTCTTGTATATGGTGAATTGTATCTTGCATTGATTCATTGAAGAAAATCATATGATTATACGTACTTGTATGAATTCAAAGACTGCAAATGTATTTATGTAATTGCATGTAATCTGGAATATCAGTTGTAACAAGGAGAAGAGGGGTTGGTGCTCCTTGCAATTGGAGCTATAGAATGATGTAAGAGTTGGTGCTTATTATGAATCAATAAAAGTTACAGGATTGGAGTGGTTTTTCTCCCTATGAGAAAACTAGTTGGTTTTGAGGGTTTCCCACTTGGCACAAATCATTGTGTTATGGTATTCTTTGTGAGTCTCATTTAGATGTACTTTCCTTTTCAAGTTGAAATTTTATATTGTTATGAGGTAAAGGTATAAACTTGTGTAACACTTTTATAAAGGAAAAAGTCAACAACACACAAACTGTTCAATTTTAATGACATAAAAGTAGTATTTGTATTTAGAATTTGAAAATGATGTAAACTGATTAAATGTGTAAAGTGGAATAAATTTTATGACTATAATTTTTTTTTAAATAGAACAAAAATTGTCACATTTTTAATATTTGAAGTCCATTTTTTAATTGTTGAAAAATGCTAAAAATATGGGGTCTAGTTCCCAACAAAAAAGTATATGTAAATAATCTTTTTTTCCTCTGATTTCAAAATATGTTATAGGTAACACGTATTGCTAGTGTAGAAAAGGATAAATATTGGTTTATAATGTATATTTTGTTTGATATAACTAGTCAAAGTCAAAGTTATCATAAATTGATAGTTTTCATCTCTCAACAAATTTACCATATCAAATCTACACCATTCAGGAAAAAAATTACATATTATTAAAAAGGACTCTCTCCTCTAGTGTTAAATTAAAATTTTAAATTTTTCTGATATGATTTACTTTTTTTTTCCCATTTTTTGAAGTAGTGTCTTCTGGAATGTTAAACTACCTACTTGCAGTATTCTGGAATTATAATATATTAGATCTAATCAAAATACTATAAAACTTATATGACCATAATCTTCAATCTAATCTCTACAAAAGGGTATTTTTATATATTTTTAAAAATATTATTATAAAAAGTAGGAGTTATTGAAAGATCACTTTTCTAAAATAATTTTATTTCTTTGGTAATTAGACTAAAATTGGTATAAAATATCCATTTAATAGACATTTTCCATTCGGGAAGTTGGAAAACTTATCTAACTAGTTTAGAATGAATCTAGCTAGACCGTATATTTGACGAAAATTAATTTTTAGTTAAAAATACTCAAATTTAGCTGTGCTGATAAATTAGTCTTAAACATGACACAACTTTGTTCTTTTATCTTATGATATTTTTAAGTCGATCATTCTTCATGTTCAATTTGGTTAATATTTTTATAAGTTGAATTATTTGCAATAAGTAAACTGTTTCTGCAATAAAACCATTTAGTTTTAAAAGGGGCAAAAAAAATTTCTACACTCTGATTCAGCTCCCCTCTCAGAGTGTTTTCACTTCTAACAGAGTCAACAATGGACTGATGGGAGATAATTTCCCATCACAAGGCGAAGTGGTAGCTTTGCTGAAGGAATACGGTATTGGGAAATACAAGATTTCAAATAGGAGACCACTATATTCAAGGCCTTTGTGAATTCAGGTATAGAAATAATAGTTGGCATGGCTAATTCCGAGTTACAGAACATGTCTTCCAAAAAAAATTAGCAATGGAGTGGGTGGGTGAATATTAAACCCTATGATCCTGACACCAACATCAAATATATAGCCATTGGAAACGAAGTCTTGCTAGTTCCCACGACTGACAGTTATGTATAATATCGACTTCCTTCCAATAATAACATCCAAGAAGCTCTTACTAATGCTAGTCTATAGAATAAGATAAAGGTTTCCACTTCTCTGGCAATGAACATTATTGGGAACTTTATTTCTGAAAATAATGTCTCTCCATCGAAGGTTACATTCATTAATGCAGTGAAGGATAAAATGGCATCGCTTCTTCAATTCCTTGAGGATATCGCCTCTCCTTTTTTTGGCTAACATTTTCCTCGACAAAATCTATGTAGACAACAGTTATGTTGGTTTGGATTTTTCCCTATTTAATAGCTCAACTCCTATTGTGAAAGACGAACATCTGATCTATAAGAATTTGTTCGACGCCATGATCGATGCTTTCTACTCTGGGAGGGAAGTTATGGGATATCCCAACATACCCATTGTGGTGACTGCAATCCGGAATGCTCAAAATTACATTAACAATCTCATCAAACAAAAGGATGCCCAAGAGGCCTGGGAGGAGTATGGATACTTACACATTCCCTCTTTCCAATGAGGACAACAAGACAAATGGGCAAGAGGTGGAGAAAAACTATGAGATTTTCTGATACCTGATAAACAACCAATTTATCCTATAGAATTCTCTCCCATCTTTTCTAGGACAGTTATCGTACTATTTTATTTTGAAATAGATGAATAGAGTGGATCTACTTCTATGAAAAATAAATAGATGAAAATGTATTTTTTACTTATTGAGTCTTTATTTTAGTTATAAAATTGGAGATTCACTCTTAGGGCTTGTATCCACTCATGTATACAACTTTTTTTAGACTTTCTCAAAAGTTTTTTTTTTGGATAGAGAGACTAATTAATTACTAATTTCTTTGGTTTTCCTCAAAGCAAGCTAAAGGATTTCATAAAGATGCCTATGGATTCTATTGTTGTAAGTTCTATTTTAGAGGAATTTTTAAATTATAGAGAAAGTTTACTTATTTTTTTTAGTTTTTAAAAGAGGACATGGATCTAACTTTTAAAAGATTCTATTGAAAGGCAGAATGAACATTTGGTTTTGTGGGGAAAGTTTACTTACCTTTTTAGCAGCTAAAAGAGGAGACAGATATAAGTTTTAAAAGTGGTCCATAATTAATTAAGCCGATAGGCTTATTTTGGGGAGAATTTGGCTAGATTGTTTGGATGTCTTACACCAGACCAACCATCGGGGAAGTCTTCCACATAATCTAGGTGTCGATGTCTTTAGGTGATAATATGTATAATGGGGGACTAAAGATTCTGTTCTGTGATCTCGGGAATCTTTCTTTGTCTTCATACACTTGGCTAATGAAGATCACATATCCACCTTAATTATTATTATTATCTCTCACCCATCTTTGAGTCAATATCCTCATCACCAAATGGAGTAAATATCAGAATGGATTAAGTTTATTTAGAAAATTTTGAGGCTATGGATTCACAATTAGGGGAGAGGGACCAATAATCGTGCGGGGTCCAATAGTCGATCACCCACTTGTGAATATTTTATGCAATCTTACCACATATTTTTACTATATATTGTAATTAAATAATCCATATGTAATCTTACAATATTCCATGTAACAGCTACATGTTGACAAAGTTATCTCTCATGATTACTAGTCCCTCTCCCCAGGTCTATGTTTTCTTTTTCATTTCTGATGTTGAAGGAAAATTCTATCTATTTATTGCTCGCTATTATCTGCTTTGGAAGAGTTTCTCCCAACGTTTACATATCTCTATCTCTGATTACATTGAAATCTCTAGGAGTATTTTATATTAATAATAATAATAATAATTTTTAATGAATATGTTTTTTATTACGTAAAAGAGGTTTTACAGGGTGCCTGAAACCCAATGCATACCAAAATAAATATTTTTTTTAATGAATATGTTATAATGTATAATTTAATGATATAATATTATTAGTCTATAATAAAATTTATAGTTTCATTTTTTGGGTTTCATCGTACTCCCATTTCGATACTAATAATATTCATTGGCATTTCATTACACTGATTTTTCCAAAAATCCTTTAAAAATTCTACCAATGGTTCATACTCCCACGTTTCTTATTGAGTGTACAATTGTATTTGATTAAAAAAAATAATTTAATCACTAGTATTTCTTATTGATTTCATTTTGTAGGCAACTTTGTATCGTTTCTTTCAACTCTAGATCGATCTTTACTCCAGTTTTTTTTAATAACTTAATTTGAAATGATATAATTTTATATAAACACATTCTTTAAACCATCAATTTTTATTCTATTATGAAATATTTAATCTGGCTAAGGATTATGTGCAATTCGGTATTTGTTTTGAAATTTTTATAATGTATGTATTTTATTAGTACTCATATTCTTGGAGCATTAAATTTTTTATCTTAACATCATTATGTTTTAATTTTTAATTAAAACATGGGGTTGACCCCACAGTACAATGAAAACATTAATCCAAAAGTTCTAATGTTCAACTATTGGTCCTTTTGTTCACAACTTTAAAACTTAATGTTCAAAAAGTGTGAGATTGTTCAAAAACTATTTGTTTTGAAATGTGTGAGATTTTCAAAAAGTTTTAATGTTCAACTATTGGTCCTTTTGTTCAAAACTTTAAAACTTAATGTTCAAAAAGTGTGAGATTGTTCAAAAACTATTTGTTTTGAAATGTGTGAGATTGTCAAAAAGTTTTAATGTTCAACTATTGGTCCTTTTGTTCAAAACTTTAAAACATAATGTTCAAAAAGTGTGAGATTGTTCAAAAACTATTTGTTTCGAAATGTGTGAGATTGTCAAAAAGTTTTAATGTTCAACTATTGTTCCTTTTGTGTTGGATATAAGTTGTATTTATAATAATAATATGTTATTTTTATAACGATAAAATATTTTTTTGTGTTGAATAATTGGTTCTTTTGTGTTGGATATAGAAGTTAGATATAACAAATATTTATGATTGCTAATAGGTATTTGGTCAGTTTAAGTTGTATATATGTTACATTTTATATAGAAATGCAATATTCTACAAATGATATTTTTAAATTCAACTACTAGGAATTTTTAGATTAAGCTTTGGGCATATCTTTAAAATATCATGTTTTGAACATGTGCTATTTTATAAAGTTATATGATGATTCACACCTTCAAACTTTAGTTGTAGGTAGTTAAGTGTCCATTTTACAATTCTTAAAAAAGAACAAAAGTCTTACAATATTCCACGCAAAGACTACATGTTGACAAATTTAGCCTTCATGACTACTAGTCCCTCTCCCCTATCACTCAACCTATTGATCAACTCTTATGCCTCATGGTGGTTTCCACCTTATAAATCCCATTGGCTGGTCATCGGCGAACACCTTATCACTCCCAACCATCGACACAAGATCTTCCTCCCTCTACATTCAGTGCTCTTGGACAGCGAGGCAGTGAGGCAACCAAGCATAGAACTCGATTACAAGACCCATGAATGAGTTTGTGAGAGCACCAATGTTTAGGAATCATGAACAACCTCCCCCCTCAGTCTGCAAGGGATGTACTCCAACTCACCAATGTGTCAGATAGGGTAAGCGCAAGTCTCAGCGGGCATGAGAATCGAACCGGGATTGCACTGTGCAGTCACCCCAAAAGGACCAATAGTTGAACATTAAAACTTTTTGACAATCTCACACATTTCATGGAAAAATACAAGACATTTATTGTGTTAACCTTTTATATTTATGATAAGACAAATTGTTAATATGAAATACTCTAATGTATATATATTGCTATCCCAATAGTTGTACACATAAGAATAGTATTTGTACACTAAGATAACAATACTTGTTTAAGTGAGCATCTTATTTTATTAAGTGAGCATATTAATTTCTAAGTGGCACACATATAATAGATAGCTATGATATTTTATTTGAGACACAAATTTATTTATTTCACTTGTTAATGAATTTATTTATGTGTTTTTACTATAACATTTATAGGTTCTTATGTGTTCAAATATTGGTCCAATTTTATCAACATTTGGAGATTTTTTTATTTACATGTGGATTATTTAATTACAATATATAGTAAATATGTGGTAAGACTGTATAATACATTCACTAGTGGGTTATCAACTATTGGACCCTGCATGACTACTAGGTGTCGAGAGTGGTGGCCTTAGCACAAAGAGATATAAGGAGGGTGTTGTAACCATCAAGTAGCGATTGTAGAGTAGATATAAGAAGATCAAAATGCTATAACACTAGATAAATATGAGAGGTATTAATACTTCATACACAAAGTTGTACTCGCTTCAGGGATGGGTCCCCTAAATCTTACTCTACTAGTTCATAGCTCTAGTCAAAAGTGATTATCGAGTAAAACAAATTAATTAAAATATTTGAACTTAAGATTTTAATTTTTAGTTGAAACTACTAAAATAAGCCTATTTTTGAAAGTTTCTTGTATAGCTATTTTGTACTGCACTTCACAATAACGTTGTTGTTGGATTGTTGCTTTTCAGGTGTCCTTGTTGTTTTGGTTATTTGCACAAATCATTGCATACGGTAAATATATGCTTTAAAAATGCCACACGGTAAATAAACGTGGCATTGTTCTATGTAAGTGGAACATGCGGGGTAACATGTTTAGAATTAAGCACCACCTCAAGAAAATTCACTTTATATATTAGGCATTGGCTATTTATTCCCACCACAACCGTCTCCTTCCACTGCAATCTGCAATCCGCTCTTGGCTCTATTAACCTTGTAAGTTCTTGCTTCCTTTCTTTCAGGTACAGATAGATTGTACAACATTTCAAATATAGGTGCTACCAAATAAACCTTGTTGGATGTAATCAGGTAAATCCTTCCTCACATAATTTCTTTGGCTATTCCTGCTACATAAGTATATTAATGATCTACGGGCATGGATCTCTGCCCTATAATTCAAACATTTAAAGAATTTCCTAAAGTAGCACAAATTTACTATCTGCAGAATCTGCACCATACACGTTAGGAAATGTTAGCTCCATTCGTGATGGCAAAGCGTTTTTCAAGGTTTTCTTTAACTTTTATTTTCTACGTTGTATACTTTGGAGGATATTTTGTGTACACTCTCTTCTGATGTGATTTTGTACTTATATCTCATTGGTGTAAATGTGACTTCAAATGAAGAATTGAATGCTACGAATTAAGGGAATTTTGCATTGGACAAAAAAATTATTATGCATCTAAAACACTTTTTGGTTGTCAAACCAAGCTTCTTGATTTGGAACATTTCTCTTTCATTTATGGTTTGCTGGAATAAAAAAATATTGTTGCAGTTGATTACAATTTAAACTTCAAGCCGTATTTTCTTTGGCATTGAACGACTACAAAAGTTCTGTTTTATGAGAAACCTAATGATCATACAGCTCCATATTTCATAGTGGGATGAGTTCCATCTGCTTTCTTATTTTTGAAGTCCCCTTCTTCTTAGGGTCAAAGTATAGGAGATGCTTCAAAATTTTAGAGTTATTGGTAGAGAACAACCTATGCCAGTCACTAGTACACACTTCCTACACATTAGTTGTCGACTGATTATATATTTTTCAAGCAGTTATGGTAGTACATTTTTAATTAGTTTTCATTAAGTGTGAATCCTGATTCTAGAATTCTAGGAATTGATTAGAAATTTCTAATCTTTCTATATGTATTCTCCATTTTGATGAATAAAATCAATGAACAAGAGATGTTGATATGTCTTTAAATTATTGAAGTTGTCATAATTTTATTTTTTCATTTTTTCATGACATAGTTTTATTATATATCGGTACATAAATATTGTATCGATTATTAGTGTAAAATACTTGCATCGTAGGATCAGGCTTCAAAGTTTAGAGTCACGTATACTCGTAGGATTAGGGTTTTGGTGATGATTTAATGGTAGAAAAGAAAGGATGCATAGTATATATAACAAACCAATGGGAAACATATATTTCTAAAATGTTGAACCTAAGGAAAATTGTCAGCAATATATATTTGGAGCTGATTTGGTATAAATGACTAGCATATTCACACTTTTAGAGTACATGAAAAATTCAGATCAATTAAATTTAAATAACATTAACTATCTACAAGATAACAACCAAAGAGAGAAAGTGAAGATAAGATCAGAACAAGAAAACAATTAAAAATATTAAATGGATAGAATGTCTCTTGTAAAATTTTAAATTTTTTTATATGAACATTGAAAATAGGATGTGTTGTGACCGAATCACCACACTACTCATCAGTACTCAGACCCCTATCTTCTACTAGCTTGGCCTTTTGTTTTGTCTCAATAGCTCTTTTGGTAAAGGTTCCCTAGGTTTCCCTTCTAAGAGGAAGTCTGAGATGCATAGAGATAAAGGGTAGGGTGAGCAATATACCCGGAGACAATGTAGATCACTGCAGAAGAATCCTGTTAGCAAGAGACTGATGGCTCATCTAAAATGCATCAAGCACACATCACAGGAAATTGAGGCGTTGTCTTGGAGGATATAGTGGAAGAAGGTGTTCTGTGATGCATGCTCGGAAAAATTTCCACACACCAGTCTATGTGTAGTTGTAGCTTGACTTGGCGAAGCGGGACTTAGTAATTGAGGAACTCATCCATCAGCATACTTTCCTTGGCTATCATTACCCTTAGGATTAGATTAGGATCTCTGAACCCAAAACCCCTTTCATTTCTTTATATCCAGTGAAAACCCAAAAATAATAGTACTTCATTAAAAATATTTTGATAGTACCCATATTCATCATGACAGAGGATTGAAAACGTAAGGCCCCTTCTGATCATCAGCAAATCACATCAACATCAAGCTTATCCATGAGTCGAGGAACCTTGGAGTTACTATATGATCTTCTTGCAATCTTAGCATATGAGGTACTTTGTTCAAGAGAGGATAAGATATTTCGGTATTTTGTTCAACTGTTTGGTGAATCATAAAACATGCAGCAACATAAACTAGCGCTAGAAGGAGGGAGAATTGAAATTCATTCTAGAAGCATAATTAAAATTCATTTTTGGAACAAGTTAGAAAATCTTAGCATTGGTGACATGTAAGCCCTCCATCGTCGCGCCATCCCAGAAACTAGCTCTAGAAGGAGGGCCTATACTGCAAGACATAATTTTGCATGTCATCAATTGATATGGTGCTTCTGCATAGAGACATCATACCAGTCTTAGAGCCTAACCTCGGATTTGGAGACAACTAAGAAGACATCATCGCATGATTGAACTCACTCACCTGGAAAGATAACAGAAGTATAGTTGAATATATGCGAGTGAGCTTTATGTTAGAAGAAGAAGAAGAGAAGGCTCAAAGAAGTAAAGTAGCTATTCAAAGAATATTGGTCATTTTGAGGAATCAATAGCCTCCAACACCTGTAAGAAGGAATTAAAGTAGATTTCACATACTAGAGCTCACATTAATTCATTCTCACTTGAGGTACAGTGAAGAATCTTGAGATCCACTCTAGGAGAAAAGGAACTACAAGAACTTAACTTTGATCCAAAACCTAGGTGAGACAAGAAAGAAGCATCTACAAATCAGAACTCACCAAGTGTAGCTGATCTTATGAGACAATTTCAAACTCTGCCACAACAACGTCAAATGCAAGGGGCTGCTCAAGGAGTTCAACAAGGAGCTACACAAATTCAACAGTTAATAGTACATATTCCTATACAAGCCATTGTACCTACAGCAACCCAACAACAAGTTCCAGCAATGGCACAACAATGGCACCCACATAATGCATCGCCTCGTGGAACATTTACTGCTTATAATCATATGATGAAGAATCCTGAGCATTTCTCCTCTAAGTTCTTTGTGAACGACGTCAACCGCACTGCTTATGAACATGTAATTTTTTTTGAAGATGCTCAGCATAATAGAAATTTTCAAGATGAAGATACGGCATGCTGATTGTTCCCATATTCACTGGGCAAAGAAGCATTTCATTGGTATATTATTTTACCCACAAATTCAATCCGAACATGGCAAGAGTTGAAGGATGCATTCTTTGGGAAGTTCAAATTGCTTATCACCCTTGTTGAATTATATAGGCAATTCATTGAGATAAGAAGACAAGAGCGTGAACCTATTGGGGCTTTCACAAAATATTTCAAAGGACCTACTCATGGCTGCTTGATCCTTTCCAGATAAATGATGATGTCGGGAGACCTATTTACTATGCGGCCTTGGATTGTTTCACATCTATGTTCATCTAGAAAACTCATTTGGCTCCCACCAATTGGATCCAAGCATATTCTAAAGCTGAGATGAATAGGTTATAGTCACCAGCAACTGGTGTTGGAGCACCTGGTTACTTTGGAAATGCTAATACATTGAATCATGAGATGTTGAGCTATGCTCCTACTTTTAATCTCGTTCTTGCTCCTTCTAATCAGCTAGTGCCGCATTCGGGAGCTCTGATATCTCACGTAGCATCCACACAACCTGTCTATCTTTAGAATACAACCACTTCCATAAGGACTAAAGAAGAACGAGATGAAGTGAAAGACTTATAGAACAAGTTAAGAAGTTTTCTACTGAGTTTACTTACCTCAGAAACTGGAATAATCAATTGCAGAACTCACAAAAGAATTATCATTCGCATCAAGGAAATAACCGAGGGTATCAAGGGAATCCTCAGGCTCACCATGGGAATCATCAAGATAAAAATCAAGGATACCAAAACAAAAATCAAGGTTATCAAGAAAATAACTTTGGATATTGAAACAACAATCAAGGATACCATAAAAGATCATTGAATAAAAATCCAAACAATAACAGAGTTCCTTCACCATTGGACAATCCACCAACTTTTGAAATCCAACCTGCTGACAAAGTTTTCCTAGAAGAAGCAACATTATCTGGATGGTGTAGGCTGCATGAAACTAATCGACACTCTAAGTTACAATGCCAAGAGTTTCAAAGAGCAGCTGATATCTTCAAAGAAGAAGTTAGAAATACTACAACACCTAAAAAATCCTCTGCTTACAGGCCATGAACTAGTACCTTCTCCCAGATACGACTAGGCCTTGGTCTTTGATGATTTCAAGTTTCCTCCCCTTGATTCTCAGGATTACATGCCTATAAAAACCAATCATAAATTCCCTCCTGCATTAGAAAATGGTCTTGTGGAGGTGCCACGATATCAAGTTTCACCATAGAATCAACCTCCACCTATTTCTCCAAATGAGCCACTGCAGAGGGACAATTTTTTTTTCCCTCCACTTTATAATAGTGTCCTAGTGGAAGCAGTACAAGTGAAGTTCAATCTTTTCAATAGATATATTTAAATATTGCATTGAAGACTTATCAGAGAAATTACATAAATCATCAACCATTGACAATGCCAACTCCTCCAAACAACTTTACAACTCCTCCACATCCCAATGCTAGTAATACTCCAAGTCCTCTCAGGGATTCATCTGAGTATCGATAGCCTAGTAGTGCACAAGGAGACAGAGGTAAGTTTATTGCGACCAATGCTCTACAAAATCAGAAAGGGAAACTTATGATGCATTCTACTATATAAAATGGAGGACAAAAACAAAATCAAGAACAAGGGCAGAAAGAAAATCCTCCTAGGGAGGAATTCAAGAGGTTGAGCTCTTGCATTCTATAGGTATTTAAGAAGATAAAAGTAAGTCTACCATTGTATGAACTGATGAAAATTCATGAGATAAGGGACACATTGTTGGGGAGTTTGAATGATGCACCTCCAAAGATCATCTCACATAATACTTTATACCCACCCATAGGTCCTCTTAACAATCATTAATCTGGTTTTGCACAAAACATGAATGTTGTTGAAGATGTACAGACAAGTGCACATGACGTCTCACAAAGTGCAAGCTTCATCAGGATGGTGTAAAAGTTTTCTGAGGAAGGAATATTGCAAAATGGCCCTTCACTTCGAAGAGAAGAAATAATCAGGGATCCCACTGCTCTTGTAGAACAAACAACAAGTACTATTGAGAATGGAAGAAACACACTAAAAAATGTGAACAATGAGGAATTCAATCCTAGAGCACAAAAACCCATGTTTTTATACCAAGAAAAAGAAGAATCTGCCCCTTTCCTAGTCTCACTCTGAATTTTTGGAAAAATGTTGCATAATTGTCTAATTGACTTTGGAGCATCAAGTAATGTAATGCACCTTGACATATGTAGAAAATTGGGAGTAGTCCCATTAGAAAAAAATAAGAAGGTGATTCAACTAGGTAAAATGGAAGTTCCAGTTGTGGGAGAACTAAACAATATTCTTATGAAATTGGCTTCAGATCCACAAGTTTAAAGTTGCATTAACATATCAATTGTGGACATTCTAGAAGGGTATGGAATGATTTTAATTAGAGAATGGGAAAGGAAATTGAATGGATACATAGCGACTAAATTTTCACATGTGTGGCTCCCATGGAGAGGAATCCCAAATTAGATAAGGATTGAGAGCACACCAAGGCTCCGATTGTTGATAACCAAATATGGAGAAGATAATGAGATCATGTTCATGGAAATAAGTCTAGGCTCTTATGCACCTAAAACTAGGGAAATTTTGATGTTACAAGGTTACAACCAAGGAGGATGCCCAAACATGATGTCCAAGTTTACAGAGGCACCAACTGATGATAATTCAAAACCATCAATGTATGAAGGAATGTTTGAAAATTTATAGAATTTTGTCTTGAAAAGTGTTAAACAAGAAGTTGACATTGGGAAAGATGCTCCTATTCAGAATCTATTGCTACCTAATTGGTGCATAATACATAATGCCTTTCATTCTAAAATACCATGCACAGTGTGTAGAACTACAGTTGCACAAGTTTCAAAGATGATCCCACAAGTATTAGTGGCAAAAATTTTGAAGAAGTTATCGATGTGGAATATCCAAGTCAAGTAGTAACCTCAGAACCATAGTATAAGAAAATTAAAGAAGATAAGAAGGAGGATTTTGAAGAAGAACATGAGAAACAAGTCAAGAAATCAAAAGGTGAACCATTCTATTTGGTACTTAAGCCGATGATCAAATCTGGACTTTATCATCTAATGGATTGAAATCAAAGAAAGGAAGTGGAGTCAGTGTTGCACTTGTTATCCCAATGGGGGAAGCCTATCTTGTAGCACATAGATTCATGTTTCCTTGCATGAATAATGTGGCTGAGTATGAATCACTAGTTATTAGGTTTCTCCTTGCTATCCAAAAAGGTGCCAAGATCTTGCACATGCGTGGAGATTCAGACATAGTGGTAGGAAAAGTTTGAAAATAGTACGCATGTCATGATAAAATATTGGGTCATTATCGCAACCAAGTTTTGGATTTGATAGAAAGCTTTGATGCTTTCAACATTAAAAGAATAAATCCAACATGCAATCCGGTAGAAAATTCATTGGCTCGGTCTGCAAGTTCTTTGGAACCATTAGCCATGGATTGTGTGAAGAAGCTCATAGTTGAATTAACTTTGGTGCCATCTATTTTTGAAAACATAACAAACTTCCAAGTATTTGAAGATGATAAGCATATCCTTGATTTCCTGACAAGTTCAAGGGTCTTTGAAGCACAAGTCATTGATGATGGAGAACCACAACAAGCTCAATTTGAAATAAATGAGATTATGAAATTGAGGACAAATACTATTCCTAAGGGGATGATTGAGTTGGAGAGAATTTTTGATTGAGACAAATTGAGTGCCCTCAAGTATCAAACAACTGAAGGAGGGGAATGTGAAAAAGTGAACTTAGGAACTAAAGAGAATGTCAAGAGTGTTTTTATTGGTAAAGTTTGTACTCCTCAGCAAAAGGAAGATATTCTGAAGCTTATGAGGGAATTCCCAGATGTGATTGCATGGGGATACAAAGATTTGAAAACTTATGATACCTCCCTCATCACACGCACAATTCCATTAAAGCCAAATAGTAAACCATTCCAGAAAAGGTAGAGACTGATAAATCCCTTGTTAGAGTCACTGATCCATCAAGAAGTGAAGAAATTACTTTCTACCAGAATAATTTTTCTAGTCAAACACTCGACATGGGTCACCAACTTGGTTCTTGCTAGAAAAAAGAGCGGAGAAATAAGATATCGTGTGGATTTCTACAATCTTAATAAAGATTCAAAAAAGGACAATTATCCAGTGCCATTGCTAGATGAAGTTTTACAAGTTGTTTATGGATCCCAAATGATGTTATTTTTAGATGGTTATTCTGGGTATAACTAGGTGATGGTAGAAGAAGAAGATAGATTGAAAATTGCATTCACCACTAAGTGGGGCACATTTGCATACAGAAGAATGCCCTTTGGTTTGATTAATTTTGGAGCACCTTTCAGAGAGCTATGGACTATGCTTTCAAGGAGTTGGTTGGTAAATGCATTATTATATACATGGATGATCTCACTATGTTTTCTCGATGTAGAGAAGATTATATGACTGATTTAAAGAGAATCTTTCAAAGATGTAGAAGATATGGAGTTTCATTGAACCCAAAGAAATGCGTGTTCGTAGTCACCAAGGGAAAATTATTGGGTAACATGATTTTAGAGTGTGGAATCTCAATTGATTTTGAGCGCATTGAAGCAATTTCAAAGTTGGGGTTTCTAGCTAGTCAGGAAGAGTTAAAATCATTCTTTGGAAAACTTAACTTCATAAGGAAGTTCATATTGGGATTTGCAGAAATAGTCAAGCCACTAAACAACATATTGAAAAAGGGTGCAAGGATATACTTTCCACACCTGCCTCAAAGAAGGCCTTTGAAGAGATAAATCAAGAAATTGTGGATGCTCCTATTTTGGTCAATCCAGATTACACTAGGCCATTCTACATCTATTCATTTGTATCAGAGCATACATGTGAATCTATCCTCACTCAAAGGATGAAGGAGAAAGATGAGCATCCTATTGACTTTATGAGCTCACCATTGAAGGATGCATAATTGAAATATCCAAATATAGAGAAGCAATCCTATGCTTTGGTGAAGGCAATCAAGAAATTTTGACATTATATTTTAAGAAGCAAGGTTTATGCAATTGTCCCTAATGTGGCAGTGAAGACATTATTGATGCAGAATGAATTGGGAGAGAGGAGAGGAAAATGAATGTCTATCATTCAAGAATATGACATGGAGATACAACATATGAAGCTAGTTCGAGGACAATCTCTGACACAAACAATCGCAACAATTGGTCTCGGATTGGTTCAACAAGTATATGTGATGGAAGAAGCATCCCCAGATGAATTGTATGATGACATTTTTTACTACCTCCTAAATCAAAAGTCTCCTACAGGCCTAAATTTTGTCCAAAAGTGTGCCTTGAGAATGAAAAGTCAACAATTTATGCTTCAAGGAGTAGTTCTATATAGAAAGAATCATGATGGAGTCTATTTAAGATGTGCCCAAAAAGAGGAAGCAAAGAAGATCCTTGAACATTTTCATAGAAAGTATAGGACCAGTCACAAAAGTAGTCTCTCTATGGCCCACCAAAGTTCAAGGGCTGGATATTACTGGCCCACATTGTTTAAAGGTTCCTATGAACATGTAAAAACTTGTCATACTTGTCAAGTAGCTACGACACGTGAGAGGAATCCTACAATACCTTTGCAACCTATTAGTTAAGTAAGACCTTTTGAGAAGCAGGGGTTAGACTTTATTCATCCAATTAACCCACCCTCTTTGGGATAGCACAAGTACATCCTGGTTGCTAGTGATTATTGCACTCGTTGGTCAAAATATCAAACACTAAAGAATTGCATGACAAAAGTTGTCATCAAGTTCCTTGAAGAAAATATTGTCACAAGATTTGGATGTCCACATGATCTTGTATGCGACAATGGTACTATATTTAAATCTCTAAGGTTTTCAAACTAGGAATTTGATTATTGGATCACCCTGAAGTTCTCATCAAATTAAGTTCCTCAAGGAAATGGGTTAGCTAAGCCAACAAATAAGTATTTTCTAAGTGCTATCAATAAGTTGGTAGAAAAAAATCCTAGGGAGTAGCATACACAGCTAAGGTTTGCACTTTGGGCAGACAAAATAAGAATAAAGAGCTCTATAGGGATGTCTCCCTATCATTTGGTTTATGGACAAGATCAAATTATTCCCATTCAATTGAGGATCCCTACATTGCAGTTTATGCAGGAATACATGGGAAGAGAAGACATAGCATGCAAATGTTTGACACAGTTACTACTCCAGGAAGAGAAAATAGATCAAGCACTAGAAAATTTTGCAAAACACCAAGCTATGGTAAGGAGATGGTTCGATAGAATGGCTAGAGTTAAGGATTTTCAAATTTTAGATCTGTTACTTTGTTGGGATAAGGCCCATGAAAAGAAAGGTGATCATGAAAAGTTTGATAATCTATGGATGGGGCCTTTTCAAATTTCTAAGATACTAGGAGAATGCAGTCAAGCTGAGAACTCTAATAGGAAAGGAAGTCTCATTTCCCATGAATGGGAAATTCCTCAAGCATTACTTTTGCCTTTAGGTTTCCTTCTAGAAGCCTACCTTGTATATAGTTAGTCTAGGCTTCCCTTATGTTCCTTTGTTTTGGTTTCCTTTTTTTCTTTGTGCTTTGATTGGTTTTCTTTTAGTTTAGAGGGGATTTTTGTTTTCCTCCTCTGCTTCCTTTCCCATCATTTATTTCTCATTGGTTGGATTTTGGCTTTCTGTAGTTTCAATTATTTTTGTTTTCCTTGAGCTTGGTTTGTTCGGGTAGTTTTGTTTTCTTTTTTTTTTTGGTTGTGGTTTTGGTTTTGCAAGGTGGCTTGGAGGTTTAGGTGTTCCCATTTGCATAGGGGCATTGTGTGATTTCAAACTTCATTTGAAGATTCCTCTAAGTCTTGTTTATCTCATTTCCTAGATAACTCTTTATGAAGATTCTTAAGAACTAAGGTTGTCTTTCTTATGTTCATCATTAGGTTGGAACACAAACTTGACTCGGGAGGTTAATCATGCACTGTGTCTTGACACTCAAACTCTAAGATTGCTATATTTTTAATGCCTAACTATTTCTCTGAGTCCATCTCAATTTCTTTAGGAGAGGTCATGGCTAGTGATATTTTTAAAATCTTGCTTCAGTGCCAGTGTAATTCCTAAACCCATAGTGAGCTTCACTGCGCACGAGCCAAAAGAAAAGAAAGAAATGCAATATCAATTGAAAAGGATAAAAGAGAAACTAAAAGAAAAGATTAAATAATTAGCTTCTGGGGGTACATGAAAATCTCTATAGCTGTTCGAAAGAATAATTCACTGGAAGTGGAGCAATCTCCATTGGTTTTATAGTAACAATTCCATCAGGGCTATGGACACCTGACTGGCAGCGGGGCAATGTCCATGATGCTTTTGGAGTTAAGAGGAATATATAGCTTGCCATGGCCAATCTTAGGGTTTCTAAGTGGTCTTGTTGGAATTAACACATTTTCACACACGTAGGTAATTAAAATATGAAATTGTCTTGATCCAATATATGATTCTCCTCCCCTTTTGAGTTATCTTTTCTCTCTCCATGATAGCATAAGTTTGTTAACCAAGGAATCTGAGTTCAAAGTAATTTTTTATCCTTGAAATGTTTTCAACATTTCACCTGTGGAGTCACCAGATATTGTGACCGAATCACCACACCACCAATTGGTAATGGGACCCCTATCTTCTATAGGCTTGTCCTTTTGTTTTGTCTCATTAGCTCTTTTGGTAAAGGTTCCCTAGGTTTCCCTTGTGAGAGGAAGTCTGAGATGCATGGAGATAAAGGGAAGGGCGAGCAATATACATGAAGACAATGTAGATCACTACAGAAGAATCCTATCAGCAAGAGACCAATAGATTATCTAAAATGCATCAAGCACACATCACGGGAAATGGAGGCATTGTCTTGGAGGATACAATAGAAGAAGGTGTTCTATGATGCACACTCAGCAAAAGTTCCACGCTCCAGTCCACGTGTAGTTGTAGCTTGACTTGGCAAAGAGAGACTTGGTAATTGAGGAACTCGTCCATCAACATACTTTCCTTGTCTATCATTACCCTTAGGATTAGATTAGGATCTATGAACCCTAAACCCCTTTCATTTCTGCATATCCAGTGAAAACCCAAAAATAATAGTAGTTCATTGAAAATATTGTGATAGTACCCATATTCATCATGACATAGAGGATTGAAAACGTAAGGCCCCTTGTGATCATCAGAAAATCACATCAACATTGAGATTATCCACAAGTTGAGGAACCTTGGAGTTACCATATGATCTTCTTACAATCTTAGCATACACTATACTTTGTTCAAGAGAGGATAAGATATTTCGGTATTTTGTTCTACTGTTTGGTGAGTCATAAAACACACATCAACAGGATGCAATTAAAACAAGAACCATTTCAATTGTAGAAAATTATTGTCATGATCCTCTAACATAGAATATTCATTAAATATGATGAGAAAAAATACAAATATAATACAAATGTTCATTAACATGATTTGGAGTTTTTGGTATGAACTAAACATAAATTGCAATTTTTGGTTTTGATTTGGATTCACAAGTTAGGCTCACAGATCCAGCCAAAATAAATTATGGATGGTTCACTTTGGGTTTGCCTCCATAAAAGGACAGAAAAATAATACATATGTATATATACATACCCTTCATTAGATCCAAATACCCATTATATCCAAAACCATTTATATTTGATTTTTTAAACTATAAAAAGACTTTCCTTAATAAATAAATAAACAAATACATAATCTTTCCAATTATAGTTTAAATAGACAAAAAGATATATTATGAATTAGACTTTGAAACAAATAAATAAAGGATAAAAATTATATACCATTCGAGAGCACATCCAAATTTCACTGGTGGCTTTCTATATAATTCAAGTGCTTCCATATGTCCACTACATGGAGAACAATGGTGCAAGTGGTTTGTAACTATGCCTATTGTTATTAATTATTAATTATTAATTATTACTATATAACTCTATAATTTATGTTACTAAATTAGATAGGTCCATTTTGATTTTAATGATTTTGAAATTTGATACTTAATCTAAGAGTGACATTTAAATATTGTAATTTATATAAATTTCCTTTTTTTATGATATCATTTTTAGAATTTAATTTAAGAGTCACATATTTAAATATTATAATTTATGTAAATATAAGGTTTAAATATAAGGCTTGCAGTGCAATGGTTGCTACTTCTCTTTGTAATAGTAAGATCTTGAGTTTGATTCCCAAAATGGGAGCTTAAATAAAGTTAATAGAAAAAAAATATAATTTTTTATTATAGTTTTGTTTCTCATCTTTGAAAAATTTGGATTTAACTTTTTGATTTATTATTTTTTTTATTTTAATTATTTCTTATTTTTAAAGATTCCTTTATGTTATTATTAGGATGATGAAACATTATATTTTTGTAGATGTTGCATTTACACATTTCTACATTCCATTTCTAGATTAGATTGACCATCCTTGTTTCACACTAACAAATTTCATTGTTTGGTTTGATGTCAAGAAATATATGGCACCTTCTGAAGAGTAAAAATAAATTATTACTATACCTAATAGTACATCTGCAATATCACCATTGCCTCGGGATCATATTGAATCACCCCATTTATCGGTTTGGTCGGTGTCAACCAACTCGCTTGACTTCACTATAAACAATTTTGATGTTCTTAAATTTTATAAATATGTGACTATACTATTGAACAACTAAAAAAGGAAAGTAAACCGGTGCAACGTGTAGAAGCTCATTAAATTCAAATATTTCAAAGTGTCAAACAAAATTTTCATTTAGCATGCACCATGTTGGAGGCCTATTACAACACACTTAAGGAATTCAGATATGCCAACTATTATGGCCTCGACAAATCCATTAATCTCAAGCTTTCATTCAATAATTTTTTAGACAACATCTAGTACTTGTGAAGCATATAGAGAATTCTACGTGAATTAGATATTGCTTATTGTATAGTAACAATATTGTGAATGTGCTAGTTGGTTGAGTTGAACAACTATTGTAAAAAAAAGCTAGATTAAACCAACATCCATATCAGTTCCATCTAGATGGAATTAGAAGAAATAAAATGAAAAGAAAAAGAAGATAGGATAGTTTGCAGGTGGCTACTAAAAAAGATATTGTCTCTAGTGAAGCGACTTCTACTCGACCTTCTAAGTGTGCCTCCTTCCTGGAGAAACTAAAAGAGCTAAACAAGTAGTTGTTGGGTTGTTGGGATGTTTCTCCTATTTATGGCTTCCTTGGTTTTGGTACACATGTTGGTTCTTTCCACGGGCTGTAGGTGTTGTTTCTATTTCTAGTCTTGTGTCTAGTTTTTTCTGTCAAAGATAGATGATGAAGTAGATAAAACATTCGATCATTATTCAATAACACTGAGGAGAATTTATAAATTATTATCTAAAGTTCAATTGTGGTCAGTTACTATAGGTAGCTATCGAATGAAAATATTACCAAACAATGTAAAATAGTTAGAAATTTATACTAACATCCCCCCTTATTACATTGATCCTAAAAACATCAAATTAACCATGTCTTAGGTACCCCCCTTGAAGGCTTACATAGAAAAAAATGTTGATTACATAATATGAATACATATTTTAAGAAAATATTCATAATTAACAAATCCCGAATCATGCAAGGCTCCATCAAGCTATCTCTTGACCCTTGAAAAGGTGTAGCTTCAAGTTATGTTCTTAAGCCCTCAGTCCAAAACTCTTGAATTTCAGAGTCTTGAATTATTAAAAAATGATCCCTAAGAGATGCGACAGATCTCTATCAATGTCTAGTGACCACAAAGGGTTTAATTATTGATCATATATTATGAAGATCGCTTGACAATAATCTAAATTGAGCACAATACCGGGGCCCAAACCTATCCCCAAAATGAGTCTTCAAAAGACATGCATTCTTCAAATTTGTTAGCATTTGAAAGCTAAACGAAATTGAAAACCAAAACTACCAAAAATGCTTCTCATACATAACACCATCTTAAAGAGAGATGTTGACTTGAGATGATGAAAGTTCCTCCATCCTTCGATGTCGCCAACCTCCAAAATGAATGTAATGCACTTTATCCATTAAGCATTTCAAATGAGTCTCTAGAAGCCTTTTCATGTGTAACAAAGATGGCATCAGCTACTACACCGCTTATGGAAATTATAGTGTTTTCCCTTGTACTCAAGTGCTAGAGGATATTTTGATAGATTGCATAAAAATTTAAAATATTTCACTTTGAAGGCTACAGTTGGAAAAATCAACCTATCCATGGAATCATATGTATGTGATGATGGAACATCACCACCTTGTCTCATGGCCACCCAAATATTAACAACACTTTTTTTCCTAAACGGACACTTAACTCTACATTTTGAAAACAAATTTCAGATTCAGATGCATATTGTATTTAAACCGTTTGAAATCAGAAGATGAAGTAAATTAGATTCTTTTAAGATTTTATTTCTAGATTATAAATATATTTTTTGTTTTTATTTTATAATTGATTTAAATGGATTTTTATTTCTCCCACAAAAATTGGTATGTTGCTGAAAACATCGTTTTCAAAGAGTTACATTGTTTTCATAGAGCATAACTTTTTTTTTTTTCTAAAATAGATATCAATGTGATTCTTTTGAATTTAGTTTTGTAACATCCATAGGGAGGGCATGCAATTGGTTTGATGAAATTATCACAATTATTACCTATTTTATTAACATTTGAATTTGACAAAACTGTAAATTTGACATACCTTGACTACATAGCTTATAACTTATCATGTATTTGTCCAATTTAATTTTTATTTTTTTTGATAGAAAGAGAACTTCAATACCTAGGGCATAGATATTTTTTATTAAAAAATTTTCTCTCATTTACTCTTTTTCCATAAGCATCAAACATAGTGGTAGTGATGAAGGGTGCTCCCCTTAATACCACAAACACATAACAGAAAAAGAGAAACAACAACAATAATATGCAAGAACAGAAAAATTGGCTTCTTATTATCTCCACAAATGTGGAATTACAAACTTTCAGAATTACAATATGCAAAGCCACATGGGCATTCCCTTACAATATTCTGTAGGACAAAGCCTCGAGCTATTACCCAGATCTACTACCCAGAACTATTCTGAACTGCCTAAGACAATAATACAGCCTTCCTTATATAGGCAATTTTCCACCACCTGGGAAGGTTCCAGAATTTTAGCCAATAAGGCCGACCAAACTTAGAATTATTTTATTTTACATTTTATTACATCATAGTCGGCTCAAGATAACCTTTGAAACCCGAACAGAAATTTTGAAGAAAATTATTTTCTGCCATTTCGGGTGGCCCAACTTCCGAAGACCATAAGTCATCACCAGTTGACCCGCTCGGCTATTATAACCCCATTTTGGAAACGCCACGAAGTGCTCTACAGGCTTGACCCGCGCAAGTGCCCATCACCCAAATTTTTGACCTCATCCGGGGCCTCTAAAGCCTTCAAAACTGAGTTCAAAGTTTCTGTACCCTGCTGCCAATACCGAAAATCTTCGATATCTTCCAATATACACTTGATCTGGCAATGAAACTTTACTGGCAGACTTATATGACCAACATGAACCTCCAAGAAAGAAATCAGATCATTCTGAGCACATACAAAAATTACCAAAAATAGTAACTTTCCATAAATAGCAGCTCTGCACAAAATAGCCCTTATTGAATACAAAAATAGAAATATTTTTGGGTGATGCAAGATTGCTCTTACACCCAGGATGCTCCTGCATCAGACACCCGGGGTAATTGGAGAAGTGACCCTGTCACAACTCAGGTGTGCAGAGGAAAACCAAGATGGCTAACCTCCTCCTTTGTCAACCATGATGAATCTTCAATAGGTCGTCCTTTCCACTTGACCAGATATTCTTCATATGTCATGTTCCTTGTGCTTCTACCAACATGACTGTCCAGTATATCTTTGATCTCCTTAGTGTCTGAACTAGTTGCTGGAATACTCCACTGTGCTGTTGTGATCTCATCTTCAACACTTCCTTCATGATACTCTGTCAGATTTGAAATGTTAAAAATTGGTGAAATATTTAGCTCCGTAGGCAATTCTACCTCATATGCGTTTCCTGAATCATGTTTCTTTAGTATCCTACATGGTCCAAACTTCTTCATTTTCAGCTTGTTATATGTACCAACTGGAAACCGCTCCTTCCGCAAATGAACCATGACTTCATCACCAACCTGAAATTCCTTATACCTCCTTTTCTCATCTGCCTTAGCCTTATACTGTGTGTTCATCTTGGTAATATGCTTCCTCACCTCTTCATGGATGTTCTTCAAGTGTTCTGCAAAATCTTCAGCTTCAGCACTACTTATTTCTCCTTTATCTATCTTCCTCAATTCAGATGCATTTCTTGGACTACTTCCATATACAATCTGGAATGGTGATTTACCAGTTCTCCTGTTGACAGAATTATTGTATGCAAATTCTGCCTATGGTAAAATCAAATCCCATCCTGTTGGCTTATCTCCAACCAAACATCTCAGCAAATTTCCCAAACTCCTATTCACCACCTCTGTCTGTCCATCAGTCTGTGGATGATGTGATGAACTGAACTTCAAATCTGTCTTCAACTTCTTCCACAACATACGCCAGAAATATCCAACAAACTTAGTGTCCCGATCTGAAACTATGGTCTTTGGCAAACCATGAAGTCTCACTACTTCTCTGAAAAATAATTCTGCTACATGAACAACATGATTAGTCTTCTTGCAGGGAATGAAATGTGTCATCTTTGAAAATCTGTCAACTACTACAAAAATTGAATCATGTCCCCGCTGTGTCCTCGGTAAACCAAGAATAAAGTCCATACTAATATCCTCCCAAGGCTTCTCTGGTATAGGCAATGGCTGGTACAACCCTGTATTCTGCTTCACTCCTTTCGCCATTTGACATACTCTGCAACTCTGTACAAACTTCTTCACATCTTGCTGCAACTGTGGCCAATAATAATTCTCACTAACCAAACCAAGGGTTTTATCACGACCAAAATGTCCAGCCAATCCTCCGCTATGCTTCTCCTTGATGAGATTCTCCCTCATAGAACTTCGTGGAATGCACAACTGACTTCCTCTGAATAGCATATCATCCTGGATGATGAAATCCCACCATTTCGTCCTATCTAGAGTAAGAGGTTCTGTACAAGCTTTCCAAGCTTCACCAAAATCAGGATCCTCTGGATCCAAATTCTTGAGTTCCTTGAACCCAACCACTTCAATCTACATTTCTGTCAGCAATAGTTGCCTTCTGCTAAGAGCATCTGCAACCCTATTAGACTTTCCACTCCTGTGTTTCAAAACAAATGTATAACTCTGCAAAAACTCAACCCATTTCAAATGTCTTTGATTCAATTTTCCTTGACTATTCAAATATTGCAAAGCTTGATGATCGGTATAAAAAACAAACTCCTTAGGGAGCAGATAATGTCTCCACTTCTTTAATGCCTGAACTATAGCATAAAATTCCTGATCATAAATAGAATATTTCCTCTTGGCATCATTTAACTTCTCACTGAAATAAGCAACAGGTTTACCTTCTTGGCTCATAACAGCTCCTATTGCAGTACCACTAGCATCACAATCTACTTGAAACACCTTATTAAAATCTGGAAGTGCTAAAACTGGCTATTCTGTAACTTTTTGTTTCAACAATTGAAAACTCTTTTCTACCCCATTAGTCCACTTAAACTCTTTTCTATCCCCTCTCATTGTTTCAGTCAAGGGTCCACAAATACTACTAAAATTTTTGATAAACTTTCTGTAAAAGCTAGCTAGACCATGAAAAGATCTTACCTCAGTAGCACTCCTTGAAGTAGGCCATTCAAGGATAGCCTGTACCTTCTCTGGGTCCATTTTTAGACCTTCTGCTGAAACTACAAATCCAAAATACACTAACTCTTTCTTCACAAAACTGCATTTCTTCAAATTAATCAACAACTTCTCTTCTCTCAACTTCTCAAATACCATACGAATATGCATCATATGCTCATCCAATGTCTTACTAAAGATCAAAATATCATCTAGGTAAACAATGACAAACTTACCCAGAAATTCTTTCAGAACCTCGTTCATGAGCCGCATGAAAGTGCTCGGTGCATTGGTTAGCCCAAAAGGCATGACTAACCACTCATACAGTCCTTCCTTTGTCTTGAAGGAAGTCTTCCATTCATCTCCTCCGATCCGAATCTGATGATATCCACTTTTCGGATCTATCTTTGAGAAATACACAGCTCCACTCAAACAGTCCATAATATCATCCATTCGTGGCAATGGAAACCTGTACTTGATTGTGATCTTGTTTATTGCCCTAGAATCTGTACACATCCTCCATTCTCCATTCTTCTTTGGTGCTAATACCACTGGTACAGCACAGGGACTCAGACTCTCATGGATCAATCCTTTCTGTAACAGTTCATGTACTTGTCTGTTCAACTCCTCACTTTCTGCAGGTGTCATTCTGTGTGCTGCCTTATTCGGAAAACTCGCTCCTGGGATCAAGTCCATCTGATGACTGATCTTCCTGACTAGTGGTAATCCATCAGGCACGTTATCGAATACAATATCCTGAAACTCATTCAACAAATCTGCAACTTCTACAGGAACATCTTCTACTTCCTCTTTACCAGCTTTTGGAATTAAAGCAAAACATACATGCTCATGCCTCATACCATCTAGGAATTTCCTTCCATCAACAAATGTTATTCTTGCATTACCACATACCTTTTCTTCGGTCTCCTTCAGTGGCTTTAACTTATGTCGCACTCCATCCTTTGTTAGGGAATAGGTATTCGCATGACCATCGTGTACAGTACATCTGTCAAACTGCCACGGTCTACCCAATAACATATGACATGCATCCATAGAGATGATATCACATAGTACCTCATCTTGGTACCCGCAGATCTTGAACTTCACTAGGCATTGTTCATTGACCATGACCTTGTGGTCATCCTATACCCAGGCAATCCGATATGGATGTGGGTGTTTCTGTCTCTTGAACTTCAACTTTGTCACCATCTCTTCTGACACCAAATTGTCAGTGCTTCCACTATCAATAATCATGTCACAACATTTACCTTCACACTTGCACCTGGTGCGAAACAGGCTCCTCCTTTGCTCAGGTTCATTCTCACCACTCAACAGGACTCTTCTGTTAATCAACGTTTCTCCTCTTTCAGCATCTTCAGAATTTGATGATCTGGCATCTTCATCTACATGTGCAACTCTGGCCTGGCCTTCATTTCTCCTGTCTGTTCTGCCTTGGCGCTGAGGACATTCAAATGCCCTATGACCTTCTTCTCCACAGTGAAAACATGTTCCACGGAAGCCACCTCTTCCAGATCCTTGTCCTCTTCCTCTTCCTCTCTGATCTCTATTATTCTTATCCTGGAAGAGATTGGAATTATTTCCTCGCTGATTTTGACTACTACTGGCCTCATCCTTCTTTTTTGGATCTTCATTTCGGCCACCATATGACCGTCCACCAGATCGTCCACCGCGACCTCTTCTATTTTGTCTGCTCTCGAACTTCTGGTTCAGCTTTTCCTCTACTTTTAGGGCAAACTGGTATGCCTCTTCAATACTGTTCATTCGAACCAGATTCAGCTCCTCCTGAACGCTTGACCTTAACCCATTAAGGTATCGGGCAACTTTCTCCTTATCAGCTTCTGCGTGGCCTGTTCTGATGAGAAGTCGATAGAACTCCTCTGTATACTCCTAAACAGATCTTCCTACTTACTTCAAACTCTGCATTTTCTTCAGTAGGTCAAGCTCATAATCAACAGGAATGAACTGCCGCTTCAATTTATCCACCATCTGATCCCATCTCGTGATTTTCTCCTTTCCCCTTCTATTTCGCTCCAACTGAATCTCTTGCCACCATATCTTCGCATGACCTTTCAGTCTGGCTTTCGCAAATTTGACTCTATCAGGATCCTCAACATCTTCATACTCAAAATATTCCTCACATTCATTGATCCAGTCGATCAATTCCTCTGGGTTAAGATTTTTAGAAAATGTAGGAACCTCAATCTTAGGTCTTTTCCCAATCTTGGAAATCGCCCGAAAAAGTCTTTCTTCCTCCTGGTTCACAATTTCAGCTTCTCCTTCTTGATATTCTTCTTTAGCTTCATCCTCGCTTTCATCTCTGACATTAAGATTCATTCCTCTACGAATCTCTTCTTGCAATGCTCGCACTTGTCTCTGCAGCTCTCTAACCTCAGGTGTTACAACACCAGCTC